>VDFB02000017.1:28376518-28400681 GCA_007258455.2 Sequoia sempervirens | reverse complement strand
TATTTTGGCAACTTGCATGTATCCATGAGCCGGTGAGATCCTCTGCATGTAAGAGTTCCATATTTTTGAATAAAATATTATTCTCTATTTTGTAGTATTTTTTGTGTCTCAGGTTTGCTCCTCATCGCATGTAATTTAGAATCAGAAATAAAAAGACCAATAATAGCCTTGTCTTTATGTTCTCTACTATTCGACTCCTTGATAACTTATTTACCTATATAAATGATTTTTTTGTTTACTATTCCTCATAAATTTATATTCATTAGTTGTATTTAAATTTTCATTTATCAAATATGAAAATTGAATCTAGAACACTTGTCTAATAGAATCTCCATTAAATAAAATACAAACTAATACCAACTATATCATTTGAAAAAAAATATCAATCAAACACAATCAACGTTGCACCCACTTCAAATCTGTCATGAAATTTTCGAAAAGCAGTATGCAAAATGAAAAGGTAAAATGCAAATGCTCAAAAGAGAACCATTAAGAGCACAACAAAATAGAAGTACCTTGACGTATGGGATTTTCTTCATCAATATGCACATATATCAACTCCTTCAGTATCTTCGCTAACAGCGTTTTGATTTCATTAACTAACTCTTTAGAAACTACGTACAATATGGATGGTCATTCTCTCATACAATTCAACGTTTCAGATATAGCTCTGCGCGCCTATGCTTTAGTAAAACTTCCTTGTACATATCTCCTTTCCATGCGAATGATAAACATAAGTTTACATCATTGAAGACAAAACAGGAGCGTCTTAGAATTTGGAGCAAAAGGAGTATGCATCGAATATGGTTGTGTTTGGATGCAAAGTAGATTCTAAGAAATTTCCAAATGTGTAAGGCACAGGTTCATTCCAGAGTTGTGGTAAGACTGTATTCCTACCTCATTTCGTCTACCATGCAGCACAGGCATGAGATCACTTTTCATGCACCACAGACTCTGCAGATCATTCAGCCAATGACTCAAATATTGATCGCCAAAAACATCACTCCATTTTTCCTTGAACCTTTGATACCAAATATGGAAGAAATATGCTCGATTGGTTGTATTTGTTCAAAGTATAGAGGCATTTTTATTTAATGGAGAAACGGTGAAGAAACATGGAGATACAATTATCAGTTAATTAAACTGCTAACTAAGCAATCTAATAAAACAAATCTATCCTACCAAGCATAGTGTTCAATGGTATGACAATTTTAATGAAGCTAGATATTTCAGTTAATGCATGAAATTAATTTTTCTAAAGAAGGAATTGGTTACTTTTTTCTTCTAGGCAATGGAATTTTTTGAATTTCCTCTAATCTTTCAAGATCTATAGCAATTCCTCTCTTAGAGATGATATTTCCAATGATTTTTACTTTAATCACTCCAAATTTTCATTTTCTTGGGTTTAAAAATATCCTATTCTCTCTAAAATGTTGTATTTGTACTCTTAGTTCTTCTACGCCAATATTAAATTCTTCAAACAGAAAAAATATCATAATGGTGGATAATTATGTATTAGAAAATATCCATGGCTCTTTGAAATTAGCATCAATCTTTAAAAGTAGGAAATAAATTTGGAAATAAGTAAAGCTTCCTCATTTGGTTGCAAAGGTAGAATTATGTCAATTGTGATGGTCGACCAATATAAGGAGGTAACTAAAGTAACCCTCATATAGAGAAAAAAATTGATAACTATTTATAATTGGTGAGATATCCTCCATAGATGGCATAGCATAATTTTATTACTCAAAGGATTTGTTGAGGTCTTAAATTATATGAAAATTAAAAATTTTCCATTCTTTTTGTACATAGGAACTAAATTTTTTATACACATCGAATGTCTGGAAAGAAAAAGAAACATCCTCACTCTTGATTAGCATAAACCATCTAGTTTTGTATAAATTTGATCCAACATCCGATTGGATGTGTGGCCATTATCTTATATTTTTCCATAAAAGTTTTATCTGGTTGTATAGTTTTTAGATTCATAAATGCTATACAACATCCACAAGCCATCTTATAGCTCCTAAACACTTTTGGTGGAACTGGTCACTTAGAACATGAGATTATCTAAAAGAGATGATATAATATAGATGGCTAGTGGAATTCTATCTTAAATGATATATTGTGATGATAATTCACCCATGCAAAGCGTTGTTAGTCATTATATGTGTATCAAAATTTATTGATTATTATAGTATGACTTCTTATTATTTACTCTAGTCATGAGGACACATTTAGTTGGCACGAGTCATTCATTTTTTATTATTTACTTTATATAACATTTCGCCCATTTTATTTCCTTACTTTATGATTAAATTAGGATAGATAGGGATCTATCCTTATAATCTTAGAAATTGACTTCATAATAGCACCCCATACAAAATGGTTATTCCAAGTATTGATGGTAATGTGTGATGCATTGATCCCAATCATAACCATATACTATACTAGTAGGATTTTGACATGCCTAGTGGGAGTTGAACCATTTAAAAGGTTTAGCACTGCTTATTTTTGTTGAACTCTTGGACATAATTTTCTATTATCACATAATAAATCTATCTATGTTGACTTCATCAAGAACAAACTATAATGTTAATGGCATATGATACTAACACAATGCATACAACTAGAGCTAACATACACATCCTAGTGTGTCTCCTTTTTCTAATCCCATGAAGAAGACTTCAAACTACAAATTATATATAATCTCAATCACAACAATCCAAATCTATTATGGCTACCCAACAACAACTAAGATTATTTCTAACATGTAATAATAGAGTTCAATATTCGACCTACACCTCATGCTATGCGGGGAACTTAAAAAATGTGTTACAAAATATTCCCCAAATTATAATAGAATAATTAACCACTCCCACAAATAACTTGCATGATACTGTGATTATAGTACAACTAACAATTTTAAAAAAGAAAGTAGTACACTTTGTTTACTTGCTCCTTCATTCAAACGAAAATCTCTTGATTAATACCAATTCTTGTCACCTTTGACAATAGATGATTGGGATTAATTGAGCCAATCACTAATCAACAAGTTTAAAGAGATAAGTAATGCAACTTCACTACTAGAACAACTTATTAACATAAAGAGAACTCCATTGGAGATGCTACATGATTTTAACAAAAAAAAATTAGATTACATAGTAGTGGATATCTATACAAATTGTAACCTCCATTACATATAAGAGAGATAGAAAAAAAGGAATATGAAGATAGAATAAATTTTGTGGCTCACAACCTAGATTGAACTATTACAATTACATTTATCGTATGCAACTTAGACTACATCTTCTAGAACCAAATCCACATATCTCTCCTTAGACATCAATGACACAATTTCCTTGCTAGGATCAATTCCATCTTACTCTTGATTCCCCTTTTGACATCAATGAAAATAATATGCCAACAATCCCCCCTTTGTCATTGATAGAAAAACCAAATGCTCACCCAACCTATATCTTTTGAATTTGATACAAATTAATCATTTGTACTAGTTGTTGAGAAGCCCCATACTAATTAAAGATATTGCAGTCCATGCTTTGTACCAAAATAATTTTTACTCTATCTCCCTTGCTCAATTTTTTGAGCATTTGAAAACCTTTCTCTCATTTTGACATCAATGTAAAATGGCACACTCCCCTTTGACTTCAAAGAGAAAGTGGGGATCCTTGAATCTATAACCATCAAGTCATTAGAAATTTTTGGAACAAAGTTTACCTGACTTAATCCATCTTTACTTTTCTAGGGAATAATGAAGAATCAATGAAGCTCGCACAAGATTCATGCCCTATCTCTAATATTTAGTGATAAGATGTGGGAGAAATTACTCCCAAATTCAACCTCAGATATTCAAACTGATCTCCTTTGGAAGAAGCTTACTGAAAATGTCAGCTACATGTTCTTATGTGGGAACATACTCCATGTTGACATCTTTGTCTACAACCTTCTCTCTAATGAAGTGATACTTTATGGATTTGTGCTTTGTTCTAGAGAGTGCATCACTAGATTCTTTGAGATGTTTATTACAATTGAATTATCACAAATAATAGAGATGGGTTAACTATTCTCTACTTTAATGAATTTAAATTATTTATGCTCATCCTTAGGACTTAAGTGCAACATGCTATTGTTGCTACATACTCTGCTTATGTTGTGGATAGAGTGACTACTGCACATTTTTTCTCATCTAGGAAACTAATATTTTTCCAAAAATAATGCTTGCTACCATACACATTGCTTGCATAATATCTAGTCTTGATGCAGTCAAGTATAGTAAACTTCCAATCATTGACTTCTAAAATGTCTGATTTGGATCTAGTTATCCATTTGATTTCCTTAGCTTATGACCAGTTATCATGGGGGTACGGATTGGTCTACTATCCTCCATGAAAAATTTCTTAAGCATTTCCTTAGCATATTTAGTTTGGGATATAAATATCCCATTATCAGTTTGTGCTCTTTGTAAACCAAGGAAAAATGACAATTCTCCTAGCATTGATATCTCAAATTCATCTTGCATATTTGTAGAAATTATTTTACACATTCTAATATTGCTACCACCAAATATGATTTCATCTACATATAAAACGACAATAATCATGTCCTCACCAACTGATTTGAAGTACAAATTGCTATATGCACATCCTTCCCTAAAACCTTATTGTTGTAGGTATTGATCTAATCTCGAATACCAAGCTCTTGGTGCTTGCTTTAGACCATACAATGCTTTCCTCAATCTTCATACATAGTCATTTTGATAGTTGAAAACCATCTAGTTGTTCTATGTAGACTTCTTCTAGGTTTTCATTGAAAAATGCAAATTTAACATCATGATATACTTTAAATCCTTTATATAATGAAAATGCAAGAAACATTTTAATTGCTTCTAATCTTCCCATGGTTTCAAATATTTATTCAAATTCAATGCCTTCAACTTGTACATACCCCTTAGACACCAGTATTGCTTTATTCCTTATCACAACTCCATCTTCATTGAGCTTGTTTCTAAATACCCATTTAGTGCCTATCACATTTTTCTTGGTGGTCTACAACCAATTCCCATGTCTTTTTTTTCTCAATGTAATTTAGCTCTCCCTCCATGGCCTTCAACCAACTCTCATCCATGCTAGCTCTAGTAAAGTTATTTGGCTCAATCTGAGATAGGAGAGAAAAATTTACTTGTTCCTTATTCCATTTTAATCTTCTCCTAGTCTAAATTCCTTCTTTTTTGTCCCCAATTATCCAATATGCTAGACGATCATTTTGCACATACTTTGCAATTGCCTTCACAACCTCTTCTTCATATTATTCTTCATTATTTTCTACATTAAATTCTTCATAATACGATTCATCATTAAAATAATTCTTGTCAAATTTGATAAGCTTTATATGCTCTCATCAATCTTGAAATTTATGCTTTCTATCATCTTATTTAGTCTTTGTTATAGAATTTGTAGAATTTTCTTTGGGTGAAATATCCTAAAATTATTCCTTCATCACTTCTTGACTCAAAACTTGTCATATTTTCATCTTCCCATTTGATATAACAATTGCTTCAAAACACTTTGAAGTGCTTAACATAAGCATTCCTACAATACCACAATTCATAAGGAGTACTATCATTGTGAGATCTTATTTGAACTTTGTTCAAAATATAAATTGTGGTATGAATTTCCTCCTTCCAAAACATATCCGCTAACTTGGCCTCATTTAACATTGTTCTAGCCATGTCCTTCACTATTTCGTTCTTTCTTTCTACAACTCCATTATGCTATGGAGTTCTTGGTGCAAAGTATTGCCTTTTAATTCCATGTGCTTCACAATACTCAACAAATTCACTTGAAAGGAATTCTCCTCCTCTATCTAACCTCAAGCATTTGATTCTTCTTCCCATTTCCTTGTCAACCTTTTTTTATTATTCTAAAATATTCAAAATCTTGATTCTTTTCTTTTAGAAAGGTTGCCCATGTCATTCTTGTGTAGACATCAACTAGCAACATGAAGTATCTTTCTCACTTTAGTCCTCTTGTTTTGTGGGTCCACAGAAGTTAGTATGAACCAGTTGTAGATGCCTAGTAGTTGAATATTCCTTGGTTGGAAAGCTAGCCTTTGTTTTTTTTCCCTTCTAGAATTCCTTATATATTGTATTAGTGGGATTGGTTATTTTAGGCATGTGCTTCACTAGACTTCTTGAACTTACCTTTACCAGATTATCAAACGTTACATGCCTCAATATTCTATCCCACAACTAGCTATCATCATATTTTCCTATTAAACATGTCTAGCCTTTCACTTCACTAAGATTGTAAAGATTTTTGTTAGTTCTCAATCTTTTTCAAATTGTTTGTGTATTCTTTTTATTTTATTTTTTCATCCTTTTGAAACAAAGTTGACCTTTTAGCCATTGTTACACATATGGATTACACTTAGCAAGTTGTGATTCAATCCTTCCACATATAAGACATCTTTAATGGGGTTTTTACCATCTAGGCTCAAGATGCCTTTACTACAGATTTTGACTGCACTATTGTAACCTAAACTCACATATCTTCCTTTACATTATTTGAGTTTTATGAAATTAATCTTATCTTCAGTCATGTACTTGAATGATCCACTATCTATCACCCATATATTTTTCTTCTTAGCATGTAGTGCTATTTAGGAAATCATAGATTGAGTGGAACTTCCCTCTTCACTTTCCACACCTTCTTAGACCTTTTTCAGTCATCCTTTCATTAACTTTGGTGGCCTCAAATTCTTTATTCATTTTAGGAGATATCTATTTCTTTCTCTCATCTATAATATTTGGTTTCACCAATCTTGTTCTACAATTTCTTTCTATATGACCAAAATTATTACAATTATAATATTTACATTCATATCCACTAAGGGAGTAAACATATTCTTGCTTAAAAATTGTGTACTCCTCTTAGGTATGACTCTACACTTTTTAGCCCTATGACCAAACTAATTACATGTATAACAATATCCAAAGAAGTATGAAGAATACCTAGTAATTAGGTCCAAATGAGGTAGTCTTTTGTGCATTTGGTTTCTTGTGTCTCTCACCAAGTGAATCCATCAGCATCAGTTTTTCTCAATCTCTTCCTTCTTTTATGATGATTAGGATTTTAATGGTTATCCTTCTTGTCTACAACAAGCTTCTTTTCTTCTTTATTTTTTTTTTCCTCTATAGATATCTCCGTGGATATATACTCCCTTTTCAATCTCTTTCATCAATGAAACCAAACTTTTCTCCTACCCTAAATCTTTCATGCAACTTTGTAGAAGTATCTATAAAGGTACTCTTACCTTTCTCAATCCACATTCTATATTTTTCTTTGTTTGAGAGCTTCCATGTTCTTAAAACCTCATCTAAATTTTTTATCATCCTTTCAACTTGATTCTTTTCTCTATTTGATCTCTTTCCTTTTCTAAATATTTTCTAAGAGCAACATTTTCTTTCTCAAGCTCTATACATCTATCTGCCTCAAATTGAAACTTGGATTTTATTACATCTTCTTCCCTCTTGGCTTCCTCTAGTTACAACTTCAAATCTACCACATTTTGGGTAGGTTCTTCTAGATCCTTACTTAGTTTTTCTAACTCTTTTTGTGCAAGTTTCTCTGCTACTTGTTCTCCCTTTTCAACTTCTCAATCTCATCTTTGAGATCATCAATCTCATCTAGAGCATAGATGAGTTATCCTTCTAGGTCCACTTCTCCTTCCTCTTTGTCACCTTCACCAAGGTCTTCCACCTTTCCATTATTTTGTTTCTCAGACTCTTTTTCCATAAAGAGAAATTTTTTTCTCTCACAAAAAAATAACAACCTTATTCATCATCTGAGCTATTATAGTCATCTTTTGATGGATTTTCATGTCCCATTCTCATCTCATAGACAATAAATGCTCCATGCAACTCATCAAGTGAGTTCTTCCTTCTCTTCCTTCCTCTGTTGCAAAGATATTGGGATAATACTTGTTTGTATTGACCTTAGAACTTTTTGTGACAATGACATTTTATTTCTCTCCATACCCTCTAATGGATTTTACTAAGTCTTCAACTCTTAGAAGATAATCTTCAATCTTTTTCCTCTTTACTCATCTTTAGGCCTTCAAATCATTGCTATTAAGATGTTTGATCATTCATCTAATTTTTATTCCTTTTCACATTTTTCTTTAGAAGAAGATAATGTTCCTTTGACAACATATCACACTCCTTCATTGAGTGTGAATCATGTTTATGGAGAGAATTTTTCATCTAGGCCTTGGTATTCTAGAGATTAGTGTTGAGCTTCCTACTCCTCCACCTCCTCCTTCAGCTTTTAGTTCTTCTATTCCACAAGATGATAATAGGATTTTTAGATCTTGATTTTTGGGATAAATATTTGACAAGTATTCCTAACTTGTTTGTGGAGTCCCATACTACTGATTTGGAGGACACACTTGAGGGGGTTTCTCTCCTCTTTGATGATAGTTTTAGCACAACTATTATCCCATCTTCTTTGTCTTTGGACATTGACATTCATGAGTCTCCTTATTCTCTTGATTTTTCATGCTTCTTGGTTGAGTTTGAACATGATTATATTATGATTTATTTGAGCTTGTGTTGCACTATGTTGTCATTAGTATTATCATTGATTTCAACCCATCTCAACCTCTACTATGGTTATGATGAGAAGGCATTTTTTGATAATTTGAGCAGGTGTTACAGATGCAACATGGTCACTTGGTTTCCAAGTGATCTTGAGAAAACTTACATAAAGAGTGTATAAGGTGATAGGGGTGTGTTCTATGTTGTTCTTCACATTTCTTCATTCTTGAAAATTTTCTTGTATGGTTTGGATATGATGATTAGTGGTTCATGAAAGTACATTATATCCATAATTTTAGATTTTGGATCATGCGGTAATAGAATATGTGCTTGTGTGGTTTGGATATAATGATCACTGGTTCTTCAAAGTGTTATATCTAGAGTTTTAGGTTTTGGATTGTGTGGTAGTTGAAGATTTGTTTGATAGTATGATGGACTATATCTAGTTTATGAAGAAGTTTATATGGGATAAATTATGGAATTGCTTCACATTTCTCCATGTTGAAGTTTCTTATCTTGTGTATCTAGGTATATGCTAATGATTCTTGTATCTAATTTCCCTTGGATGGTTTTGTGTTCAACTATTTCATCATCTTGGTTCATTTGTTGTGTCTCAATGATACTTTGACTAGTTGCATAGGATGATAGTATTCTTAGTTGCATGTGTTTGTGCCAGTGATTTTGAGTATTCTATTAGTGTTGGAATATTATAGGATGTTTTGTAATGTTGCTAAGTGATGTACAAGATCTCTCTAGACCTGATGAAGTGTGCATGTGGTTTCTTGGTAGTGTTAATGCTAGTTTGGATGACCTAGCATGTTAGCATTCTTTATGGATGTTTCTTCATTCTTTTTGCAAGCATAGTGTAGTATTTTGGGATATATTTGGGTCCTGGTTAACCCTTGGTGTGGTCCACATTCACTTCCTTCCACCACAGAGGTGTTTGGTGCTGAACTATTTGGTGGTTGCTTGTTTGAGGTCCATACATTTAAGTAATTCACACTAGAATGAATTTCATGCACATAGATCCATAAACAATATATTTAGTTTTGTAGACCCATTTTAGTCCAATAACATCATTTTATATTGTAAAATCATTGACTCTAATGTTCCATTTCTTTTAGTAGAATGAATATCCTCATCTATGGAATTAATCTAGACTTCATGCTTTATTGCTTCTTTAAGTTATCTTGGTTATAATAGAATATGAGTTGAAGAAAAAATTACAAATGGATAAAGACTAGTAATTCTTTCATGATTTCATTTGATATTTTTTACCTTCCTTCTATAAAAAGATGTGAATTTGAAGGAGGTCTTGATCATGGAGGTAATTGAGTAGAAATTGAGCTACCATTGAGCTAGGAGAATAAGATGAAGCATCTTGATTTATTTCTATAACTATTGGTCTTTCTTTTTTTCATTCCATCTCCATGCATATTTTTAACAAAAAAAAAAAGCCATGAACTATCAATATTTTTGTTGCTAGATAATGTAACTTAGAAACCTTTTGTTTCCTCATTATACCCAATAAAAATACATTTTTAACTTTTATCATCAAACTATTTTATTTTTTAGTATGTAATATAAGCATAGGAAATGTAAAAAAATATCTTTAGATGAGTCTGATGAAGTGTTCTTTCACTCCATGCCTCATAAGGAGTCATATCCCTTACACTTTTTTTATCAAACATATATTTAGCAAGTAAATGGTTGTAACTATTCCTTTAACAAAAAATGTATATGAAAGATCCTTAGCCTTGATTATCCTTTTAGCCATCTCAAATAATGTATAGTTCTTACATTTATCTACCTCATTCTGATGAGGAGTATGACTTGTAGTCAATTATCTTTGAATTCCATTCTTTTTTGCAAAAATCTTTAAATTCATTTGAAGTAAATTCACCCCCTCTATTAATATATAGTGTCTTCAAGAAATAATCATTTTTTAATTTCTACATAAGCTTTAAAAAATTAGAAAATAGAATATTCTTCTAACCTTTCTTCAATAAAGTATACCCAAGTTCTTCTATTATAGTCATCCATAAAACTAAGAAAATACCTATTTTTGTTGAGTGGGAGTCTACATTTGCCAAACTATTTTGGTTGATCCTCAAGAAAAAATCAAAATTAGTTTGGATGATCCTCAAGAAATAAATCATTAGTAAAAGGAAAAAAAGTGGTTTCCTTCTTCTCATTTCCAAATATCATCACAATATGTGGGGGGACATATTTATACTACCAAATGTGTGAGACTAGTATTAGGGTGAGTGATTTAAAATGCCTTGTTAGAAATAATGGTAGTGGTAGGTTAAGGGGTAGAGGAACAAGGTAGATTTCACACAATCCAATATAAGGTATCTTCAAGAATTATTATTTGATCATAATTTTTGAGATTTTAGTACAAATGTATAACATCATAGAATTTTCTATAGTATCCTAGAAGTCACATATAGATTTTTTGTGTTCACTAATCATAGTACCATATGCATCTTCAACTTGACATAGTGTTTTTCCATTGTTCGATCAATGTATTCATGGTTGAGAAGTGTCCTTGATGGCACTCATGCAATGTCTTGCATCTATTATATTGATCTATATTTATTAGCATATTTTTTAATCGAATAGACACCATCAATTCATCTTGAGAATATTTGATATCTTCTACATGCTTCAAGAGTTCTTCATCTTCATGTTCCTACATTCTTGGGACATCTTTTAAAGATGCTTATTCCTTCTTTTTCTCTCTTTTAGAGAGGATTTTTTTTCCTTGTGTGTTTTCTCCTTGCCTCCTTTAATAGTATGTTATTTATACATGAGTACCTCATCAATTTATATTATTGAGACTCATATTTTTAGTGTTAATATTTCTCCCTAAGCATCAATTAAGATGTGATATTAATTTTAAGATAATTTTTATATACCTAGTTTACTTTTAGCTCATACCTAGTTGGTCCTATATAAACTATTCTTAAGCTCACCTAGAGAGATATCTCACTTTTGTATCATTTTATGTGGCCACAACATGTTTCAATACACTTTTCTAGAGTTTCCCTACATTTATTTCTTATTTTGAGTGTAGTTAGAGTTTCACTGCTATGTTCTCACCTCCTCATCCTTGTCTATATGTATAAATCTCTCATTTTTATATTTTAATCCATGCATTTAAATAATTTTTTCATATTGTAATTCTTGTTTATTGAATATTTATTATCTTAAAAGTATCTTTCTACTCAAACATCATTGTGAATCCAAAAGGAGATCATTAATTTTCTTAATAGATTTGGTGCATGTTTGCAAGTGCCTTGAAAATATTCTCTATTGCTTTGTGTTATTTACTACCTATTCTAGTTTGAGCTCCAATACTTCTATCATTTATTCATATTTTCATATGATATGAATCACTTCCCATAACTTATCTTACTTAAAATATCATGCCCAAATTTAAGATTACTTTACAATCACATATGCTAGCCTTCAAACAAAATAAGAATTATATTTTTCAAAAATATTTTTTCCACACCAAAAATTAATTAATATATTCATCCAACATTCTTTTTGGATAGTCTGTAAAGGTTGTATTTAGGTTTTATTTTCATCTAGTCAATTGACTGACTCAAATCTCTAGCAACTTTCTCCTTGTAGTCACTCGGGTACATTCCCTATTTTGGAAAAGGTCTCACAAATCTACATCTTATAGAATTTGATGCATTTATTCAACAATTTTAATTACTCATAGCCAAAAGGAATACTTTTAATTCAATTTGTAGCCTATACACCTCCTAGTCCATCACCATGCAAACCTGATTATCATCTCCATTGAGATCATTAAGGAGGAAATTCCATTAAAATTGTAGATTAATATCACACCCACAAGTGTGAAGGTCAACACATTCCATACTTAATGGAAAATTTTCATAAATTTCCTTAAATAATTTGACTTGGCCTTGTGTAGTTGAATGTAAATAGTGATGAATGTCACTATTTTATAACTTGCACACCACTTTTCTATATTTGGGAATGAATCAAAATTGAGGGAAATGTTTCTTTTTGAATTATGTTAATAATTTGAGTCCCATCCTTTATAGATTGAAATAATTTAAATAGAAATTAAGTTGATTATATCCATAGCTTACCTTTTCTCACAAGTCACATATTTTCTTATTCCAAATCTTAATTTATTGAAGGAGATTGCATCTAAAAAATTTAATTTTAAAAATAGCCCATTGACCATCAAATTCTAGGGTTGGCCAAAAGCTTCCACCATTCAAAGCCTTAATTTATTCAAAAAGATCCATTGAATTCCCATAAATTGAATAGGTCTTTCATTAGCAACTACATATAAAAATTGCAAGGTCTAATTTAATTTTGACAATTGCAAGTTCAAAGGTTATGATTTTTTTCAAGAATATATTTAGTCAATCCATAATATTATAGATTTTAATTAAATTTTCTAATAAATAGTTAACATTATATACAAGTTAATCATTAAAATTTATACTATCTCAATTTTATTGAAATCAAACTTTTAAAATTGTAATGCAAGGAATTTTTTTATAAAAAAAATAGTTAATAAAATATTCATATATAAGATGCCATAATTTATACAATTATAATTTTATTATAAAACATTAAATAATAAGAAAATAAACATATACATAAAAATTTAAAGTTTTCTACCATTTTAATCTGATTGAAAAGAACCCATTTTTTAACTATTAATTTAAAAAAGCTGAAGAGTATTTAATCTAAAAATTATTCTATATATAAATATAAAAATATTTCTTATAAGAAACATAAATTATAATTACATAAGTTGTACAACAACATATCACAAGAGCTTCACAATATTTTTACAGTGATTAAATTTATTGGTCAGCTGAAACTTCATAATCTATCTTTAATCTAATATAACTGCTATTTGACCCTTTCATTCTTCTTACACTTCACAATCTAATCTTTAATCTACTATAACTGCTATTTGACCCTCTCATACTTCTTACGTAAAACTTTGATCTACAAAAAAAGAACAACCACTTGAACACATATGTGAGAGTAAAGCCTTATAGTACCAACTACCTGATAATAGTTATTAGAAAACATTGTAACACATCTATTTTTCCATATATTTTTCAAATTACATGCTAAGTAGAATCACCAATCACATCCTTTTGCATACCAAAACCAAAATAGCTTCTTTTCAATTCAAATCGTGATTAAAAATTGCTAGAAAATCTCTAAAAGTACTAAACCATTGTCTTTTAAAATAAACACAATCCTAAGAAATGTGCTACAAACTTTCTACACCCTTTAAAAAAATAGTTCTCTGGTTGGACCATAATACACTTCAATCTATCTCCCATGTGTAGCTTGTAGTGTAATATTTTTCAAACCAAAACCCATGAATCAAAATTAGCTTTGGAACGCCATATTGAAAACTTAATTTAGACCAAAATTGAGAATTAAATCTACATTTCCACTTTTGATTCAAATGAGAGAACAATATTTGAATTGAAAAGCAACTTGAAATATATATTTAACAGATATATTTTGTTACTCCTTAATCACCGAACAAGATGACTATAATAAAAATATACATCTAAATGTTTGATACATTTGTCATTCTTTATATGAATGACTATGTATGAAAATGGATAAAAACTACTACTTTTGTCACCTACTTTAATATAATGTTCTGGAAAGAAAACGACTCAAATTTGAAACATAACTAGAGATTAAAAAGGAAATTAAGGATCACTGAGGAATTAGACCAACTGCATGCTTTGGCTCGTCCTTTGCATTGTGGTATTCATTGTCAGTTCTGATTGGAGGCACCACTTTTCCATTATTCCTCTACATTTTCCTGCGAGACCAATTGCTTCCCAAAACTTATCTTCTTCAAACTCTTGTGCCCATTTCCAAAATTGCTTTACAAGCATATTTGGTAGCCTTGACACACAAGCAGCAATAACATTTTTCAAAGCATCCTCTATCCATGTCACAAAATCTTCAATATCTTTATCCAACATTAATGTGCATAGCTTGTAGAAGTTGTACTTTGGTGTTATTTCCATCCAGTCCTTTCAATCACTTAAATTTACAGCAACCTCCTCCTTGCTTTCAGGTAGATTTTCTCTTCCTATCAGATTTTCACTTTCGAGCACACCCTTACATTCCTTTTCTAGATTCCTTAAAAATTATTTTGGGCATGTGCAGGATCATGATGGGCCAAAAAAGTGGCAATATTATGGGTATTTGTAAGGTATGTGGCTGGCAACTTTTTTTTAACCCAAAATTGATGAAATGAAAAGGGTTTTTAGAGGAGATTCTCAACTTTCCACCAATATAAATTATGGTTTAAATTGAATTTAATAAATAATTATTATTCATTTTCTATTAGAATTACGACTAAAGTCCTGATTGATAGGCTGATTGAAAAAAATCTATAACTTTCAAACAATATCACATTTTTTAAATCCGAAACATGCGTCACATTCTATGCTTCACATACTATAAGATTAAAAAATAAAAATAAAAATTCATGAAGTTTTGACCAAGTTAAGGTGAGAATTGACATCACAGGGTTTTATATTTTTAAAAGTTGTAATAAAAATTCATAATTAATTATTTACTTGGAAAAATATTACAAAAATATGCATCACATCTAGACATGAGTCCTCTACTTATGCATAAAAGTTTGATAAAAAATATTATCATTTATTATGGTTAGGGTTGAACAGACACCTACTTCTTATTTTTCCACCTTTAAATTACTACTACATTTGAAATTTTTTTCACCAAATAGATTTTATTTATTTTTAAATAAACCTAGTAGTTTAGAAACTACATTCAATTTTCTACAGATTCTATTCTTACATATTTTTGAAATAATATAGATAACTTATTCAAATTTTTACATCAAGTTTCCTAACATTGATTTTTCTAAAAATTTTGCCAGTTAAGGGCTTGTTTTTTCCATGATGATCCTGCACATACCCTTTTGCCTCTTCGACATCTATAACAGAATCTTGACAATCCAAAACAGGTTTGTCGTTCTCCATTTGTAACTTATAGAACTGCCTTTCTACAGCCATGCCAACTTGATCCTTGTCTTTGTTGAGATCATCGACGAGGCTTATTTCATTGGCTTGGATATCTATATCACACTCATCTGCGAAACACAACAAATCCCATACTTGACGACAAGCTCTCATAATATCTCTTGGATGAGATGACTTGTCCTTGTGCAGTTGAATGAAGATAGTGATGAGCAACACTACTGTAATCCTCACACTGTGTTTTTCCGCACTTGGGAAATGCTTCAAAACTGATGGAATTGTTTTTTTGTGAAGCAGATTTAGAAGCTCTTTCCCATTATCTGCCCATTGTGGAGAATATAGGCCAAAAAGTGAGTTCATTTCCTCAATTGAGCTGCCTCCTTTACCACCTTTCTCCATTACTTTACAACCTTCCTCCATTAGAAGCTTTACTTGATGGAAAGACATTTTATTGGCTTCCCACAAATCAGAGGGATCTTCTCCTGGCATGCATATAAGCTCCAAAATTCTTTTGTACTTTTCAGGTAATGCATCTGGAGGTCCCTTCCTCGTTTGTTTACGAAACCAACACACAAAATTACCTATAATGACCTCTGACAGAAGACCACATAGTTTGCTGAAAAAAACCGCACCTAGCTGAACCATCAACACCAAATATACCAACTTGTGCAGCCTAAATTTGGTAAATATCCTTGTGGGTAAGCTCTGCAACTTTGAGGCTAATGTTTCATCATCTTGGAATTGTTGTCTCTCTTTTTAAGTCGTACATGTGAATCAACTCAAGCGTGTTTCTTGTCCAAAATTCCTCCAGGGAAAGAAATCTCTTCCAACTTTGTCTATGTGAATGAAAGTATAGTTGTGTAGCCAACCATCTCCAGCAAATGGCAATCCATCCTATTATGATGAAAATGAAGAGTAGAAAACATATCGCATAATCCATGGCCCAAAAAGTTGTTTCAAAATACTCGTAAACTGTGTTTGAAATGATGGAGATTATGCCACATATTGTGACCACCATCCCAACTGCTGAACTGAAAACTGACCTAGATATCACATAATCAGGCTGACAAGCATGGGTAACTAACCATGAAATAAGTACTTCATCTTCAAAATCATTCCAAGAAATTGACACCATTCTCTTCTTTGAGCTCTGATTTTCATCCTCTTGATTGATGGAGTTTTTATCCTTTTGACCGATGGAGAATATTGCACAAATCCTTTGACTCAAAAGACCATGGATTATTTGACTTGGTAAAATTGTGCAAACTAATATTAAACCAAGGACTATAACACATATGAATAAAATCGAATTTGCAATTTTCACCCAGGTTCTCCAATCGCTATCTTCTGAACTACCAGCTTTATGACGATGCTCATTTAAAACGATCAGTTCAGAAGCAATATGGACGCATATACTTACTCCTAATGCCAGAAAAGTTCTCACACTTGGAGCAGGCATTCCACGAAGCAAATAGCCTATAAAAACACACAGAGCAACTTTTCCACTAACGGCCAACTGATAAAGGTTAACCAAGTCTTCCCAATCTACTTCGTTCTTACATTTTTTGCCAGAACGACTCCGAGAAAGATTACTCCCATTCTTACATTGATTGGAAAGATAACTTACACTTGTCCACCAAAAAATTATTTGCACTGTTACACCCGTGAGGGAAAAGGCCTTACCAGGCAGCCAAATCGCCCGCTTTGTAATTGCCCGCCATAAATCCAACACTACTAGAGTAGTAAACCAACCATAGCATGATAAAGTTAACCAATTAGCAACATCAGTGAAGAAGTCCCATTCCTCGAGTGGAGAAGATGGAGGAGGTGCTGGAGCAGGTGCCATATAATGTGCAGCAAATAGGGAGAGTTGTGCAGCAAACAGGGAGAGCAGTTGTTGATAGGATAAACATGAAACTTCAATGTAGTTTATTTGCATTTATTCATCGACGCTCTCTCCCTGCCCATTTTTTGTACGATAACTTTACTATCCGAAAAAATCGCAATTTTAATTTTAACAAATAAAATGAATAAATTTAGGATCTCACGTGATTTGTTAAAGTTAATAAAAAATAAATTCAGTTCAAATTTTTAAAAGTAAAAGTCTAAGAGATTTGATGACTTCCTATATGTCTTCCTCTTTTCTACTTGTGAGACCTTTCTTTTAATGGAATTCTTCTACTCTCTACTCTTTTTCCTCTTTTCCTAGCATGTGCTCCTCTATGCCTTCCTCTTTCATCTTCTATAGTTCTATCCTTATATTCCTCTATTGTCCTCTATGTTATTCTATTTCTACTTCTTCTTCTCATATGTTTTTTTCTTGTCTATTTTTCTTCTCAAAAATTCCAAAGTCTAGATGCTTTCCCAAAAATCCACCTAAATTTTGGTGCATCAGTTAAAAATCTTGAAATAAATGCTCACAACTCTTTTTTGAGTACAAAAAATTCACTTAACTTATTCTCCTTCATTATTAATTGATGTTGTTTATTAAATGTGTCTAAAAGAAGGCATTTACAATCCAAATGGTAAAAAAATCAAATTTAAATTTCTATGTATATATACAATGTCAAGTGAAGGAAGTAGATAAAAAGGACAACATACAATGCCCTTGCTTCAAACTACCAGGGTAGAAAATTTGGTGAGCCCCTACTCACTGAGTAAACTTTATGTTGCTATAGGTTAATGATCCTTGTGTTTTGGATCAACAACTCTATTATCATGTGTTATTTGGAATAATTTATAATAGATTAACTTACACAATAGAATAATATGATATGAGATATGCTAAAAATATTTGATAATAATTAAGAATAACAAGCCACTTCAAGGGGGAAATATCCAAATATCTCCAATGAGAACACAATTCACAATATGATCCTAAAATAAAACTCAATACCTCCTCTATATATATATGCCTAGGATATCACCCAAGACAACTTAGATAGCCATATATAAGCCTTAGGCTAACCTAAATAACTAAATAACAATATAATAATAATAATATGACTTAATTAAGAGTTAAGAAAGCTACAAGCCGACTATTCATGACCCAATGTACACCAATATTAAGGGAATATCATGGCCCCCTCTTTAAAGAAGTATTATTCTCAATTTTAATCGAGTGTGGATTCTTTTGAATGAACTCCCTATTCTCCCATGTGGAACCTTCAACTAGTAAATTCTTCAATGGGATGAGATACTCAGTGAGAGTTCTATTCTTCAGCTTCTTCAGCGAATACAATCTAGTTCCAAAATAATTTTCCTTCTTCATCAGCCTCTGGTAATACTATTTGAGTTAGAATATTATTCCCAATTATCTTCTTTAGACAAGAAACATGAAAAATTGGATGTATCTTTGTTGTTGGTGGAAAGTCTAGCTTGTAGGAAACACTACCAATCTTTTGCATGATTAATATAGCCCATAATATCTTGCAAACAATTTATTATTATTTTTTTGTTGCTTTAGTGAGATTTTCTTATAAGGATACAATCTCAAGAAGACCCAATCCCCAACTTCAAAACTTCTTTCACTATGATGTTGGTCCACCTATTGCTTCATTTGATTTTGTGTGATGGCTAAATTCTCTTTGAGCCCTAAAAGTACCTATTGTTTATGAAGCAAATGGTCCTCTATTTCCTAAACTCTTGGTGAAACCTTAAATGATAATGTGATGGAAGGAGGATGATATCCATATAGTGCCAAAAATGAAGACATTTCGAATGAGCTATGAAAAGAAGTGCTATATTGGACCATTATACTAGTGGTAGCCAATCTACCCATTGAGACTATTTCTTTGAAGTGAAACAACATAGATATCCTTCCAAACACTTATTAACAACCTTAATTTTCCCATCTGATTGAGGGTGGTATGAAAAGCTATGAGCCAATTAAGTACCCAAACATGAGAATAAATCTTTCCAAAAGTGACTAGTAAACATGATGAGGGAGCAAACCCGAGACACAGAATAACACTCACAAAATAGGGAATAATATTTTATTCAAAAATATGGAACTCTTACATGCAGAGGATCTCAAATCCCCAAGCTCTGTATTACATTCAAATTACAGGCTTACAGAAAATTACCCAGATCCCCCTTCGCAACATGCGAACTTCTTTCCCCAAAAAGTTCCCAAAAATCAGAAACTAGCCCATAAATAGCCCCTATTTGGTTTGGAGCCAAAAAACAACATTCAAGATATGAGTTTTGGTGGTTTGGTGTCAAAATTACAATTTGAAATTCAAGTTTAAATTCAGAGTCAAAAATTAGCACATTTCTAAAATATCCACCAACTTCCGGAAACCATAACTTTTAATCCGACTGTCAGATCTTCAATGATAATACCTTTTTGGAAAGCTCTCAAAAAGATGATTTTTTGCAAAGTAAGCCTTTGGCAAACTAGTTTGGCATTTCCACAAATTTTCAGGCCCATCCGAGACCGTTTAGTGCCTCAAACTGAGCTCGGAAGGTTTTTCAGGGCAAAAAGCAGAAACTAGAACTTGAATAACTTTCAAATGGTGAATGATCTTGACCTGATTCTTTTGCCAGAGTGTGCATTTTTCCATCCTAAACCTTCCCATAATTTTTTGTCTTCCCACGCCTTCAAATTCAAACCTGCTAAAAATAACAGTTGAGCAGGAAAAGCAGAAAAGCAGTTCTGAAAGTTGGAAACTCTTATTCGACGAAAAGGGTATCCAAAAATGCAAAAACATCTACAAAAAGAAAACAATAGGAACAAAAAATGGAAATCATTTTTTTGGGTGATGCAAGATTGCCCTCACACCACTAGATGCTCCTGCATCAAAACATAGGATCATGGCCACTAGCAATAACCTTAGGTGTACCATGTAGCTTTTATATATTCTCCAGAAAAGCATTTTCCACTAGAATTTTTGTAAAAGGATGTGATAATGCAATGAAATGTCCATATTTAGTGAGGTGGTGAACTACTACCGTAATGACTTTATGACCTTTAGATTTGGGAAGCCATATGATGAAGTCCATGGACACCCCTTCCCAATGTTGGCTAGGACTAGCTAAGGGATGCAAGAGACTTAGTGTCTTAATTGTCTCCCCTTTATTCCTTTGAAAAGCCAAACATTCTGCCAAAAAAATTTGAACATTACCTTTTAGCCCTTCCCAAAAAAATCTTGCTTGACCTGATGATATGTCTTCAAAAATATTGAATGACTACCAACTAGATACTCATGCAGTTCTATGAGAATATTTTGTTGAAGAGTGCAATTCTTGCAGAGATACAAATGCTCTTTATACCAAATAGTATCCCACTTCCAACAAAACTTATCTAAACTACTAGGATCACTCTTTAATTGTTTGATGAGATTACTTGTCGCAACATCTTTTTGCCATATTGTTTTGGCTTTTTCCACCCAATTTACTTGTAATATTGAAAGGGAACAAAATAAGGCTTCGTATTTGTCATCCTTCCTAGAAAGTGCATCTACCACAATATTTTCCTTCCCTTTCTTATAGACAATCTCAAAGTCATATCCCAACATCTTAGTGACCTAATTTTGTTTCTCTTCAAAACATAATCTTTGTTCCTGAAAAAAAATTTACACTATCATGATCTGTCTTAGCATTGAAGTGTCTACCCATTAGATAAGGGCTTCATTGTTTAACTACATTAAGAATGGCTAGCATTTTCTTCTCATAAATAGGTTTGAGAACTTGTTCTTACCCTTTAATTGATGACTCTCAAAATCAATTGCTCGACCCTCCTGCATGAGTACTATTGCTATACCATTTCTTGAAGCATCACATTCCACAATAATGTCCTTAGTGAAGTCTAGAGTGGCAACTACTAGAGTTGTACACATAGCCTCCTTCATTCTCTCAAGTGTTGCATTAGCAGAGGCATTCTAATGAAAAGAATATTCCTTCAATATTGTGAGAGGTGCCACTATACAACCATACTTCCTCACAAATCTTCTATAGTATTCCATTAGTCCCAAAAAAATCCTTAGTTTCTTAATGGTTTTCTACATAAACTATTCCATGATAGCCTTAATTTTGTTAGGATCTACCTTTACTCTTTCATGTGATACTATGTGTTCCAAATACTCCACCTCATTAAGACCAAAAGCACACTTCAATGGATTAGCATAGAGTTGATGATCTTTGAGTATTTGTAATGCTTGATCTAAATACTGCAAGTGTACTTCCCATTTAATATACAATTAAAGAACACTATACAAAAATTCAAAAATTTCTTAAAAATGGAATCATCAAACTCTGGAATGTTGATGGTGTATTGGTAAGACCAAATGACATCACCAAAAATTCATAATGACCCTCATGAGTCTAAAATGTTGTCTTACAAATATCTTCTTCCCTAATTCAAATTTTGTATTAACTAGATCTAAGATCTAACATCCAGTAAAATACATATCTCCATTCAATTCATCTAGAAAATCATCAATGACTAGAGTAGGAAACTTATCTTTAATGGTGTGTATGTTGAGCACTCTATAGTCCAAACAATTATGCCAGATTTAATCCTTATTACACACCATCACCACAAGCGAGGAGTAAGCACTTTATCTACGCCTCATAATTCCTGCCTCTAACATCTCCTAAATAATTTTTAATCTCGCTTTTTGTATATGTGGGTACCTATAAGGCCTGTTGTTGGCTAGTTGGCTCCTTGGAACTAGTTGTATGGCATGATCATGATCCCTCTTAGGAGGAAGTTCTTTCGACATATCTTCAAAAATAACTGAGTGACAATCAATTATTACATGTAAATCTAGATGAGTAGGAGCATTAGATTGAGAGACTTGTAATGAACATAACTAGGCCACAAATCCATCAACTCCTTTATTAAGAAACTTTTTCATTTGATGATAGATAACTATTTGTGGGGGCTTTTCCTTAAATCCCCTTAGCTCTACTACCTTTCTTTCTAATTGAAATATCATGAATAGTTCATAGAAGTTCATCTCAATTGTTCCCAATGTAGTAAGCCATTGTATGAGCCCAAAACAATATTTTTTTAACCCATTGAGATATCATACATTAGGATATCAAGGTGATAATCTCCCATTGGTAACTTAATTCTATGACATTTTCCAGACCAACTAATAGTACCACCATCTGCAATCAAGACCTAAAACTCTAGAGTTAGATATATAAAACAATGTAAATGAGTAGACAACTATTTGTTGATGAAATTATGAGTGTAGAAACTAAAAAATGTCCTAAATGTTATCATGCATTCAAAATAGATTTACTAACATCATTTCCTCTCAAAATTCATCTTCTTTTTGCTTAATTGATTGAATTGGCATAGCTATTTAATTAATTGCATCATTTTCATCCATTAACCTAATTAATTTAATTGGGTTAATTCACTCCCCCTTCATGCTAATGTTTCATCTTATCAAATTAAATACATGAAAATATTTAATTTAATCTCTTAGGTCATCTTATTTAATTAAATATCATATCACCTTTCCCTATTCATTAAATTAATTAATTTAATGAATATCACCTTTAATTCTTCAAATCCCCTAATTGCATGATTAAACTTTGTTTAATTAGAAATTAAACTAACTTTCCTCTAAGAAAAGGGAATATTCCCATAGAATATTCCTTATCCCCTTTTTGTACAATTAAAACTTTATTTTAATTTGCAAAATCCCTTTTTCCTAACCCATGGGAATATTACAAAAGAATATTCGTATTCCTTCATTTGAAAAAGGGATATTTTCACTTGGCTTTTTAAGCAAGTTTTAACCTTTAACATTTTGAACAGCTCACCTTTGACCTATGTGAGCAAATCAAAAGTGTGTTTCTTTGAGGCAAGTGTGAACCCTTGATTAAATCCCATCATGCATTCTCATTCATTGATGATAATCCATGATCCATGCCTCTCATCTCCTTCATCTTGAACCATTGATTAATCTTTTCAATATCAACCCTCCATTTCTCATTTACTTTCCTATAAATATAACACTATTTGGAGACAAATGGATCCATATTTCAATTACAAACTTATGCTATTGAATCTCACATGCACTCACACTCATATTTAACTCACTTTTTAGCTTATCTTAGTTAATTTTAATTGCATCATAGCTTGGAGCATCCATTAATGGCTTCCATGCATCCATCTTAGTTTGTATATGAATTAGGGTTTTCATATTTTAGCTTAGAATAGAGGCAAGAGATCTGCTAGAAGGGTATCCTAGGGTATGGATTTAGATTACAAGAGGGGTTCAGCAACAAGTTTGGAACTTGGAAATAATAATGCAATGCAAAGTATAATGCAAGATGACATGCAAAACCCTAGTTCAATGCAAGCTTCAACTAAATGACCTAGAAATGCAAATGAAATAACATAGAGAACTACAAAATGGAATATGTGCACCTAGAAATCTGGAGATGGTTGAGTGAGGCCCTAAAACACTAGAATTTTTGAATTTTTGACCCAGTGGGAGTCACTCACCATTTTGGGCGAATCAGTCCTAAT
>VDFB02000017.1:28149163-28376418 GCA_007258455.2 Sequoia sempervirens | reverse complement strand
TATCACCATTTGAATAATCAAATTTGATCTCCACCATTGCTTGTTGGCCCATGGGGTTTCATGAGGACCCACCACAAATGTAGTGGGCTGGTGGGGAAGGCATTAGATCTTTGAGACACAATCTTTGTCTTTGATCACAACAAGAGAAAATATTAACACCAAAAAATAGGAAGTGTTATAGTTGGAAAATATTTGTTGAACCAATAATAACTAGGAAAGGGGGCCAGTCACACCCACAATGTAATAGGCTTAAGTGATGACTTAAGAAACCTTCAACATGTGATAACTAGTTAATGACAAAATAGAAATTTTATTTAAACACCATATGATAGCAAAATATTAGGGTTTATTTTCCAAACCCTAAATTCACTAGCGAGTACAAATAATTCAACTATGAGTGCTTTATACATCCTCTGGACCTACACTTCATATTTTTAAGAAGCTCTCATAAAACTCTTGTCAGATATATCCTTTGATTTTTCTTTTGGACATAGAAAGAATTCACTGCAACACCATGACAAAGTTGCATGAAAATAGTATAACATCTTAAGCAACTATTGCAACTTACAGTACATCTTCCAGAACCAGATCCACATATCTCTCCTTAGATGACAATGACAAAATTTCCTTTCTAGAATCAATTTCATCTCACTCCTCATCCCCATTTTGACATCAATGACAATAATATACCAAAAATGAAATCATCTATGGGAATTTAATCTTCTTTTGAGCCTTGTAATTCACCTTATATTTTGATGGGTAAGAACACATATATGAAGGCAAGTGTTCCAAGGGTTCTATTGAAATGGGAGAGGGAACTTTTAAAGATGTAATTTTCATTCCTCCCTTGTCCACTAATCTCCTTTTTGTTTATCAAAATACCCATGGTGGTCAAGGTAAAGTAGTTGAGTTCACTCTTGATAGAGTGTACATAAGGGACTTAGAGACTAGATATATCCTTGCTATCAGGATGTTTGATCATTCATCTAATTTTTATTCCTTTTCACATTTTTCTTTAGAAGAAGATAATGTTCCTTTGACGACATATCACACTCCTTCATTGAGTGTGAATCATGTTTGTGGAGAGAATTTTTCATCTAGGCCTTGGTATTCTAGAGATTAGTGTTGAGCTTCCTACTCCACCTCCTCCTTCAGCTTTTAGTTCTTCTATTCCACAAGATGATAATAGGATTTTTAGATCTTGATTTTTGGGATAAATATTTGACAAGTATTCCTAACTTGTTTGTGGAGTCCCATACAACTGATTTGGAGGACACACTTGAGGGGGTTTCTCTTCTCTTTGATGATAGTTTTAGCACAACTGTTATCCCATCTTCTTTGTCTTTGGACATTGGCATTCATGAGTCTCCTTATTCTCTTGATTTTTCATGCTTCTTGGTTTATTTTGACCATAATTATGTTATGACTTATTTGAGCTTGTGTTACACTATGTTGTCGTTAGTATTATCATTGATTTCAACCCATCTCAACCTCTAGTGTGGTTATGATGAGAAGGTGTTTTTGGAGTTGAGCAGGTGTTGCAGATGCAACATGAACACTTGGTTTCCAAGTGATCTTGAGAAAACTTACATAAAGAGTGTATGAGGTGATAGGGGTGTGTTGTATATTGTTCTTCACATTTCTTCATTCTTGAAAATTTTCTTGTATGGTTTGGATATGATGATTAGTGGTTCATGAAAGTACATTATATCCATAATTTTAGGTTTTGGATCATGCGGTAATAGAATATGTGCTTGTGTGGTTTGGATATAATGATTAGTGGTTCTTCAAAGTGTTATATCTAGAGTTTTAGGTTTTGGATTGTGTGGTAGTAAAAGATGTGTTTGATAGTATGATGGACTATATCTAGTTTATCAAGAAGTTTTTATGGGATAAATTATGGAATTGCTTCACATTTCTCCATGTTGAAGTTTCTTATCTTGTGTATCCAGGTATATGCTAATGATTCTTGTATCTATTTTCCCTTGGATGGTTTTGTGTTCAACTATTTCATCATCTTGGTTCATTTGTTGTGTCTCAATGATACTTTGACTAGTTGCATAGGATGATATTATTCTTAGTTGCATGTGTTTGTGCCAGTGATTTTGAGTATTCTATTAGTGTTGGAATATTATAGGATGTTTTGTAATGTTGCTAAGTGATATACAAGATATCTCTAGACTTGATGAAGTGTGTATGTGGTTGCTTCGTAGTGTTAATGGTAGTTTGGCTGACCTAGCATGTTAGCATTCTTTATGGATGTTTCTTCATTATTTTTGGAAGCATAGTGTAGTATTTTGGGATATATTTGGGTCCTGGTTAACCCTTGGTGTGGTCCACATTCACTTCCTTCCACCACAGAGGTGTTTGGTGCTGAACTATTTGGTGGTTGCTTGTTTGAGGTCCATACATTTAAGTAATTCACACTAGAATGAATTTCATGCACATAGATCCATAAACAATATATTTAGTTTTGTAGACCCATTTTAGTCCAATAACATCATTTTATATTGTAAAATCATTGACTCTAATGTTCCATTTCTTTTAGTAGAATGAATATCCTCATCTATGGAATTAATCTAGACTTCATGCTTTATTGCTTCTTTAAGTTATCTTGGTTATAATAGAATATGAGTTGAAGAAAAAATTACAAATGGATAAAGACTAGTAATTCTTTCATGATTTCATTTGATATTTTTTACCTTCCTTCTATAAAAAGATGTGAATTTGAAGGAGGTCTTGATCATGGAGGTAATTGAGTAGAAATTGAGCTACCATTGAGCTAGGAGAATAAGATGAAGCATCTTGATTTATTTCTATAACTATTGGTCTTTCTTTTTTTCATTCCATCTCCATGCATATTTTTAACAAAAAAAAAAAGCCATGAACTATCAATATTTTTGTTGCTAGATAATGTAACTTGAAACCTTTTGTTTCCTCATTATACCCAATAAAAGTACATTTTTAACTTTTATCATCAAACTATTTTATTTTTTATTATGTAATATAAGCATAAGAAATGTAAGAAAATATCTTTAGATGAGTCTAATGAAGTGTTCTTTCACTCCATGCCTCATAAGGAGTCATATCCCTTACACTTTTTTTATCAAACATATATTTAGCAAGTAAACGGTTGTAACTATTCCTTTAACACAAAATGTATTTGAAAGATCCTTAGCCTTGATTATCCTTTTAGCCATCTCAGATAATGTATAGTTCTTACATTTATCTACCTCATTCTGATGAGGAGTATGACTTGTAGTCAATTATCTTTGAATTCCATTCATTTTTGCAAAAATCTTTAAATTCATTTGAAGTAAATTCACCCCCTCTATTAATATATAGTGTCTTCAAGAAATAATCAATTTTTTATTTCTACATAAGCTTTAAAAAATTAGAAAATAAAATATTCTTCTAACCTTTCTTCAATAAAGTATACCCAAGTTCTTCTATTATAGTCATCCATAAAACTAAGAAAATACCTATTTTTGTTGAGTGAGAGTCTAAATTTGACGAAACTATTTTGGTTGATCCTCAAGAAAAAACTGAAATTAGTTTGGATGATCCTCAAGAAATAAATCATTAGTAAAAGGACACAAAGTGGTTTCCTTCTCCTCATTTCTAAATATCATCACAATATGTGGGGGGACATATTTATACTACCAAATGTGTGAGACTAGTATTAGGGTGAGTGATTTAAAATGCCTTGTTAGAAATAATGGTAGTGGTAGGTTAAGGGGTAGAGGAACAAGGTAGATTTCACACAATCCAATATAAGGTATCTTCAAGCATTATTATTTGATCATAATTTTTGAGATTTTAGTACAAATGTATAACATCATGGAATTTTCTATAGTATCCTAGAAGTCACATATAGATTTTTCTTGTGTTCATTAATCATATTACCATATGCATCTTCAACTTGACATAGTGTTTTTCCATTGTTCGATATATGTATTCATGGTTGAGAAGTGTCCTTGATGGCACTCATCCAATGTCTTACATCTATTATATTGATCTATATTTATTGGCATATTTTTTAATCGAATAGACACCATCAATTCATCTTGAGAATATTTGACATCTTCTACATGCTTCAAGAGTTCTTCATCTTTATGTTCCTACATTCTTGGGACATCTTTTAAAGATGCTTATTCCTTCTTTTTCTCTCTTTTCGAGAGGATTTCTTTTCCTTGTGTGTTTTCTCCTTGTCTCCTTCTTTAATAGTATGTTATTTATACATGAGTACCTCATCAATTTATATTATTGAGACTCATATTTTTAGTGTTAATATTTCTCCCTAAGCATTAATTAAGATGTGATATTAATTTTAAGATAATTTTTATATACCTAGTTTACTTTTAGCTCATACCTAGTTGGTCCTATATAAACTATTCTTAAGCTCACCTAGAGAGATATCTCACTTTTGTCTCATTTTATGTGGCCACAACATGTTTCCTTTCACTTTTCTAGAGTTTCCCTACATTTATTTCTTATTTTGAGTGTAGTTAGAGTTTCACTCCTATGTTCTCACCTCCTCATCCTTGTCTATATGTATAAATCTCTCATTTTTATATTTTAATCCATGCATTTAAATAATTTTTTCATATTGTAATTCTTGTTTATTGAATATTTATTATCTTAAAGTATCTTTTCTACTCAAACATCATTATGAATCCAAAAGGAGATCATTAATTTTCTTAATAGATTTGGTGCATGTTTGCAAGTGCCTTGAAAATATTCTCTATTGCTTTGTGTTATTTACTACCTATTCTAGTTTGAGCTCCAATACTTCTATCATTTATTCATATTTTCATATGATATGAATCACTTCCCATAACTTATCTTACTTAAAATATCATGCCCAAATTTAAGATTACTTTACAATCACATATGCTAGCCTTCAAACAAAATAAGAATTATATTTTTCACAAATATTTTTTCCACACCAAAAAATCATTAATATATTCATCCAACATTCATTTGGATAGTCTGTAAAGGTTGTATTTAGGTTTTATTCTCATCTAGTCAATTGACTGACTTAAATCTCTAGCAACTTTCTCCTTGTAGTAAGTCGGGTACATTCCCTATTTTGGAAAAGGTCTCACAAATCTACATCTTATAGAATTTGATGCATTTCTTCAAGAATTTTAATTACCATACAAACTTGATTATCATCTCCATTGAGATCATTAAGGAGGAAATTCCATTAAAATTGTAGATTAATATCACACCCACAAGTGTGAAGCTCAACACATTCCATACTTCATGAAATTTTTTCATAAATTTCCTTAAATAATTTGACTTGGCCTTGTGTAGTTGAATGTAAATAGTGATGAATGTCACTATTTTATAACTTGCACACCACTTTTCTATATTTGGGAATGCATCAAAATTGAGGGAAATGTTTCTTTTTGAATTATGTTAATAATTTGAGTCCCATCCTTTATAGATTGAAATAATTTAAATAAAAATTAAGTTGATTATATCCATAGCTTACCTTTGTCACAAGTCACAAATTTTCTTATTCCAAATCTTAATTTATTGAAGGAGATTGCATCTAAAAAATTTAATTTTAAAAATAGCCCATAGACCATCAAATTCTAGGGTTGGCCAAAAGCTTCCACCATTCAAAGCCTTAATTTATTCAAAAAGATCCATTGAATTCCCATAAATTGAATAGGTCTTTCATTAGCAACTACATATAAAAATTGCAAGGTCTAATTTTAATTTTGACAATTGCAAGTTCAAAGGTTATGATTTTTTTCAAGAATATGTTTAGTCAATCCATAATATTATAGATTTTAATTAAATTGTCTAATAAATAATTAACATTATATACAAGTTAATCATTAAAATTTATACTATCTCAATTTTATTGAAATCAAACTTTTAAAATTGTAATGCAAGGAAATTAAAAAAAAAAAGAATAGTTAATAAAATATTCATATATAAGACGCCATAATTTATACAATTATAATTTTATTATAAAACATTAAATAATAAGAAAATACACAATACATAAAAATTTAAAGTTTTATACCATTTTAATCTGATTGAAAAGAACCCATTTTTTAACTATTAATTTAAAAAAGCTGAAGAGTATTTAATCTAAAAATTATTCTATATATAAATAGACAAATATTTGTTATAAGAAACATAAATTATAATTACATAAGTTGTACAACAACATATCACAAGAGCTTCACAATATTTTTAAAGTGATTAAATTTATTGGCTAGCTGAAACTTCATAATCTATCTTTAATCTACTGTAACTGCTATTTGACCCTCTCATTCTTCTTACACTTCATAATCTGATCTTTAATCTACTGTAACTGCTATTTGACCCTCTCATTCTTCTTACATAAAACTTTGATCTACAAAAAAAGAACAACCACTTGAACACATATGTGAGAGTAAAGCCTTAGAGTACCAACTACCTGATAATAGTTATTAGAAAACATTGTAACACATCTATTTTTCCATATATTTTTCAAATTACATGCCGAATAGAATCACCAATCACATCCTTTTGCATACCAAAACCAAAATAGCTTCTTTTCAATTCAAATTGTGATTAAAAATTGCTAAGAAATCTCTAAAAGGAGTAAACCATTGTCTTTTAAAATAAACACAATAATAAGAAATGTGATACAAACTTTCTACACCCTTAAAAAAAATAGTTCTCTGGTTGGACCATAATACACTTTAATCTATCTCCCATGGGTAGCTTGTAGTGTAATATTTTTCAAACCAACACCCGTGAATCAAAATCAGCTTTGGAACACCATATTGAAAACTTAATTTAGACCAAAATTTATAATTAAATCTACATTTCCACTTTAGATTCAAATAATAGAACAATATTCCAATTGAAAAGCAACTTGAAATATATATTTAACAGATATATTTTGTTACTCCTTAATCACAGAACAAGATGACTATAATAAAAATATACATCTAAATGTTTGATACATTTGTCATACTTTATATGAATGACTATGTATGAAAATGGATAAAAACTACTACTTTTGTCACCTACTTTAATATAATGTTCTGGAAAGAAAATGACTCAAATTTGAAACATAACTAGAGATTAAAAAGGCAATTAAGGATCACCGAGGAATTAGACCGACTGCATGCTTTGGCTCGTCCTTTGCATTGTGGTATTCATTGTCAATTCTGGTTGGAGGCCCCACTTTTCCATTATTCCTCTGCATTTGCCTGCGAGACCAATTGCTTCCCAAAACTTATCTTCTTCAAACTCTTGTGCCCATTTCCAAAGTTTCTTTACAAGCATATCTGGTAGCCTTGACTCACAAGCAATAACATTTTTCAAAGCATCCTCTGTCCATGTCACAAAATCTTCAATATCTTTATCCAACATTAATGTGCATAGCTTGTAGAGGTTGTACTTTGGTGCTATTTCCATCCAGTCCTTTGAATCACTTAAATTTACAGCAACCTCCTCCTTGCTTTCAGGTAGATTTTCTCTTCCTATCAGATTTTCACTTTCGAGCACGCCCTTACATTCCTTTTCTAGATTCCTTAAAATTCCTTTTGCCTCTTCGACATCTATAACAGAATCTTGACGATCCAAAACAGGTTTGTCGTTCTCTATTTGTAACTTATAGAACTGCCTTTCTGCAGCCATGCCAACTTGATCCTTGTCTTTGTTGAGATCATTGACGAGGTTTATTTCATTGGCTTGGATATCTCTATCACACTCGTCTGCGAAACACAACAAATCCCATACTTGATGACAAGCTCTCAGAATATCTCTCGGACGAGATGACTTGTCCTTGTGCAGTTGAATGAAGATAGTGATGAGCGACACTACTGTAATCCTCACACTGTGTTTTTCCACACTTGGGAAATGCTTCAAAACTGATGGAATTGCTTTTTTGTGAAGCAGATTTAGAAGCTCTTTCCCATTATCTGCCCATTGTGGAGAATATAGGCCAAAAAGTGAGTTCATTTCCTCAATTGAGCTGCCTCCTTTACTACCTTTCTCCATTACTTTACAACCTCCCTCCATTAGAAGCTTTACTTGATGGAAAGACATTTTATTGGCTTCCCACAAATCAAAGGGATCTTCTCCTGGCATGCATATAAGCTCCATAATTCTTTTGTACTTTTCAGATAATGCATCTGGAGGTCCCTTCCTCATTTGTTTATGAAACCAATACACAAAATTACCTATAATGACCTCTGACAGAAGACCACACAGTTTGCTGAAAAAAACCGCACCTAGCTGAACCATCAACACCAAATATACCAACTTGTGCAGCCTAAATTTAGTAAATATCCTTGTGGGTAAGCTCTGCAACTTTGAGGCTAATGTTTCATCATCTTGGAATTGTTGTCTCTCTTTTTAAGTCGTACATGTGAATCAACTCAAGCATGTTTCTTGTCCAAAAATCCTCCAGGGAAAGAAATCTCTTCCAACTTTGTCTATGTGAATGAAAGTATAGTTGTGTAGCCAACCATCTCCAGCAAATAGCAATCCATCCTATTATGATGAAAATGAAGAGTAGAAAACATATAGCATAATCCATGGCCCAAAAAGTTGTTTCAAAATACTCGTTGTAAACTGTATTTGAAATGATGGAGATTATGCCACATATTGTGACCACCATCCCAACTGCTGAACTGAAAACTGACCTAGATATTACATAATCAGGCTGACAAGCATGGGTAACTAACCATGACATAAGTACTTCATCTTCAAAATCATTCCAAGAAATTGACACCATTCTCTTCTTTGAGCTCTGATTTTCATCCTCTTGATTGATGGAGTTTTTATCCTTTTGACCGATGGAGAATATTGCACAAATCCTTTGACTCAGAAGACCATGGATTATTTGACTTGCTAAAATTGTGCAAACTAATATTAAACCAAGGACTATAACACATATGAATAAAATCGAATTTGCAATTTTCACCCAGGTTCTCCAATCGCTATCTTGTGAACTACCAGCTTTACGACGATGCTCATTTAAAACGATCAGTTCAGAAGCAATATGGACGCATATACTTACTCCTAATGCCAGAAAAGTTCTCACACTTGGAGCAGGCATTCCACGAAGCAAATAGCCATTAAAAACACACAGAGCAACTTTTCCACTAACGGCCAACTGATAAAGGTTAACCAAGTCTTCCCAATCTACTTCGTTCTTACATTTTTTGCCAGAACGACTCCGAGAAAGATTACTCCCATTCTTACATTGATTGGAAAGATAACCTACACTTGTCCACCAAACAATTATTTGCACGGTTACATCCGTGAGGGAAAAGGCCTTACCAGGCAGCCAAATCGCCCGCTTTGTAATTGCCCGCCATAAATCCAACACTACTAGAGTAGTAAACCAACCATAGCATGCTAAAGTTAACCAATTAGCAACATCAGTGAAGAAGTCCCATTCCTCGAGTAGAGAAGATGGAGAAGGTGCTCGAGCAGGTGCCATATAATTTGCTGCAAATAGGGGGAGTTGTGCAGCAAATAGGGAGAGCAGTTGTTGATAGGATAAACATGAAACTTCAATGTAGTTTATTTGCATTTATTCATCGACTCTCTCTCCCTGCCCATTTTTTAGTACGATAACTTTACTATCCGAAAAAATCGCAATTTTAATTTTAACAAATAAAATGAAGAAATTTAGGATCTCACGTGATTTGTTAAAGTCAATAAAAAATAAATTCAGTTCAAATTTTGAAAAGTAAAAGTCGAAGAGATTAGATGACTTCCTTTTTATATAATATTAATGCAAAGAACAATTTAATCTCTAAAATTTAAATGACAAAAGAATTTTAGGCACTAGTGCTATTATTTTATTAATTTATTCTTAATCATTTAAGAAATATAGATTTAGATTTATATATTAAATTTAAATAATAGATAGTAAATTTTTGAGATTTTAAAAAATAAAAATATATTCAGTTTCAATTAGGAAATTTAATTGCATAAGATTTAAGATATTTATTTAAATTTATTGAAAAATCTATAACATTAAAGTTACATATTGTGATCTCAACAATATTTTTCTATCATTGAAAATTAAGTTAATTATTATATTTAATTTACTTTAATTTTAACTTTTCATTTTCTTATATATTAGTGATCATGTTACATTTAATCTAAATTATTGTACTTTATTAAATTCACTTTTTAAATTCACTAAAAATAATCTAATATGAATGTATTTTTCCTACAATTGAATTGTATTATATATATTACTATTTGGATATAATATGTTATTAAAAAATAACAATAATAAATGAAAAAAATATATTTTTATATAAAATTTGAAATATTAAATATTAATTATTCATATTGTACTAAAATTTAAGAATAAAAATACATCAACCATTATGATTTTACATTTATGATTTAAAATCTATCTCTTTCTTAAGACTGTTCATTTAAATGGTATTTTCCTTTTATACACAGATTTGAAATTGATATGCATGTTCACCACTCTGAACAACGTATATGAAAACAAATTTGAGCCCAACAACTTTTATTTTGGCAAATCGATATTGACAAATAACAATGCACTTGATACGACAAGATTTACTCAAATAATTGAATAAAACAATACCATCAATTTTCACCATTTACAGCTTTTTGCCGGTAAATAAAAGTTTGACATGACGCCACTACAAATACAGTTGACAGAAGTGTTGGTAACTCAACTTTATGTTTGTCACAAATTTTGCCACCGACTAAAGGTTGGAAAATAAAATTATTTAGCTATCAAAATTCCTCAGTTATTTTTATGATGTAACTGATATTAACCCGCGATGCCATTTGGATTCTTACGTCACAATAGTTTAAGAGAATAAACATACGACTTACGCAATTATTTTCAATTTCTAATTGTGAAAGGGTATTAAAAAAATATTTACCAACGGGAAATTTAGATAGAGTTTTTCGATATATAAGGAGGGACGAATTATATAATTGATAATATATTTGTTTATTATGTTAAATAATTTAGTTTTTCTATATAGATCTATATTTCTCTTTAGTAAATAGTATGAGTTAGGACCTATTTTTTCAAAGTAGCGAGTGTTTTTCTATCTAATATATATCATGTATTTAAGTTACATAGTAGATATTCATATGCACGTATATAATGTCAATATGTTAGTATTGAAAAGAAGAGGATGAGCAACTTTTTTGGATAACAAGGATGTAGATAAAATATACTCAACTTTAAATGTTTGAGATCTATTTATATACATCCTTCAATGTGGTTTTTAGACACGTCAACTTGATATACTTAGAGAATGTACACCAAACCTTCTTCTTCTTTAAATAGACACAACACATTAATAATAACTAGGAAAGCTTGTGTGCTTCCAAAATAAAGGCATAAGTTATTGAAATTTAAGAATATTTTTCTTGTGTATATAAGGCTTAATATAGATAAAATCATTGTTTCCTCTGTATCGATAAAAGTATAAAATATGTCCACAGAGATATCCAATATATTATGAAAAATGAATGAAAGGTTCATTGCTATTTCCATGGTTTTAAGTGGTTGACATGGTCAAACCTCATGTGTTTTAAATTTATCTAATAATGATGTAAAAGATTCAAAGGTTATAATATTTTATTTGACTAAATGAGGTTACACATATTATTTGAGCTCTATTAATTTTTCATTCTTTCTTTTCATGCATAGTGTCTATTCTTTGCAATGGATCTTGACAATGTATGAAAATATGGGGGCAAGGGGCTTTCCTAATGGAATCCACCCCCTTGTAGATGCCTAAAATCTCAAGCTAGAGCTAGCAAGTGGAGAAGGGAGGTTATGTTGTTGTAAGCAACTCACACAACCTCTATACAAGTCTAAAACTCTTGTTGTAAGTGAAATCTTGGTCTAAAGTAGACACGAAAAAAATCTATAAAAATTGAGCTCTATGCTACATAAAATAGCCTTTTGGTGCAAACACATAAATGATGTTGTAGATTTATTGTAGAGTTTTAAAGGAACAAAAGAAATATATGTTGTAGGTTCTTGACCATACAATAGGTCCAAATTATAAAATGCTCAAATGTTCACACAAAAATAACCCTTTTAGAGCAGCAATTTTATTGATGTTTAAAATTCACAATAATACACCCAATCAAATAAGAAAATAATTTAAAAGAGGAATATTATATTTCATTTAAATCAAAAACTACAATCATTTACAATTATTTGTATATATTTACACAAAAATTGGAAAAATTTGAGACTCCTCTATCCTCTACTCTTTCCTATTCTTGATTATCCATGTGGTCCTCTATTCCTATATGTCTTCCTCTTTTCTACTTGTGAAACCTTTCTTTTATTGAACTCTTCTATTCTCTAGTATTTTTCCTCTTTTCCTAGCATGTGCTCCTCTATGCCTTCCTCTTTCTATTTTTTGTTTTTCTCCTGCTATCCCTCTTTCTTCTTCTATAGTTTTATCCTTATATTCCTCTATTGTCCTTTATGTTATTTTATTTCTCCTTCTCTCTCCTCTTATGTTTTTTTCTTGTCTATTATTATTCTCAAAAATTCCAAAGTCTAGATGCTTTCCAAAATATCCACCTAAATTTTGGTGCATCATTTATAAATATTGAAATAAATGCTCACAACTCTTTTTTGAGTCCAAAAATTCCACTTAACTTATTCTCTTTCACTGTTAATTGATGTTGTTTATTGAATGTGTCTAGAAGAAGGCATTTACAACTCCAAATGGTAAAAAAATCAAATTTAAATTTCTATGTATATATACAATGGCAAGTGAAGGAAATAGATAAAAAAGGACAACATACAATGCCCTTGCTTCAAACTACCAGGGTAGAAAATTTGGTGAGCCCCTGCTCATTGAGTAAACTTTATGTTGCTACAGGTTAATGATACTTTTGTTTTGGATAAACAACTATGTCATCATGTGTTATTTGGAATAATTTATAATAGAATAACTTGCATAATAGAATAATATGATATGAGATATGCTCAAAATACTTGATAATAATTAAGAATAACAAGCCACTTCAAGGGGGAAACATCCAATATCTCCAATGAGAACACAATTCACAATATAATCCTAAAATAAAACTCAATACCTTATATATATATGCCTAGGATATCACCGAAGACAACTTAGATAGCCCTACATAAGCTTTAGGTTGAACTAAATAACTAAATAACAATTTAATAATAATAATAATAATAATAATAATAATAATATGACTTAATTAAGTGTTAAGAAAGCTACATGCCAACTATTCATAACCCAATGTACACCAATATTAAGGGAATACCATGCCCCCCTCTTCAAAGAAGAATTGTTTTCAATTCTAATCGAGTGTGGATTCTTTTGAATGAACTCCTTATTCTCCCATGTGGAACCTTCAACTAGTAAATTCTTCAATGGGATGAGATACTCAATGAGAGTTTTATTCATCAGCTTCTTCATGTGTGTTTGATGAATATATTCTAGTTCCAAAATAATTTTCCTTCTTCATCAAGCTCTGGTAATACTATTTGAGTTAGAATATTATGCCCAATTATCTTCTTCAGACAAGAAACATGAAAAATTGGATGTATCTTGTTGTTGGTGGAAACTCTAGCTTGTAGGCAACACTACCAATATTTTGTATGATTTGGTATAGCCCATAATATCTTGGAGACAATTTATTATTCTTTTTTTGTTGCTTTAGTGAGATTTTCTCATAAGGATATAATCTCAAGAAGACCTAATTGCCAGCTTCAAAACTTCTTTCACTATGATGTTGGTCCACCTAATGATTCATTTGATTTTGTGTGATGCCTAAATTCTCCTTGAGCCCTAAAATTACCTATTGTTTATGAAGCAAGTGTTCCTCTACTACCTAAACTCTTGGTGAAACCTTCAATGATAATGTGATGGAAAGAGGATGATATCCATATAGTGCCAAAAATCAAGACATTTTAGATGAGCTATGAAAAGAAGTGTTATAGTGGACCATTCTACTAGTGGTAGCCAATCTACCCATTGAGACTATTTCTTTGAAGTGAAACAACATAGATATCCTTCCAAACACTTATTAACAACCTTAATTTTCCCATCTGATTGAGGGTGGTATGAAGAGCTATGAGCCAATTGAGTACCCAAACATCAAAATAAATCTTTCCAAAAGTGACTAGTAAACATAGGTCATGGTCACTAACAATAACCTTAGGTGTATCATGCAGCTTTTATATATTCTCCAAAAAAGATTTTGCCACTAGACTTTTTGTAAAAGGATGTGATAATGAATGAAATGTCCATATTTAGTGAGGTGGTGAACTACTACCATAATGAATTTATGACCTTTAGATTTGGGAAACCATGTGATGAAGTCCATAGACACCTCTTCCCAATGTTGGCTAGGACTAGCTAAGGGATGCAAGAGACTTAGTGTCTTAATTTTCTCCCCTTTATTCCTTTGACAAACCAAACATTCTACCAAAAAAATTTGAGCATCACCTTTTAACCTTTCCCAAAAAAATATTGCTTGACCCGATGATATGTCCTCAAAAATATTGAATGACCACCAACTAGATACTCATGTAGTTCTATGAGAATCTTTTGTTGAACACTACAATTCTCATAGATATACAAATTCTCTTTATACCAAATAGTATCTCACTTCCAACAAAACTTATCTAGACTACTAGGATCACTCTTTAATTGTTGGATGAGATTACTTATCGCAACATCTTTCTGCCATATTACTTTGGTTTTTTCCACCCAATTTACTTGTAATATTGAAAGGGAACAAAATAAGGCTTCATATTTGTCATCCTTCCCAGAAAGTGCATCCGCCACAATATTTTCCTTCCCTTTCTTATAGACAATCTCAAATTCATATCCCAACATCTTAGTGACCCAATTTTGATTCTCTTCAGAACATAATGTTTGTTCCTAAAAATGTTTTTATGCTATCATGATTTGTCTTAACATTGAAGTGTCTACCCATTAGATAAGGGCTTCATTGTTTAACTACATGAAGAATGGCTAGAATTTTCTTCTCATAAATAGTTTTGAGAGCTGGTTCTTACCCTTTAATTGATGATTCTAAAAATCAATTACTCAACCCTCCTACATAAGTACAACTACCATACCATTTCTTGAAGCATCACATTCCACAATAAAGTCCTTGGTGAATTCTAGAGGGGCAACTACTAGAGTTGTACACATAGCCTCCTTCAATCTCTCAAATGTTGCATTAGAAAAGTCATTCTAATGAAAAGAATATTCCTTCAATAAAGTTGTGAAAGGTGCCACTATACAACCATACTTCTTCACAAATCTTCTATAGTATCCCATCGGTCCCAAAAAACTTCTTAGTTTCTTAATGGTTTTCTAAATAAGCCATTCCATGATAGCCTTATTTTTTTTAGGATCTACCTTTACTCTTTCATGTGATACTATGTGTCCCAAATACTCCACCTCATTAAGGCCAAAAGCACACTTCGATGACTTAGCATAGAGTTTATGATCTTTGATTATTTTTAATGCTTGATCTACATGTTGCAAGTGTTCTTTCCATTCAATATACAATTAAAGAACACTAATACAAAATTTCAAAAATTTCTTAAAAATGGAATCATCAAACTTTGGAATGTTGATGGTGTATTGGTGAGAATGAATGACATCACCAAAAATTCATAATGACCCTCATGAGTCTGAAATGTTGTCTTACAAATATCTTCTTCCCTAATTCAAAGTTTGTATTAACTAGATCTAAGATCTAACATGGTAAAATACATATCTCTATTCAATTCATCTAGAAAATCATAAATGACTAGAAAAGGAACCTTATCTTTAATGGTGTGTATGTTGAGCACTCTATAGTCCATGAAATTCTGCCAAATTTCATCCTTCTTATACACCATCACCACAAGTGAGGAGTAAGCACTTTGTCTATGCCTCATAATTCTTGCCTCTAACATCTCCTAAATAATTTTTAATCTCACTTTTTGTATATGTGGGTACCTATAAGTCTTGATGTTGGCTAGTTGGCTCCTTGGAACTAATTGTATGGCATGATCATGATCCCTCTTAGGAGGAAGTTCTTTCGACATATCTCCAAAAATAACTAAGTGACAATCAATTATTACATGTAAATCTAGATGAGCAGGAGCATTACATTGAGAGACTTATAATGAACATAATTGGGCCACAAATCCATCAACTCCTTTATTAATCAAATTTTTCATTTGATGATAGATAACAATTTGTGGGGGATTTTCCTTCAATCCCCTTAGCTCTACTACCTTTCCTTCTAATTGAAATCTCATGAATAGTTCATAGAAGTTCATCTCAATTGTTCCCAATGTAGTAAGCCATTGTATGAGCCCAAAACAATATTTTTTGCAACCATGGAGATATCATACATTGAGATATCAAGGTGCTAATCTCCCATTGGTAACTTAATTTTATGGCATTTTCCAGACCAACTAATAGTACCACCATCTGCAATAAAGATCTAAAACTCTAGAGTTGGATATATAAAAAAAATTAAATGAGTAGACAACTATTTGTTGATGAAATTATGAGTGTAGAAACTAAAAAATGTCCTAAATGTTATCATGTATTCAAAACAGATTTACTAGCATCATTTCCTCTCAAAATTCATCTTCTTTTCACTTAATTGATTGAAATGGCCTAGCTATTTAATTAATTGCATCATTTTCATCCATTAACCTAATTAATTTAATTAGGTTAATTCACTTTCCCTTCATGAGCTAACATTTCATCTTATTAAATGAGAAATGAGAAATTTAGTAAATGGATGAATGATTGTAAAAGGGAATTCGGGGTTTTGGTTAAAGATTACTGGAGGAATGGGGGTTGGGTTGATTTGAAGACCTTTAGTCAGGATCTTAGCCCTATTCAGTCGGCCTTCAAGGCCCTAAGACTAGCTCAACACTAGGTGGATGATCTTCCTGTTTGGTTAGACAATTCGTCTGACATTTTTTTAGTTTCTTCTACTACTTCAATGCTGGCTAGTCCGATGGAGCCTACACCCTTCTGGGCTAAGGCTTGGATTAATCACCTGATTCCTAAAATCAATATTTTCTATTAGATAATGCTACAAAATAAGATTATCACTTTGGACAATCTTGGAAAAAGAGGAATTCAATTACCTAATAGGTGCTACATGTGCAGGAACGATGCTGAGATTGTTAATCATCTTTTTCTTCATTGCCCTTTTGTTTCGCACATATGGGGTAAAATTTTTGAGCTTCTTGATTTGGTTTGGGTTTCCCCTTCTTCTATTGAAAACTTTTTCTTGCAATGGAAAGCTCCTTCAAAAAATCCTTTTGTGCGAAAGCTCTAGTCTTTTGTTCTACCTTTTGTGTCATGGAATATTTGGAAGGAAAGGAACAACAGAGTGTTTAGCGAAAAAGAGAAGTTTGAGGGGGACTTGTATGAAAAAATCGTAAGGGCTATAAAGGAAAATTTATCTTTAATCCCAAGAAAAATGGTTGATAAAGCTAATTGGTCTCCTTTTGATATTGCTACGGCAGAAAAGTGGAATTCAAAATTAGTTGTGTTAAATGTCCCCAGGCCTGATGTTTGTGGGAGGGAGAATGCTAGTTGGTCTTTGCTGCCTTTGGGCTAGATGAAATCTAATTTTGATGGTGCTGCTAAAGGCAACCCAGGGAAAGCTGGCAGTGGGTGTGTTTTAAGGGACAACGCGGGGGCTTTTATTGCGGCTTTTGTTGTGGACATCGACACCCAAACTAATCATGTTGCGGAAGCTGTAGGGGCTTAGCATGCGGTTAACTTAGCTTTCAAGATGAACATGAAATGTCTTTGGTTGGAGGGTGATTCAATGAATATAATAAATTGCATTCTTGGGCTTACCCCTCCCTCGTGGACCATTAAAAAGTGGATCGAAGATACAATAATCTTATTAAGGAAATTCAATAAAGTGAAAGTGTCCCACGCCTACAGAGAAGCCAATAAGGTGGCTGATTACTTCACCAATGAAGGGGTTAAGAAGGGTGGGGAAAACACGTGGAGGAAGAATGACTACCTCCATTCTTAAGTGAAAGCGCTAATTTATTATGATTCAATGCATGGAAGAGAAGCTTGTCTTCGTCATGATGAAGAGGATAAAGATTAGGTATGTCAATTTCATTGATTTGATTGGACTGACATCATTTTCTTTTTCAAGAAGAGTCTCTAGAATGCTTTCTGGGTGTTTGATAAAATATGCTTAAATGGGACCCAGAGCAACTATAGGGTGTGGTATAACAGAGCTTTGAAGATGGGGGGAGCGAGAAAACATGTGGAGCCGAGCAGTTTTCAAGAGCATAAAAGGAATGCTAAAGCCTGGGAAAGAATTGAAAAGGGAGGTTTAGTCCCGTTTTTGGAAAAGCTCCATGGTACTGACAAGGGGATGCTGGACTATTTTGCCAAAAATTGGAAAAATGGTGAGATTGTGTTGTTTGGTAGGAATGGTAAGCTTAATGTGGAAATAATCGGTGAGATTACTGGTCTTTCGACTGAGAGTGTGAAATTTTATCAGGATCATCGGTTCTCTGATGAAGCGGTCATAAGATTTCCTAAAAAAGACAAGGAGAAGGCTAAGTTGGTTAAGGTTGCCAATAGCTACTTTGATGTGGAGTCCATTAAATCAGTCTGGAGGAAAGTTTTAAGAGTAATAATGGAGCATATCACAGTTGACGAGCGCTTGACTAGGGCGTATGGTTATCACTTTTCCATTCTGAACCATTTTCGTCACAAGGTTCGTATCTCTTTGCCTTTTTACTTATTCTCTTCTTCGAAGAATTGCCTTGATGAAGTTGAAAGAAACCCTAGGAGGACTTCTATTATTCACCCTGGTCTTGTCAGGCTCATCTATGAGCATTATCAAAATTTACCTACTTTGCCTAAAATTGTTGATATTAGGGATTTGGATGATGAGGATACTGAAAGTAGCAAGGAGAATGACCCCCTGGCCCTTCCTGCTTGTGCCCCTGGTGGTTCTAATACCACTGCTCCCCAGTCCCTGTCTTGTCAGAATGCCCTTATGGATTATGTTCCGCCTTCATGTCCTAATCTGTAGCCTTTGCATGATTGCCCTATCCCGGGTTTTGCCTCGCCATCCCCTGGTTGCCCCACCTCGGGTTTGGTCTCTGGTTTTAAAGGTACCTCAGTTATGAAATTAGTCTTGTACTCTAGGAATTCTATGGAAATTCTTTCTGATAAACCTATGGTCAGTAAAGAGTCGGCCCCTAGTGCCTCTATGTCTAGAAGATTTGGGAATTCCCTTAATGATTCCCCTAATCAGGATGAAATTAATTCTACCCTGAATAAGCTCAAACCTGAGGATGTTGTGAGTGGCAGAAAAAAGTATGGATGGCCTTTTCACTATTCTCAAGTGGACCCAGAAGGAAGTCTGTGATTTGAAAGGCTATAATAGAGATCTCAACAACAAAGTGATGGATTTGGAGCAAAAGATTAGCTGGAGTTGTAATGAGAATGAGGGATAGGAAACCCCCTTACCAAGGAAAAGACAACATTGACAAGAGGAAAGATTGACCAGGCTCGAGTGCAATATGTCCAAGATAGGCCAAAATATTAGGGTCACTGTGGCGAATAATCATAAAATTTCCATGCATAACACCATTATCATCAATGCTATGGTGGAAAAGCTCAAAAAAAATCAAAAAGGATCGCTGGTTGTGGATTTGGATGTAGACTGAGGTTGCAGCAGATCTACTGTTGAAGGGATTTCGACTCACACCCAGGTTAATACGAAGAGGAAGACCTCAATTTCTTCACACACGACTCAAATCCTCATGTAGGGGTTATAGGAAATGAAGGATGCTGAAAAGGAGGCCGAGGAGTTGATGAACACCTTGGAGTAGTGCGGTGGTGTTTGTTTCTGGTTTTTTGGCAGTCCTTTTTTGGACCCTATTGTCTCTTTGTGCTATCGTTTCCTTTTTGGGACAGCTGTCTATTTGTTTGGACTTGTTTTGCTCTATCTTTTGTTGTTTTAACTTTGTGGTTTTAGGTCCCTATAAAACCTTTTTTTTCCTTTTCAAAAACATTTCATCTTATCAAATTAAATACATGAAATATTTAATTTAATCTCTTAGGTCATCTTATTTAATTAAATAGCTTTAAGTTATTTAATTAAATATCATATCACCTTTCCCTATTCATTAAATCAATTAATTTAATGAATATCACCTTTAATTCTTCAAATCCCCTAATTGCATGATTAAACCTTGTTTAATTAGCAATTAAACTAACTTTCCTCTAAGCAAAAGGAATATTCCCATAGAATATTCCTTATCCCCCTTTTTGTACAATTAAAACTTTATTTTAATTTGTAAAATGCCTTTTTCCTCACCCATGAGAATATTCCAAAAGAATATTATTATTCCTTCATTTGAAAAGGGGATATTTTCACTTGGATTTTTAAGCAAGTTTTAACCTTTAACATTTTGAATAGGTCACCTTTGACCTATGTGAGCAGGTCAAAAGTGTGTTTGTTTGAGGCAAGTGTGAACCCTTGATTAAATCCCATCATGCATTCTCATTCATTGATGATAATCCATGATCCATGTCTATCATCTCCTTCATCTTGAACCATTGATTAATATTTTCAATATCAACCCTCCATTTCTCATTTTCTTTCCTATAAATAGAACACTATTTGGAGACAAATGGATCCATCTTTCAATTGAAAACTTATGCTATTGAATCTCATATGCACTCACACTCATTTTTCACTCAATTTTTACCTTATCTTAGTTAGTTTTAATTGCATCAAACCTTGGAGCATCCATTAATGGCTTCCATGCATCCATCTTAGTTTGCATATGAATTAGGGTTTTCATATTTTAGCTTAGAATAGAGGCAAGAGATCTACTAGAAGGCTATCCTAGGGTATGGATTCAGATTACAAGAGGGGTTCACCAACAAGTTTGGAACTTAGAAATACTAATGCAATGCAAAGTCTAATGCAAGATCACATGCAAAACCCTAGTTCAATGCAAGCTTCAACTAAATGACCTAGAAATGCAAATGAAACAACACAGAGAACTACAAAATGGAAATATGTGCACCTAGAAATTTGGAGATGGTTGAGTGGAGCCGTAAAACACTATCTAGAATTTCTGAAGTTTTGACCTAGTGGGACACACTCACCATTCTAGGTGAATTAGTCCTAATTCAATATTTTTGCACAAGAGTAGGTTTCGAACAAAAGCATATCTAAATCTACAAAAAAAATTGAAAAACACTAGTAGTGGGGTCCAGTTTGGGTTTTCTAGAACTTCAAAGTCTGAATCTAGTCTTCACTATTTCTCTTTCTATTCCCCATTATTTCCATATTTGGAACCTTAATTTTTGAGACTGTAAGTGACTTTTTGTGAAGATAGCAACCTTGTAACAAATTAGTGACTTTCTCTTCCCTTGCAACATAATATTCAATTATCATTCAATCTCTAAAACACCTAGATCTACAATCACACATATAAAGAAGAGAACAACTTGTTGATTGTTAGTGAATAGGGGCTTGTCTTGGTCAAAATCGTTTTAGGAAATGAAATCAAATGATGAAATGATGAAACAAGGACATGAAACATGAAACATAGGATATGAAACTTGAACAATGATACATTGAACATTGATGTCTTATAAATTTGCAACTCAACATGAAATGGCCATGAAGGATGTAGATCTTCATCTTGACAATAGGTGTAGAATAATGCTTGATCTTGGATCTTCAATGCTACATCACAACACTAGCTCAATAACATGCTTGATGCTTCATATCATTGCCATGATAATGGATCCTGAATTGCTGCAACAATTGATGAAGAATCTACCCTTTAATGCCTTACAATGATCTTACAAACTCTCCTAACAATCTTGTGAAGTCTTGGAATCCCTAACTCTTGCTTACTTGATGTGATATCATGAATGCTTATATGAAATAGTGATTTGAAAGATTTTATATATAGGAAATGCACTCAAATGACCATTGATTTGATCCCCAAGGCTGACATAGAAGAAATTTGAAATTAAAATCAAATTTTCTCACTTAAAACCTTGAAAATAGGCCAAATGGGACTCATTCACCAATCTGGGTGAATCAGTCCCACTAGTTGCACCCATAAAAGGATATGAAAATCATGGTAAAACCTTTCCTGGGAATTGGACATTCTGGCAGGTGACTAACATCTCTCTATGGACATTCATTTACTTGTCAAACCAGGGGACGTATACTTTAAATGGCGCGAAAAAATATATGCACTAAGAACTCATTTTGGTCAAATCTTAGCAGAAATAAATACTAGAAAGGAATTCTATTAACGCTACAGGAAGGTAATGCAAAGTTCTTTAACTCAACTATGATTCAATTAAAACAGAAACCATAACAGCTACGACTGAAGCACAAACTATGAACTAGCCTTATGCTACAAGAACAGTCCTAGGGATGGATTCTCTATGCTGCAGGAGCAGTACAAGACTGAGTTTGTATGAAAACTTCAAAGATGAAAGCTAACTGAAGATCAATAGAAAAGAACAACTAACTAACTAGTTACAGATACTTACTAAGTGGGCCCCCTTAGCAAGAATCTATTGATTACGCAGGTGCTGAACTCAAAACTTCATCAAACTTTATTCATGAAAATAGAATAGTATACATTGCTTTGTTGATATGGAAACTAACAACAAGCTCTGCCTCTTGTCAAACAGATTCTACTTTTCATTATTATACTGATTCTTACATGATATTTGCTATCACTATGCTTCTATCTTACTCTAACTATTATCTCTTACTCACACACACAGGAGGATTATTTTATTTTTAAATCAGAAGAACAACTAACTAACCCTATCAGAGAAAGACGTGGAAGTAAAGTACATCCCAAAATCAAGGAACAAACTTCATAAATGAATTTATGCGTTCAACCTGATTCAAAGAGAATCTAGCGCTCCATTCTTTCCAGATTGACTATCATTAGAAATCTTTCCCAACGGTTTCAATCAAAGAGTCTTCGCCAGAGCTTCCTCAAAGTCATGTAGGAAATGGACTTTACTACAAGGCCGAGATTAGCTGCGCTCGACTCGATCATTCTTCAACAACCTGCAAAAAAAAGATGCGAAAGAAAAGGCGTATGGCACATACACGATATCCATTCATTAATCACACATTTAAATCTATTTTATCATTCAAAAACTGTATGTGATATATACCAGTCATTTAGGGAGTCAACGGAGCAATAAATGTAATCAAGTCAACACAATAAGCGGCAGGAATATATACAAATGTTTTTCTATAGGATGTCCCCATAAAAAGGTTTCACAAGATTTAAATAGTCACAAAATAACAAAAGTAAAGATATTAAGAGTCCATCATAATATCCAAACTATGAGCGTATTTTAAGCTCATCATTTCTACCCCCTACTTAGCCCAATGCTGGTCCTCCAGCATTAACTTTCCTGGTGGTTTCTCTGAAGTCAGTGGTTGCTGCATGACTATGAAATGGGTTTCCAAACCTGTAATAAAATCCTCTGAAATCCTGACACCTTTCATACCTTCGATCTTCTAAATCATCATTAACATTTGTAGCCTGGTGAGGATAGAGGGGCCACATTAGCACAGGAGGTCTGAATGTTAATAGCAACCACAATTCAAATCTCGTTTGAAGTCCCAATTTTATGTATCTGCTTGATCTTTTAAGAGCTATTGTGAAAATTAGGGAACCGTGAGGTTCGGATCTTCTTAATCCAATAGTTAATCCTTCCCATATTTTCTCACTTCTGGTATATGCTAGTCTCCAAAATGAATATTGCTATGCCTGAAATTCATCATATACCTGTTTCCTAATATCAAATATCTTTTCTCTGGCTGTAACATTATTAATTCCATATGTCAGAGCAAACCAATCTTTCAGCATTGCATGGGGGTTTGAACTTTGAGAGCGTAACGGAATAGGCTCAGTTTTCTCAGCTTCCTCATATGTTTCCCACTGCCTACTATAATTCTCTTCATTTGCTTCCCATGACATAAATGCTCTCAAATGAATATCACCAATATATAGAAGAGGATTCCATTCTATTTCTAATGGAATTAAAAAGCCATGTAAATAAAATTCACACAGAGAATATCTTAACCAATTAGGGGCTACCTGGTATACTTCATAAAATTCTTTGGCAGTGTGAAGTATAGGATCTTGATTTCTAGAAATTCTCATCAATTGGAACCATAAAAACTGTTCCTTAAGACACAGAGCATAAACTCTAGGGGGTGGTCTACATTCCATAATCTGACCAGTTACTTTTAACATTTCATCTATTTTTTATTTCAATTCAACAATTTCCTATTTTTGACTTTCAATTTTCTTCTTCAATTTCTTCCTTTCTACTTCCCATAGACTTTGTTGCATGTGAGTCTCGGCTATATGTCAGAAAGTCAGCGTTTGCAATGTAACTAGTTCCCAATTAGCTCTAACATATTCCAGAAACTCAATTAAAAACGTCTTCTTATAGACAACAATGGCTTTGCAAGTTGCAGGGTTAAATGTAACTTTGCTAGGCACATTCAATTATTCAATCTATTCTTGCTCTTGTTGCAAAATGAATTTTGGTTGCTGTGGTGGAGAAGATTGTGCTTCCTCTAAAAACTACATAGCAGCAGTAGCCAAATCATCAAGATTTGTTAACCCTTGCTCATTATTCCCTATTTCTTTTGTCTCAACTTGTTCCTCTTCAGGAATAAATGAACTCTAAGCAGCATTCTCGGGCTCATTCTGAGAAACATTAAATTCAAACTCAACAGAACCTTCTAAAATTACAATAACCTCTCGTTGAGGTGAAGCAGGGGAGGTCTTAGATTGTTCCTTTGTGGAAACTCTTCTTGGCACTGATGCGGCTGTAGGAGGCGTTCTAGTAGCCTTCCTTTTTCTTGTCTGCTTAGAGGGCTCTGTCCTGCCAGAGGATGACAGTGAACTGGTCATAGCAACAGGTGTTGTTGTAGGAGAGACGACTGTAGGGGATGATGTTGCAGGAGAAGAGCATTGCTTTTTTTGAGAACGAGGGTTATATTTCGGGGATCCTTCTGCCTTTGTTTTTCCCCTCTCTCTCCTAGTGGCAGACCTAGTTTGTACCCTAGCAGAGGATTTAGGTGTGAAAGCTGCAGGACTAGGTGCTATAGGAGTAGATGACCCTTGCCTTGTTCCACTGGTAGATGTAATTTCCTTCTTCTTTTTCTGAGGCCGTGGGGTAAGTACCCTAGGGGGTTGTGGAATTTGCAAGCTCTTTTGGGCAATGAATTGTTGCTAGGTAAGAGGTGAAACATCTCTTAAAGAGCACTCAATCAGTAATTTGATAAGGCCATGGTGAGTTACAAAATTATCTTTCCCTTGTTGGGTTCCATGGGCACTTTGTTCTAGGAATTCTAACAAAAAATTTAGAACATTTACAACTAACCGATGCCTCATATGGCTTAATAATTTGAAATGATGAGAATGCAGGTAGGAGAAACGGCCTTCACAGGTCAAATACCTGATTATATAAGCAACATACTCAGAATAAGGAGGAGGAAATGATACCTGGTTGCATCCCTGCTTGGAGACTTCTAAAGGTTCATCAGTGGGCATTGAAAGCTCAGCCCTTGCAGCGGCAGCATCTGAAGAAAAATTTTCTCCAACGGCTGAAAGCCTACTTACTTCAGCAATTCTATCTTCAGTTGCAACAACTATTAGACCCCATATAGTAGCTTCCCCTTCAGAAAGGGTTCTCAAAAATTCTCCAGCAGCATCCTCATCAAAAACATTTAGATTCAAGAAATAATTCAACCACCCACAGAGGCTGAATGCATGGATTGTTTGAGGATTTTGCAACAATAATTCATGAGCTACAGGCTCATGTTGTATGAGCTGACCACCCATGTTTACAGTTTCCCTTTTAACTAAACTCAACTCCTTGCTAAAAATTCAAATTCTCTATTTCCCTTTCTGCTCTAGTTTCTTCTGTAGTGCCGTCACATTTCCCTCTTTTCCAAAAATGAGCTTTTTGAATAAGCAGTCTTAATCGTAGTTTACAAGAAAAACATACAATAAAAAAGGACATGCGATCATATTTGGAAAGTACCAGAAAAGTATTAAAGAAAGGTTATTTGTGCAATTATGGAAGCGACAAAAAGATAGGTTTTAAAAGATGGATTACCCCACCCCCTACTTAGAGTATGACATGTGTGCTCACATGTACTAAAGAATAGGAAAAGATTTTGTAATAATGACTGGTACTATCATAGCAGTAAATGAATAGAATGAAATAAATCAAATATGCGATAAGAAAAGATATTGCGTACCATTGATAATTGCATGTACGTGTGAAGAAAGATAACGACATTTGCCTGAATTGACAGTTGGGAATAATTTCTTAATTAAGGGTGATGTGGACGGATGAGGTGGATGGGTGACATGGGCGGACGAGATTAGCAAATGGAATGGATGGATGGGATGGATGGATGGAAAATAAAGAAGTGCGATGGGGGCGATAAATGAAAATGGAGAAACAGGGCTTCCTTTGAAAAAGAAAACCTTTATTATGGGCATGCATTTTCAAGATTACAGTGAAGCTGGAGGAGAAAGGCTAAAGCCTTCAGCTGCAGGAAGAGTTGCTAGAGAAACCTGAATAAATTACTGCATGAATTTTTCCTTTGAAACTGGTTTATGGGACAACCAGAGTCAGTGGCCATTAACTAGCAATTTGAAGCGGACTAGATCAATTGTCACTAGCTGTACAGCTCCGTTGTCGAATACATTTTTGACTTCATATGGGCCAAGCCAGCGTGTTGTGAGCTTGCCTTTGTTATCTTGATCTCTAGAATCATATAACAGAGCCCAATCACCAGCAGAAAATTTCCTGGTTTTGATGTGTTGATCATGCCATTTCTTCCTTTGTTGTTGGATTGCTTATGTATGCTGCAGGGTGGCTTTTCACATTTCATCCAAAGCATTTAGCTACATGAGATGATCCTTCTGTGCTGCAGATATTTCCATATTAAGTTCAAGAGCTGTCCTCAAAGTTTTGTGCTCAAATTCAATGGGTAGCATGGCTATTTTCCCATAAAGTAGCTCAAAAGGTTTAAACCTAATTGTTGTTTTCCATGTAGTTCTGTATGACCAAACTGCTTCAGGAAGTCTGCTGCTCCAATCCTTTTTATGGATCTGTACTGTCTTTATGAGGTTCGCCTCAATTTCCTTGTTTGTTACCTCTGCCTGACCATTGGCTTGAGGATGATAGGGGCTGGACTTCCTATTCTTAATTTTATAATCTTTCATTAGTGTAGTTATCAGATTCGATGTGAACTGAGCTCCCTGATCAGTTACGAGCTCTCTAAGAACTCCAAATCTAGTGAAAATTTGTACATAAATTTAGCAACTTTGTTATCCTGAGCATGAGTCATAGCTTTGACCTTGACCCATTTTGTTACATAGTCCGTGCAAACTAGAATATATGACTTTCCATTTGATTGTGGATCAATTGGTCCTACAAAATCCATCCCCCATTTATCAAAAGGGGTGACTATAACTTTCACATATAGTGGCATTTCATCTGAATTGGTTGGTCTTCCAATACGCTGGCATCTGTCATATTTCCTTGTATAGGCCACAACATCCTTGTGTAATGTTGGCCAGTAGTACCCTATTGTAAGAATCTTCATTGATGTTCTTTTTGCTGCAAAATATCCTCCACATGGTTCATCGTGTCAAGCATGCAAGATATCATAAGTCTCATCTTCTCGTACACATCTTCGCATTACTTGATCAGGTCTAGTATAAAATAGACAATTTGCAATCCATGAAAAATTAAAACTTTTCTCTATTAACAACTTCTTTTCTTTTGGGGAAAAGTGAGCTGGTATTCTATTTGCTGCCAGATAATTGGCAATGTCTACATACCATGGAGTATGAGCAGCAATGGAGAACAAATGTTCATCTGGGAACCTATCATCAATGACCTCATGTTCAACAGGTGTAGTTGATTGAAGTCTTGATAAAAAGTCAGCTGCAACATTAGCTCTTCCTGGTTTGTCAATGATTGTAATGTCAAATTCTTGTAACAGGAGCCATCATGCCAATCTACCAGAAATGGCAGGTTTGTTCATCAGATACTTGATCGCTACATGGTCAGTATGGACGAATATCTGATAACCTGTGACATAATACGTAAATTTACTTAAAGCATACACTACTGCAAGCAATTCCTTTTTTGTAATAGTATAATTGAGCTCAGGACCTTGAAATTTTTTGCTAATAAAGTAGATAGCAAGCTCAATTGAATTTTATTTTTGACTTAAAACTGCTCCTATACCAAAATCAGATGCATTAGCATGTATGTGAAAAGGAAAATTCCATTTTGGACATTAAAGAATAGGGGCTTTAGTAAGCAAGTCTTTTAGTTGCAGGAAAGATTTCTCACAGTGTTCTATCCACTCGAATTGAGAATCCTTTGTTAATAGGGCATAAAGTGGGCTGGTAATTTTACTGAACTTTTTTATAAACCTTCTATAATACCCTGCATGGCCAAGGAAATTTCTGACATTTTTTTGTTTTGCAGGAGTTTGTAAATTCTGAATTACTTCAATTTTAGTAGGATTGACCTGAATTCTATTCTTTGAAACAAGATGACCTAGAAAAATACCTTCTTCCATCATTAGAAAACACTTTTCACTGTTTAGAGACAAATTTTGCTCTCTGTACCTTTTCAATACCTTTTCTAAATTCACCAGCGCTTCTTCAAATATGACTCTAAAGGTAGTCAAATCATCCATATAAATCTCCATAAAATCATGAGATATATTAGCAAAGATACTAATTACTGCTCTCTGGAATGTTGCTGGTGCATTGCATAGACAAAAAGGCAAGACTGAATAAGCAAATGTTCCCCATGGATAGGTAAAATTGGTTTTATCTTGATCTTTAGTGGCAATTTTTATCTGATTGTACCCACTGTAACCATCCAAAAAGGAAAAATATTTTTTATCAGATAGTGAGTCTAATACCTGGTCTACAAAACGTAATGGAAAGTAATCTTTTTTAGTGGCATTGTTCAAGTCTCTGTAATCTACACACACTCTCAATTTTCCACCTTTCTTGGGGACAATGACTAATGGAGAAACCCATTGATTGTCAGAGATTGGATAAATAAAACCAGCATCAAGAAACTTTTGAAGCTCACTTTTAACTATTTCTCTAAGTGTTGGATTTACTCTTCTTTGAGGTTTCCTAACTGGTAAAAAATCTTCTTTGATATATATCCTGTGAGTGCAAACTTGAGGATCTAACCCTTGCATGTCCCCATATTCCCATGCAAAAGCTTTATGCTGTTCTTGTAGCATTTTTAATAAGTCAGCCTCTTGAGATTGTGACAACTTACTATTAACATTCAAACAATGATCTGAAGACAATTCTATCTGCTTAGTGAGATTACTCATAGAATCTACGGGTAATGTTTGTACCTGTTGTGGAAATAAGTTATGAAAAATTACAGGAAGTTTAGGCAGTGAACTCTCAGAATTTGGTTGTTGCAGGAAACATTGAAGATGACTAACATTTCGATCAGATGAACTACCTGTATCAGAGTTGTACTGTAGAATTTGAAAAAGAAAAGCATCCTAAGTCTAAAGTTGTGAGAATAGATCATTTTGAAGCATCATTAATTGAGCCAAAGAATTGGATTCTTCAGTTTCTTCCCCCACATCTGAGCAAATAGGTTAGGACAAATCTGGTTGAGGTCTAGCAGGCGGATACAAGGCTAATTTCTTTGTAGACTGTCCATCAGAAATGGTCATATCTCCTCAATGACATCCTATAAAATCATTAGCAGTTGCTAACCATGGTCTACCAAAAATAACTGGATACCCTCCTAAAGTTGCCTTAACTGATAATATTGTGAAATCAGCAGGATATTCCCAAGATTCAAGAGTGACAATTACATCTTCCACCATCCCATCAGGTTTAACTATGGAGCTGTCTGCAAGCTGCATAACTGTGGGTGTAGACCTAATGTTTGAAATATTCAAGGAGTCCATAGTGTTCTTTTTCATGACATTAATGACAGTACCTAAATCAATCAAAACATTTTTTACAACTTGGCCATTTATATGTATCTGCACTACAGGACTTCCAGGGTCAATATACTTTTGAATGACTACATTTCCTAACATTATATCAGCCAATTTCCTTAAGACATGAATTGTTTGAGGATCTTTTTTCTTCTGTCCAGGATTTTTCAAACAGGTTTCTTTAATTGCTTTTCCAAAAATGGGAACATCTTTAATAACCTGGAATAAAAGGATTTGAATTTGTACATTCTTGAGCTGATCCAGAATGTCAAAAGTGGGTTCTTCCATGGATTTAAATGCAATACTTTGCAACCTCTGAGGAAAAGGTGGATTGTCTTGACTTTGCAAAGCAGGCTCCTTAGAAATCGTATCAGGTATAGGCATATGCTCAATAGGAACAACATGTGTAGTAGATTCTTCAAGGGGAGAATCTAGTATTTCAATAATTAGAGGCAGTTTTGGAGTAGGTAAAGTAGTTCCAGACCTCAAATGGATATCATTAATGTTTAAGGCATAAGCTTGATATTGGTTTGCTTCAGCAAGATACGTAGGCTACTGTGTCTGCTGCTATTGCTTATTATTGAAATTTGGTAATGGCTGGGTAGGCATAGGCGTTTGCTTCAGAGGGCCAGGATTTGTGGCAGTTGCTGTAGGAGGTGGCATAAGGGCCTGTGGTTGTGACTATGGAAGCTGCAGAAATCCAAGGGACTGGTTTTGCCATTGCTGAGAGCCTCTCAATTGAGAATTTTGCTGCCAATTTCCTGAAGGTAGGGTCCATTGCCCTTGTGGCTGCTGCCAACCTCCTTGAGAAGATTGTCATTGTGGATTATGATAATTAGGCCAACTTGGTTGAGGTGGATTCCAGAGTGGTGGTGGTCCATATGCATGTTGCCATTGGTTATTATAGCTAGAATAAGGATTACCAAAAGTTAAAGAATCTTGAGGCATACTTTGTCTTTGGGCCCATGGTCTCTTTTGTGCAACAAAGAACACTTGATCATCATCACCTTCTACTGGCTTGTAGTCAGTAGGTAGTTGCCTAGCTTCCAAATTAGCCACCATCTTGCATCTACAGTCACGTTTCTTCTATCTACAATATGGACAGAATTCAGCCAAAACTGCCTTAGCTTCCTCATATTTCCTCTGAGCTTGCATAGTGTCCAATTGTATAGCCATATTATTAATGATGTCCTACTTGAAGTTAGATAGGAAATTTGTGATCTCCATCTAGGAAACTCCACCAGAAGATGACTTCCCCATTGTAGCTTGATGACCTCGACCTTTCTTAACTATTGCTCGAGAGTAGTTAAGGCATATTTTCTTTATATCATCCCAAAATAGTTGGGTTATATCACCTCCTCCTATCAGGTCCAAGGCATCTATACAGACATCACTGATTCCCCTTAGAAAAAGTAGTTTCTGAGTGTCCTCATTGATAGTATGGTTTGAGTTCCTTTTTAATGAAAACAAAAATCTAGAAATATAATCTTCCAGACTTTCATCCTCCTGCTAAATTTGGAATATGTCATCACCTTTGCTGACACTCTTACAATATTCCTTATACTTTTCAAACAATTTCATCTGCATGGCTACCCAACTATCTACAACGCCTCTTCTCAGACTCATGAACCATCTGAGAGCTCCTTCTTTCAAGGTGGAAGGAAATAACTTCAGTTTATGGGCGTCTGTGTTGTAGTCATAACTGCGACAGAGGACATCAAATTCAAACAGAAAAGTTTCTGGGTCCTCTGTAACCAGGCTATAAAATTTTGGAAGCAAGGAAGAGGGAATGTTTTTAAGGTTGTCAGTATCTCTCTAGGGAACAATGGGAAACTCAAATGCAGGAGGTGGATTATTAGGTGGATTATTTGCCATATTTGGTTGCTAGAATAACAGAGCAAATGGATTTTCCTCAGGTTCGTTGTCAGCTGAGTCAAATGGTAGTTCAATAAATAGATTTTCAGGGAGGAACCTTCCCAGTGCATCTCTTCTTCTTCTATGCATGCAATACGGTGAGTAGTGACTTGAAAGATTTTGAAAATTTTGACAAAACTAATACTGAAAATGACTTCTGACAAATTCCTAGCTGGACGCCATCCCCGACAATGGTGCCAAAAATGGTCGTGCCCATAAAAAGATATGAAAATCATGGTAAAACCTTTCCTGGGAATTGGACATTCCGGTAGGTGACTAACATCTCTCTATGGACATTCATTTACTTGTCAAACCAGGGGACGTATACTTTAAATGGTGCAGAAAAATATATGCACTAAGAACTTGTTTTGGTCAAATCTTAGTAGAAATAAATACTGGAAAGGAATTCTATCTACGCTACAGGAAGGTAATGCAAAGTTATTTAACTCAACTATGATTCAATTAAAATAGAAACCATAACAGCTATGACTGAAACACAAACTATGAACTGGCCTTATGCTGCAAGAACAGTCACAGGGATGGATTCTCTATGTTGCAGGAGCAATAGAAGATTGAGTTTGTATGAAAACTTCAAAGATGAAAGCTAACTTCAAAGATCAACAGAAAAGAACAAATAACTAACTAGTTACAGATACTTACTAAGTGGGTGCCCTTAGCAAGCATCTACTGATTACGCAGGTGCTGAACTCAGAATTTCATCAAACTTTATTCATGAAAATAGAATAGTATACATTGCTTTGTTGATATGGAAACTAACAACAAGCTCTGCCTCTTGTCAAACAAATTCTACTTTTCATTATCATACTGATTCTTACATGATATCTGCTATCACTATGCTTCTATCTTACTGTAACTATTATCTCTTACTCACACGCGCAGGAGGAGTATTTTATTTTTAAATCAGAAGAACAACTAACTAACCCTATCAGAGAAAGACGTGGAAGTAAAGTACATCCCAAAATCAAGGAACAAACTTCATAAATGAATTTATGCGTTCAACCTGATTCAGAGAGAATATAGCGCTCCATTCTTTCCAGATTGACTATCATTAGAAATATTTTCCAACGGTTTTGGTCAAAGAGTCTTCGTCGGAGCTTCCTCAAAGTAATGCAAGAAATGGACTTTACTGCAAGGCCGAGATCGGCTGCGCTCGACTCGGTCATTCTTCAACAACCTGCAAAACAAAAGATGGGAAAGAAAAGGCATATGGCACATACACAATATCCATTCATTAATCACACATTTAAATCTATTTCATCATTCAAAAATTGTATGTGATATACCAGTCATTTAGGGAGTCAACATAGCAATAAATGTAATCAAGTCAACACAATAAGTTGCAGGAATATACAAATGTTTTGCTACAGGATGTCCGCATAAAATGGTTTCACAGGATTTAAACAGTCACAAAATAATAAAAGTAAAGATATTAAGAGTCCATCATAATATCCAAACTATGAGCGTATTTTAAGCTCATCATTTCTACTCCCTACTTAGCCCAATGTTGGTCCTCCAGCATTAACTTTCCTAGTGGTTTCTCTAAAATTAGTGGTTGTTGCATGACTATGAAATGGGTTTTCAAACCTATAATAAAATCCTCTGAAATCCTGACACCTTTCATACCTTCGGTCTTCTAAATCATCATTAAGATTTGTAGTCTAGTGAGGATAAAGGGGCCACATTAGCACATGAGGTTTGAATGTTAATGGCAACCACAATTCAAATCTCGTTTGAAGTCCCAATTGTATGTATCTACTTGATCTTTTAAGAGCTACTATGAAATTTAAGGGACCGTGAGGTTCGGATCTTCTTAATCCAACAGTTAATCTTTCCCATCTTTTCTCACTTCTAGTATATGCTAGTCTCCAAAGAAAATATTGTTGTGCTTGAAATTCATCATATACCTGTTTCCTAATATCAAATATTTTTTCTTTGGCTGCAACATTATTAATGCCATATGTCAGAGCAAACCAATCTTTCAGTATTACATGGGGGTTTGAACTTTGAGAGCGTAATGGAATAGGCTCAGTTTTCTCAGCTTCCTTATATGTTTCCCATTGCCTGCCATAATTCGCTTCATTTGCTGCCCATGACATAAATGCTCTCAAATTAATATCACCAATATACAGAAGATGATTCCATTCTGTTTCTAATGGAATTAAAAAGAGATGTAAATAAAATTCACACAAAGAATTTCTTAACCAATTAGGGGCTTCCTGGTATGCTTCATAAAATTCTTTGGCAGTGTGAAGTATAGGATCTTGGTTTCTAGAAATTCTCATCAATTGGAACCATAAAAACTATTCCTTAAGACACAGAGCATAAACTCTAGGGGGTGGTCTACATTCCATAATCTGACCAGTTACTTTTAACATTTCATCCATTTTTGCTTTCAATTCAATAATTTCCTGTTTCTGACTTTCAATTTTCTTCTTCAATTTCTTCCTTTCTACTTCCCATAGACTTTGTTGCATGTCAGTCTGGGCTATATGTCAAAAATTCAGGGTTTGTAATGTAACTGGTTCCCAATTAGCTCTAACATATTCTAAAAACTCAATTAAAAATGTCTTCTTATAGACAACAATGGCTTTGCAAGTTGCCGGGTTAAATGTAACTTCGCTAGGCACATTCAATTGTTCAGTATGTTCTTGTTTTTGTTGCAAAATGAATTCTGGTTGTTGCAGTGGAGAAGACTATGCTTCCTCTGAAAACTGCATAGCAACGGTAGCCAAATCATTAAGATTTGGTAACCCTTGCTCATTATGCCCTATTTCTTTTGTCTCAACTTGTTCCTCTTCAGGAACGAATGAACTCTAAGCAGCATTCTCAGGCTCATTCTAACATTAAATTCGGACTCAACAAACCCTTCTAAAATTATAATAACCTTTGGTTAAGGTGAAGCAAGGGAGGTCTTAGATTGTTTCTCTGTGGAAACTCTTCTTATCACTGATGCAGCTGCAGGAGGCATTCTAGTAGCCTTCCTTTTTCTCATCTGCTCAGAGGGCTCTGCCCTGCCAGAGGATGACGGTAAACTGGTGATAGCAACAGGTGTTGCTGTAGGATAGACGGTTGCAAGGGATGATGCTGCAAGAGAAGGGCATTGCCTTTTCTGAGAATGAGGGTCAGATTCCAGGGACCCTTCTGCCTTTGTTTTTCCCCTCTCTCTCCTAGTGGCAGACCTAGTTTGTACCCTAGCAGAGGATTCAGATGTGAAAGCTGCAAGACTAGGTGCTACATGAGTAGATGACCCTTGCCCTATTCTACTGGTAGATGCAATTTTTTTCTTCTTTTTCTAAGGCCATGGGGTAAGTACCCTAGGGGGTTTTGGAATTTGTAAGCGCTTTTGGGCAACGAATTGTTGCCAGGAAAGAGGTGAAAAATCTCTTAAAGAGTGCTCAATCAGTAATTTGATAAGGCCATGGTGAGTTACAAAATTATCTTTCCCTTGTTGGGTTCCATGGGAACTTTGTTCTAGAAATTTTAATAGAAAATTTGGAACATTTACAACTAACCCATACCTCATATGGCTTAATAATTTGAAATGATGAGAATGTAGGTAGGAGAAACGACCTTCACAGGTCAAATACCTGATTATATAAGTAGCATATTCAGAATAAGGAGGAGGCAATGATACCTGGTTGCATCCCTGCTTGGAGACTTCCAAGGATTCATCAATGGGCATTGAAAACTCAGCCCTTGCAGCGGCAGCATTTGAAGAAAAATTTTCTCCAATGGCTAGAAGCCTAGTTACTTTAGCAATTTTGTCTTCAGTTGCAACAATCGTTAGACCCCATATAGTAGCTTCCCCTTCAGAAAGGGTTCTCAAAAATTCTCCAGCAACATCCTCATCAAAAGCATTTAGACTCAAGAAATAAGTCAACCACCCACAAAGGCTGAATGTGTGGACAGTTTGAGGATTTTTCAACAATAATTCATCAGCTACAGGCTCATGTCGTACCAGTTGACCACCCATGTTTAAGTTTCCCTTTTATCTAAACTCAACCTCTTGTTGAAAATTCAAATTCTTTGTTTCCCTTTTTGCTCTGGTTTCTTCTGTTGTGCTGTCACATTTCCTTCTTTTCTAAAAATGAGCTTTTTGAACAAGCAGTCTTAATCGTAGCTTACAAGAAAAACATGCAATAAAGAAGGACATGCGATCATATTTAGAAAGTACTAGAAAAGTATTAAAGAAAAAGTTATTTGTGTAGTTATCGCAGCGGCGAAAAGATAGGTTTTAAAAGATGGATTACCCCGCCCCCTACTTAGAGTATGACATGTGTCTTCACATGTACTAAAGAATAGGTAGAGATTTTGTAATAATGACTGGTACTGTCATAGCAGTAAATAAATAGAATAAAATAAATCAAATATGTGATAAGAAAAGATATTGTGTACCTTTGATAATTGCACGTACGTGTGGAGAAAGATGACGGCATCTGCCTGAATTGACAGTTGGGAATAATTTCTTAATTAAGGGTGATGTGGATGGATGAGGTGGATGGGTGACTTGGGCGGACAAGATTAGCGAATGGAATGGATGGATCAGATGGATGGATGGAAAAAAAAGAAGTGAGATGGGGATGATAAATGAAAATAGAGAAAAATGGCTTCCTTTGAAAAAGAAAACCTTTATTATGGGCATGCGCTTTCAAGATTATGGTGAAGCTACAGGAGAAAGGCTACAGCCTTCGGCTAAAGGAAGAGTAGCTGGAGAAACCTGAATAAATTGTTGCATGAATTCTTCCTCTGAAACTGGTTTATGGTACAACCGGAGTTGGTGACCATTAACTAGCAATTTGAAGGGGACTGGATCAATTGTCACTAGCTGTACAGCTCCATTGTCGAATACATTTTTGACTTCATATGGGCCAAGCCAGCGTGTTGTGAGCTTACCTTGGTTCTCTTGATATCTAGAATCATATAACAGAGCCCAATCACCAGCAGAAAATTTCTTGGTTTTGATGTGTTGATCATGCCATTTCTTCCTTTGCTATTGAATTGCTTCTGTATGCTGCAGGGTGGCTTTTCACATTTCGTCCAAAGCATTTAGCTACAGGATATGGTCCTTCTGTGCTACAGATATCTCCATATTGAGTTCAAGAGCTATCCTCAAAGTTTTGTGCTCAAATTCAATGGGTAGCATGGCTGTTTTCCCATAAAGCAACTCAAAAGGTGTAAACCCAGTTGTTGTTGTCCATGTAGTTCTATATGACCAAATTGCTTCAGGAAGTTTATTGCTCCAATCTTTTTTATGGATCTATACTGTCTTTGTGAGGTTCACCTCAATTTCCCTATTTGTTACCTCCGCCTGACCATTGGCTTGAGGATGATAGGGGTTGGACTTCCTATGCTTAATTTTATAATCTTTCATTAGTGTAGTTATCATATTCGATGTGAACTGAGCTCCCTTATCAGTTACGAGCTCTCTAGGAACTCCAAATCTAGTGAAAATTTGTTCATACATAAATTTATCAACTTTTTTATCCTGAGCATGAGTCATAGCTTTGACCTCGACCCATTTTGTTATATAGTCCGTGCAAACTAGAATATATGACTTGCCATTTGATGGTCGATCAAGTGGTCCTACAAAATCCATCCCTCATTTATCAAAAGGGGTGACTATAACTTGCAGATATAGTGGCATTTCATCTGAATTGGTTGGTCTTCCAATACACTGGCATCTATCACATTTCTTTGTATAGGCCACAACATCCTTGTGTAATGTTGGCCAGTAGTACCCTATTGTAAGAATCTTCATTGGTGTTCTTTTTGCTACAAAATGTCCTCCACATGGTTCATCATGGTAAGAATGCAAGATATCATAAGTCTCATCTTCTCGTACACATCTTCACATTACTTGATCAGGTCTAGTATAAAAAAGACAATTTGCAATCCATGAAAAATTAAAACTTTTCTCTATTAACGACTTCTTTTCTTTTGGGGAAAAGTGAGCTGGTATTCTGTTAGCTACCAGATAATTGGCAATATCTGCATACCATGGAGTATGAGCAGGAATGGAGAACAAATGTTCATCTGGGAACCTATCATCGATGACCTCATGTTCAACAGGTGCAGTTGATTGAAGTCTTGATAAAAAGTTAGCTACAACATTAGCTCTTCCTGGTTTGTCAATGATTGTAATGTCAAATTCTTGTAACAACAGGAGCCATCATGTCAATCTACCAGAAATGGTAGGTTTGTTCATCAGATACTTGATTGTTGCATGGTCAGTACGGATGAATATCTGATAACCTGTGACATAATGCCTAAATTTATTTAAAGCATACACTACTACAAGCAATTCCTTTTCTGTAATAGTATAATTGAGCTCAGGACCTTGAAGGTTTTTGCTTATAAAGTAGATAGCATGCTCAATTGAATTTTTTTTTGACTTAAAACTACTTCTATACCAAAATCAGATGCATCAGCATGTATGTGAAAATGCAAATTCTATTTTGGACCTTGAAGAACAGGGGCTTTAGTAAGCAAGTCTTTTAGTTGCAGGAAAGATTTCTCACAGTATTCTATCCACTCGAATTGAGAATCCTTTGTTAACAGGGCATAAAGTGGGCTGACAATTTTACTGAAATCTTTTATAAACCTTCTATAATACCCTGCATGGTAAAGGAAACTTCTGACATCTTTTTGTTTTGTAGGAGTTTGTAAATTCTGAATTACTTCAATTTTAGTAGGATTGACCTGAATTCCATTCTTTGAAACATGATGACCTAGAAAAATACCTTCTTCCATCATTAGAAAACACTTTTCACTATTTAGAGACAAATTTTGCTCTCTGCACCTTTTCAATACCTTTTCTAAATTCACCAATGCTTCTTCAAATGTGACTCCATAGGTAGTGAAATCATCCATATAAATCTCCATACAATCATGAGATATATTAGCAAAGATACTAATTACTGCTCTCTGGAATGTTGCTGGTGCATTGCATAGACAAAAAGGCAAGACTGAATAAGAAAATGTTCCCCATGGATAGGTAAAGTGGTTTTATCTTGATCTTTAGGGGCAATTTTTATCTGATTGTACCCACTGTAACCATCAAAAAAGGAAAAATATCTTTTACCAGACAGTGAGTCTAATACCTGGTCTACAAAAGGTAATGGAAAGTAATCTTTTTAGTGGCATTGTTCAACTCTCTGTAATCTACACACACTCTCCATTTTCCACCTTCCTTGGGGACAATGACTAATTGAGAAACCCATTGACTGTCAGAGATTGGATAAATAAAACCAGCATCAAGCAACTTTTGAAGCTCATTTTTAGCTATTTCTCTAAGTGTTGGATTTACTCTTCTTTGAGGTTGTCTAACTGGTAAAAAATCTTCTTTGATATATATCCTATGAGTACAAACTTGAGGATCTATCCCTTGCATGTCCCCATATTCCCATGCAAAAGCTTTATGCTGTTCTTGTAGCATTTTTAATAAGTCAGCCTCTTGAGATTGTGACAACTTACTATTAACATTCAAACAATGATCTGGAGACAATTCTATCTACTTAGTGAGATTACTCATAGAATCTACAGGTAATATTTGTACCTCTTGTGGAAGCAAGTTTTAAAAAATTATAGGAAGTTTAGGCAGTGAACTCTCAGAATTTGGTTGCTGCAGGAAACATTGAAGAGGACTGACATTTGGATTAGATGAACTACCCGTATTAGAGTTGTACTTTAGAATTTGAAAAAGAAAAGCATCCTCACTTTGAAGTTGTGAGAATGGATCATTTTGAAGCATTATTAATTGAGCCAAAGAATTGGCTTCTTCAGTTTCTTCCCCCACATCTGAGCAAACAGGTTGGGACAAATCTGGTAATTGGGTCACTATCATATCTTGCAACCTTTGGGGGGATTTGTGAGAGTTTCATTTAGTGCATGAGTGATGGCCTCTTTCTTGCATTAACCTATCCCCTCTACGCATCCTACGAGTAGTGGTACTAGTATAACCTTCACCTCACAGGATCTACCGATGGGATTTAATAAGGAATCATCTCCTCTCTACATCCCTGCATGAATCAACGGAAACACCATAGCAGGTGTTCTCGTTGATTCAACATCTCAAGTAAATATCATAATTGAGGAGATCATGCTAATCAAATTTCTACATAAAATGGGTATGATGGACTTGTAAGCACCATCCACATGTAGGATGAACTTTCCATACCTCCTCTTGGTAGTATTGTTTTATAAGTTCTAGTTGGACCTAAATCTACGAATCTTTTGTTTGATATAATCCCAAGGTCTAAACTCTGCAAAGTGAAGTTAGGTATCCTTTAGTTGGTAGCTATGAATGCAGTTCCTATGGTTGTAAACAAATGTTTAAAGTTTATTCATGAGGGTTCAATACATGTGATCCATTGCATCGGTTACAAATTATGAGCACCTATTAAAATCTGCAAACACTAAAACCTCAAGCATGGGTTAGTAGCCTACAAATTCATCAAAATGCTCCTATGAAATAACAATGTCATGCTCCAAAGATGCAGACAACTAACAAAGAGGATCAAATAAACATATAGAAGCAAGACAAATTACCTATTCCATATTGGATTGGTGTCAAATGTGCCAATGACCCTTTCCCAATCCTTGTGAAAAACTGAAATGATGCAATGCACTATGATGAAGAGCAAAATTAGTTTTCAAACTAAAAGAGTAACTTTGCATGAAGATGTAGATGAAGCTGTGGAGTCAATATTTAAAGATTGTGGAGGATTTGATCAAGAATGAAACCTTTCATTTATAGATTATTTTGATGAGAGAAATAGCCAAATGGATGAATGTGGGACAAAGATTTAGCCAATGAGAAGAGGCCACTTGTCAACTTGTGATAGGCTTGAGGATGAGCACATTTTGGTCAATGTGACAAAGATTTTAAAATTGTTTGAGTGGGGGACATGAAAGAGACATGTAAGACTTTCAAATTTAAAATTGTTGAGTGGGGGACATGTAAGAGACATGTAAGACTTTCAAATTTAAAATTGTTGAGTGGGGGACATGTAAGAGACATGTAAGACTTTCAAATTGTGAAAATGTTGAGTGGGGGACATGAAAGATTTATTAAATTCCTTGTTTGGATGTATATTTCAAGTTACCTTTTGAATTCAAACTTGAGGGAATATTCCTCAAAGATGCCATGTTGAAAGAAAATAAAAGGATTTTAATAAATCAATAAATTGATTTATTTATGCAAGTGGGTGGTTAGGTTAGTTTAATCAGGATTAGATTAGCTTAATGATGAATAGGATGTTTTGACCAATTTGACTTGATTTAGGGATTTAAATCAAATCAAAGGGAGATGAAAGGTAATAAAGATTTAGTTAAATAAATATTTGATTTATTTAGCTAAGGGGAATAATGATAGGATCAAATTAAATAAAGTTAATTTATTTAATTTAGATGGACAATCTTTAGAGATTAAATCAATTAAACTTGGTTTATTTAATTGATGGGCGAATATGCTTAGTTAGATATGCATGATGTCAATTTTGCGTGTCTACATTTTTCCCCTCTTTTAAGCAATGTACTTGCTACGTTGATTCAAAAAATAAACTTGCCATAATCAAAATTGAAGTTTTTTTTGATTTTTTTAGATGCCCTAGCGAAAAGTACACTGGTACATTGCCCCCTTGAGAGATCGATTGAAAAGATTTGAGTTGAGGGTCGATCTCGCAATAAAGAGGTTCAAAATGGATGGTATGGATGATGATGCAATGTATGTGAGATGAATGATGTGATAATGCCTATATGATTTGGGATGAATGTTTTATGCAGATTCTTAGACTAATAGATCTATATTATGATGATGATGCAAATGCAATGCATGGGAATGAATGAATGATATGTGGTATGCTGAAGGTTTTTTGGATGAAGGATGGATGCATGATGGATGCATTGATGATGTTATGTTAGCATGGAAAAGAAGAGATTAGATGATGACAAGAGGATCCAACAAGTCGATGATCTGATGAGAATTTATTAGAGATGATGTTGATGATGATAGATGATGATGATAGATTTTCTTATCAAGGATTGGGATTTTAAAAGTGCTACTTACCTTATGTTTGATAACACACATAGATACAATGCATCAAGGTATAAAAAAATAGAATGGCGTTGTACCTAGTGCGATGGAATTTGACTTGACAAACAAATAGGAATACTCTTGTTCACACTTGACATACATAAACCTTGCTAGGACATACCTAACAAAGCAAGTATTTGCCAAGTTATTTTACAAGAACCTCCAACAAGCATAGTAGATAAAAGATAATGATCATTGCCCCATTCCTATCTCTCTAAATCCTTCTTTTGGATATCATTGAGAGGTCCTTGGAAAGAGCGCAATAAGATAAATCAAAAGAAAAGATCAAGTACACAAACAAGCCAATGTTCTTCATATCTCTAGCCAAAGGGATTTTTTTTGATAGGATAATAATCCAAAGTGATATCCAAAATGATGCCCATTGTCAGAACGATATATCCTAGGACATGCATTGTATAGGATGATGATGGTTTGATAAGTTGATTGATAGGCTATTGATATAAGGTTGACTGACATGTTTGACAATGATCAAAAGTTTGATTTTGTTTTAAAGGTCTGTTGTTTCAATTTTGATTTTGCGATTGAAGCTTGCTTTTGCTGATTGTTGTGTTGTTTCTATTTGTTTTTCCAAAGGATGAAGGTGACAATTAGTTTATTATGGATGATTGATTATTGTGGGTGAAAGCGAGATGAGACAGATGGATATTTTCAAATATTTGGATGTTTTTGGTATTTTCAACATTTTACAAATGTTTTGATTTTTGATTTTTTGAATGTTTTCAGATTTCGATTTGATTTTGGATGATTTTAGATTTTGATGTTTTTGGGTTTTCACATGATTTTGATGATTTGGATAAGGATATGTGTGATGATATTAGTGCTTTGTTTGGGATTTTGTTGAAAACGAAGCTAAGGTTAATTGATTTGATCGATGGATTGATGATCATAATAACATTGTTGAGGATACACAAGAATGCAAGGATTTGATTGATCAATCTTTGATGATGATAAAATTGTTGAGGATGCACAACAATGAAAGGATTGATTGATGATGATAACATTGTTAAGGTTTGCACAACAATGCATGGATTGATTGATTGTGATTGATGATGATAACATTGTTGAGGATACACAATAATGCAAGGATAGTGTTAAGCAACACAAGGATATCCTAAGATGATATTTTTTTATTGGATTCGATTGATCAGGATTGATGAAACTTGATTTGGAACAAAGTTGTTCAAATGATTTGATGTGACATTGACATGCAAATTGGATGCAATTGATATCGATTGTTTTGAATATGCTCATTCAGATAATGATTCATGGCTCAGATAATACTGCATAGGATAGGATCAATGAAAACAACCCATGTTAAGATGTTTTACCGTAAGCAAATGTAAAGTGTGCACCAAACTTTGTTGAGATCAAGATGACTCAAACTATGGATGCAGATGGATGAAAATGGATTGGAAAAATGGCTCATGGATGACTGGATTTATTATGGCTAAGATGCTAGATTTATTATGGATGGAATCAGACACTTTCATCTGAACTAGTGCACGCAGATGCTCAATTCTACACATGACGCCTTTTTTCTAGGTTTTCGTCATGGTCTTTCCCAAAGCACTGCACATGCGGTTTTCACTAGAGGATGATTTTTCTCTTTACTGTTTTCAATCCTTTTTTTGATTTTTTTTTTGGATTTTATTTTCTTTTTTAAATTTTTTTTCAAAATATTTTAAGCTCATGCTAAATCACAAGATGTTGCTGACACAAATGCCCCTGTCATAATGTGCCATCGATATCCTGCTTGAATAATTTTCTATGCTAAGATACGTGCACTTGAATACAACTCTTAAGATTCTTGATCTACTTCGTCGATACTGGAGTTAACTTTTTCTTTGTAAACACATCGCGATAGGGTACCTTCAGAATCCTTATGATGAAGGGTCTTTGCCAATACATGGTCAATTTGAGAATTGGATATCATGCATGGAGGCATGGATGGAGTGTGGTTAGGGATAAATGGAACCTTTGACTCTCCAAACTTGGGAAGATGAGCAATGATGGGTTGATACAGAAGTGTGCATTGAATTAGGACCAACTGCTTGATACACTTTGTACATTGCTTGAAAATCCTACTTTTTCTTTTGTAGACATCTTTGATGGATACTTATCCCTTTATTTTTCCCCATAGTTTCTTTGATTGATGGAGCTTGATAGGGATGATCTTTCTTTGTATTCTTTGGTATCCATGTGCATTTGATTTGTCCATTATGCTTTTCAGCTTCTTTTGATTTGATAGCATTCTTCGTATTTTTGATTCAAATCTTTCTTTTGATGTTGGTCCCAATTTGTCGATGGGGTGATGGGTGGATGAAGATTCATGATGTGGCTAGTTGTAGTATTGACACTAGTTTCATCATAAGGATTCTTCATGCTCCCTATGTTGATGCTTGCACTAGATAAATTTTCCCCCACTACGGTGGTAGTGGCACCTTCCTTCCTTGATTCTACTTGTTTTGATATGTCATGTTTAGTAAACATGCTCTAAAAAATTACCACTGTAGATGATGTTATTTTGATTAGGTGCTCTACACACTCTGGAATATCCTATTCTAATTGACCTGCTTCCTTGAGTGGATAATGCTAGATATCTTCATACCTGATGTCTTCAGTCTAGATTTTGGATATATCTGATTGTACTATTGACAACTCTATTTGACTGTACAAATAAATAACCTACTCTTTTTGTGTAACAATGTTAGGAATAAAGGGATCCTATTTTGAATGAAGATCATCTATGTGTCCATCCATAGAAAGCATCTCATGGGTAGATGGAGGAGTATGTGCTATGTGGATGTGATCATCATTTTTGAAATCTTGCATAGATAGGAGAGTTTTCATTACATCATTGTAGTATCCTAGAGATATGAATTATTGATCTTGATTAATTTCAGAGTTTCTTTCGACATGCTTTGGATCAAGTTCTTGACATGGGTCAGCTTCAAAGGATGGATTGATTATAAAGGGTTCTTGGATGTCATCATTAGACATAGGAAGTGGCTCAATATCTTCTTGATCTTTGAGTGGACTTAGATCAAGTGTCGAGTCGAGGATTCTCAAGACATTTGTAACCAAGATGTCAAAAGGTGTTAACAGATCTTGGAAAGGGCCATTGCTAGACCTTGGTGAAAGACGTTGATCATGCTTTGGAATAAATTATTGAGATATGTCCTCTAACTCATAAGGCAATGTAGAGACATTTTCAATATGATCATTGGTTGATGGATCATGCATTATGTTGATGGGATCAAATAATCCTAACACTCCTTGAAATAGATCACTAAAAAGTGGCTCTTGATGTATGGTGAGTTGATCATCAGATGGGGTAAAATCATCTCCTATATGCTCCTTAATTGAGAGATATTGAACATTGTTTTCAACAATTGTGGTGGAGAGATTGTGAATGTCTTCTACCATAGGGTCAAGTGATGTTGAAATTTCTTGAATTGGATCATTGTCGAGTATTGTTGGTGGATTTTGATCATGATTCAAAAGTAACTCTTGACATATATTGATTTGATCAGTAGACATAGCTTCAAGGTGCTCAGTGATGGTTTGATCTTAATCATTGTTCTCAAAATTTGTGGTGGAGAGATTGCCAATGCTATCATTGTCCCTAGTAGTGATTATCTTTTGATCAATCAGGTCTTGGATGAGTTTTTTTAGTCGAACACAATCTAGTGTTTTGTGTTCCTTTATTCTATGATAATCACAAAGGTGCTTCTCATTATACCCTAGCAGTTTTATGTTTGGTTCTTGACAGTAAACATAAATGGGGATTTTGATGAGATTTTCTTGTATCAATTGTTGCAGGATTGATTCAATTGGTCTCCCAAGTGGTGTGTATTTTGGCTCATTTCTTTATGAGATTTGTGCTTTAAATTGACCTTGTGGTGATTGATTTTGGAGATGTAGTGAAAAAACTCATTGATTTGATGACATGGATTAACTAATGGATGGGTGTATTTATTTTGGAGTGAAGATATCTCTTGGCTCAATAATTCAACTAGTTTGGCATGTGAAGCAAGTTGCTTTAGTGAAATTTGATCTTGATTTTGACTCCCTTAATTTGGCTTTTGTTCAAGTAGATTTGGAATGTATGCTGGTGGTATTTGGATGGGATCATGGACAAATTGATTTTGGACATTGTTCTAATTTGGCATGATAGGTTGAAATTGAACATTGTTTATGTTGGGAATCACATTGGCTTGTTTTAGGTAACTTTGATTTTGCATGGTGTTCCCTTGACTTGGAGTCGTTAACATCTTGTTTAAATTTTGAATAATATTCATATGATTTGAAAACATATTTATCCCAAATTTTTTCAAATTTATGTTTGTAAAACTTGTACTTGGCATATTTACTTTTGGTATGTATGGATTTGGTGGGATGACATTGTTCAGTTGGTAGACTTGTAGGTTTGGATTTAGATCTACCATCAGGAAATGTGTTCCATTCTTTGATTTGGGCATAATAACACTTGTTGTGCCATTGACATTTGTAGAAGGCAATGATCCCATTTATGGATTATATATGTGTGAGTTTTGATAATCAATCAGCATTGTAAGGCTTTGAAAGTTCAATTGATTTGGATTATTCATGATGTATGGATCAAGTTTGTATTCCATGTTCTTCTCGTGTTTTGAATTTGTTGCAAAGGTTACCTCTAAGGTTCTTAGGACCAATGAAAAGATGAAGTATAGTGAAGAACATGCCTTTCTCAAAGAGTAATTCAAAATCAAAAGACCAATGTTTGTATGAAAACCATATGACTAAAAGATGACAAGCATATGTGTGGGGTCCAATTGATTTAATCTTTTCTTAATGGAATTTGTATACCACAAACACACTCTTGATTAGATTTTGAATCTATATGTCTAATGTCTCAACTTCCCCCTTATCCCTCAGAGTGTATTATGTAGAAACCAAGGAGATTTTGAGGCAAGAGTTACCTATTGTTGACCTTAGTAGGAGAAAATTGAGATGAAATCCAAATTTTTAGAAGCCTCTAAGGATGAGAATCCCAAGGGAAAGCAATAACATGTGAATTTGTTCAAGGATATTTGCTTCTCCTAAAGAGTTTGAGATTTGATGCCCATGTTGAATGTTGGTTTTCAATGTTTTCAATCAAAGCACTGTGTTTTCAGACCAAGAACAAGTACAATCTTATGGATATGAAAGACATTATTTGTTGAATCCCCACTTGGACAAGTCCAACTACACTTATCTTTAGTGAATGGTTAGATGCTTGACCCCACCCGCTCCCCTCCACAACACTCACTTATACAGGGCATCCAAGCATCAACACCCATGAAACTCCCATGGCATGTTTTCCATTTCTACTAAAAGACTGTAAAAGTGTGGGGCGGCTTCAGAACGACCATTATTGCACCAACAAATAGATTAAAGGATTTTGGAAAATTCTAGCACATGGGTTTTAATAAGGACTTTTCATTCGTGGAGATTGACCCATATGGTGAGAGTCCCCTTTCGGATCCATCTCATTGGAATCAACTGCATGATACTAGCATTTACTCCAATACCCACATTTATATCCCGGTTGGAAATAATATTGGCTTTAGAGTGTTACTGGTTGAGTCATTCCCTTGGGTGAGTACTTTTTTCCCAAGGCAGGCTCGCTAAGATAGACAAAAGTGAGTAAACATATTCATAGTTCGATCGACCTTCCTTTAGAAACAAAGGGAGAACACATGCAATAGGTTTACTCACACTTGCACAATGTTTTGTTCAATTTTTAAACCCAAATTGAAGTGTGGAGGCAATCTCTTATGCAACTTAATGTCATCAAAAATACTTTTGATTCTCAAGATCACCGTGAAGCATGAGAGAAGTGCATATGCCTGTTTAGATGAGATTACTTTGCATAAGAGATTATGAAACACAAAAAAAAAAAAAACACATGTTCATTTTAAGCCTCAAAGTAATGAGTCAATTTGTTTTAAGTAGCAAAGGAAAGATGAAGATTTTATTGTTCAATTTTAGAACCCAAATTGAAGCTAGTAAGTGTCTAACATTCTTTTTAACCCTTTGCAATGAAAAATTGAAGTGTTCTATTGGTAATGTTCGTTTTAGAGCCAAAAAAACAAGCAAACAAACAAGTTAGCTTAAAAAAGAAAATTAAAGTATGCGATGAAGTCTCCAAGCATTAAAAAATTCTTTATGACTTTCAACTTTCAATGCCCAAATCCTTAAATTCGATTTTTCTTTTATATTTTCCCAACTCCAACATTTGGTTCTAATTTCCACCTTTACTAGTGTGTACTTCTCAACAACAAAAAGTTTGATGGAAACATGTTAGGTTGGTCATTAGATGCCGAAGAGGTGTGATTCATAAGCAAGAGAGACCACCATTGTTTCTTGATGTAAACCCTTTAAAATTATGGATGATAACTGCTACCTCTGCTAGTTGCGACCCAGCTCACCAATAGCAGGATACTATTTTTCCTCGTCACACTCACATCCATGCACTTTTACTAGTGAGGTTTGAGAAACTCAAAATTATTCTCCAAGTCAAATGATATGCTAGATGCTAGCCCCTCATTTTCTCTCAGCTGCAAGGATGGAACTTTGTTGGTAGCTTTGAAGACCCTTTTGCACTATGCCAATACAGCTATCGATAATGGTCAATTGTTGCTAGCTTTGTTTGGGATGGTATGAGTAAATAGTTTTTGATTAGTAATCGAGCTTGCTTTTATCTATTATTCCTTCAAATAAAATCTTATTCAAAATATTCGGGCCTTTGTAAATTGATGCCGATATTGACTACTTAAATGTGGCCACCATCCCTTCCTTTCATTTCTATCTGTGTTCATTGCATCCTTGTAGTTGTTCATTACAACATGGAAATTAGATTCCCAAGATAGGCCTTACTATTATAGGAAATGGACCAAATCCAACACAATCTTGTCTGAATGTGAGTTTAACTTGGAACTTATCCTTCTTTATGCCATGATACGAATGAGACTCAGGAAGTCTCTAACCCAGTCAAATACCATTAAATGTTGAGAAGTGATGAGAGTAATTGTTATTGTACATGGCCAAATATGTCTCATTCTTGATTAGATGACTGAGCATACGCCATCCACTGCCATAAAGAGATGGTAGCTAGTCATTGCCTAAGAATGAGTGGTCCTACATACACATTCAAATTGTGAGAAGACTTGGCTGTGTTTCTTCTCCCACATTTTAGAGGGATAAATAAGCCACTTGGGAGAACAACAAAAGCATTGGTTATACTGTAACACAACTTCAAAAAGGTACAATGAAATCACAAACTGAAGCTCCAAGACAGTTTAACTCTAATACATTAAGCCCTTGATTTCCATACAAATCCAATTTTTAGAAGTGTCAAAGCGCTTAATAAATTTAAGTTCTTTCTAAGATTACCCAATCTAATAATTGTGTGATCAAATATAGGTAGTGATACACATGACCTATCTCACTCGTTGTAAAATCTTGATTAACTGGTTACACAAAATAATAATTTGAATGGCATGTTGATGCTATACATGTATACTTCTTTATGTGATGCAAAGTGGTGACTATATGTGACTGCGACGACTCCTCAAACGTACCAGCAATCAAGGAAAATCTACAATAATTTCAATGCAGGAAGAGAGACTTGATGATTATAGGATGCACCGCCACCTCCTACAGTATATATGCACACCATGTTTGTGTATGGGTTCTTTGCAGATACGTCAAATAGCCAAGTGGAAAGTGATGTCAAAAACTTATGATGCTACAAACCATGCGACTCACAATTTTTTGATGTTTCTTTTGTTGAGAAATTCAGCATGATATTTTTAATTTTTTTTTAAAACATTCATAAAGTAGCTAGTACGATGTAAGGTGTAGATTTTCTCTAAATTTTTCTTTTAAGCTTTCTATGAATAGGTTTTTTCAAAGAACCATGGAATGGCATGAGAAAGGGACTTACTTGCTTACTTGTTTAAAGAAAAATCATACCATTCAACAGAGGATTGCCATCAATGAAAGATCCATTATCGAATAAGAGGTGAATCCATATTTCCTACAAATATTTATGATGTGATGCCCTCCACTATTCTCTATCTTCTCTTTCTTTCATTTTATCAACAAATTTTGTTTGGATGGATTTCAATGTGTGTCTACCTAGATTTGTCAACAAATTTTCAGACAACAGGCGATAAAATATTCAGATCTTCTTGCTATAAATATAGTCTGATAGTCGACTCACCATTGAATTACATCTGGGCCAACTCACTCAAGACTACTATACATAGATATGGGTAGAAATCATGAAGGTACATGCATTAAACATCACTCTATGCTTGACTAGTTTGAGTGCAACTAACAGACAAGGGCAGAGCGCATTGGTGTATAAGTCATTCCTTATTTATTAGGGAAAGGCACGCCATAACTTTATGTTGAGGCTAAGAAAGTTGAAATCTGAAATGCAATTCCCAACCTTTGTGTAGTATCCTCCTTGTGAAGTTTAGTAGAAGGGGACAAACATCCATCAAAAAACAAGGTATATAGAGTTTTTTTCATATGCTAATAGTTGGAAACATGACAGCGGCATATATGTATGCAAGATGGGGGAAGCATAGATAATTTGATAGAATGATTCAAATAACTATAGTCCCAAAAAATTTCATGTATGTAAAATGTGGAAGCATAAACAAGTCACATGAACAGTTTGACATAATCTCTCAATGGAAGGTCAAATTCCTCAACCATTCCAGCATCCTCCCTATTGGATCAATAAATATTGAGAGCTATGCTAGATGGAGAATTTGTAGTGGTAACTAGATAGCACATACTTACCAAAGGAAGTAGACTATTCTTGCAAAATTTTCCTCTTTAAATGGTGCAGGGCCCAATTTCTAATGATAGGATCTTCTATTTCAAAAGGTAGTCAAAATGTAGAAGATTAGAAAAGGCATGCTAGAAAAGAGGAAAACACATTCAATATAGATAGAAAAAGAACGTTAGAAAAGAAGCAAGCATTCAAAGCACAAATCTAAAGCATAGACAGAGAACATTAGAAAGGTTACAAAATTTCAAAGCATCAATCATTCAATACTCAGTCTACTTCTTTGCTAGGTAAGACCAATATGACTTGGCTATGTAGGTGATTGAAACAGTGCGTGAAGAATAACCCCACTAGACTATAGAATGAATTCCCTATTTATATTTGTTGTAGTTGAACACCAACAATGTTTATAAATTATGTACTTTTGATTGAGCTTATGAAAAAAATGACAGATAGATAACATTAATCTGCACTTAACACATAGATGATTTAATGTTGTTTTATCTATTATCTATATGGCATAACGCAAATCAATAGATTAAAACAATTCAAATGAAGTCAGATTAATGCATTCGATAATACAATCATCTATTACTGTATTAAAACCATAAATCCATATAACAAAAAATCATTAAACACTTGATTCATTCATTATGTAGGGAATTCAATGCCTTCTCTCATGGTTGTGATAAATAAGGCCCTCCTTCTAGCACCATATGTGAGCACCTATTAAAATATGAAAACACTAAAACCTCAAGCATGGGTTAGTAGCCTACAAATTCATCAAAATGTTCCTATGAATTAACAATGTCATGCTCCAAAGATGCAAACAACTAACAAAGAGGATCAAATAAACATATAGAACCAAGACAAAGTACCTATTCCATATTGGATTGGTGTCAAATGTGCCAATGACCCTTTCCAAGTCCTTGCTAAAAACTGAAATGATGCAATGCACTATGATGAAGAGAAAAATTAGTTCTCAAACTAAGAGAGTAACTTTGCATGAAGATGTAGATCAAGTTGTGGAGTCAAGATTTAAAGATTGTGGAGGATTTGATCAAGAATGAAACCTTTCATTTATAGATTATTTTGATGAGAGAAATAGCCAAGTGGATGAATGTGGGACAAATATTTAGCCAATGAGAAGAGGCCACTTGTCAACTTGTGATAGGCTTGAGGATGAGCACATTTTGGTCAATGTGCCAAAGATTTTAAAATTGTTTGAGTGGGGGACATGAAAGAGACATGTAAGACTTTCAAATTTAAAATTGTTGAGTGGGGGACATGTAAGAGACATGTAAGACTTTCAAATTTAAAATTGTTGAGTAGGGGACATGTAAGAGACATGTAAGACTTTCAAATTGTGAAAATCTTGAGTGTGGGACATGAAAGATTTATTAAATGCCTTGTTTGGATGTATATTTCAACTTGCCTTTTGAATTCAAACTTGAGGGAATATTCCTGAAAGATGCCATGTTGAAAGAAAATAAGGATTTTAATAAATCAATAAATTGATTTATTTGTGCAAGTGGGTGGTTAGGTTAGTTTAATCAGGATTAGATTAGCTTAATGATGATTGGGATGTTTTGACCAATTTGACTTGATTAGGGATTTAAATCAAATCAAAGGGAGGTGAAAGGTGATAAAGATTTAGTTAAATAAATACTTAATTTATTTAGCTAAGGGGAATAACGATAGGATCAAATTAAATAAAGTTAATTTATTTAATTTTAGATGGACGATCTTTAGAGATTAATTCAATTAAACTTGGTTTATTTAATTGATGGGTGAGTATGCTTAGTTAGATATGCATGATGCCAATTTTGTGTGTCTACACAAACCACTAGTCACGTGTGACAATTACTCTTTAGATTACTCTTGGCCTATGCCTATTGGTCCTCTTCCACCTAGGAAGGACCTCTTGTACTAGAATTATCAAAATTACAAGAGAGGTTGCTTAACACTAAGAGTGAGATAGCCTCCATCACCTTATGATATTTCACATAGGGCTTATAAAATAGTAGCAAGTTTGAGAGAAAATCCTATGGTGCCTACTTGGCAGAAACCTAAGCATCCCACGTTTAAGCTTCATGTTCTACCCATGGAGCCTAGGCCCATTTGGTATGGCAGAAAAGAAGGTCTCCATGGGAAATCCTTTATGTCCTAGCCTCTATGGCCTCCCACGACTTTTTCATCCAAGGTAGTAAACATGAAGAGGGCTAAAACTAAGGCATTAGAGCTCACTTCCCCTGTTGCTACTCAACCTGTTCCTCCTACTCCCATTCAGGAGCTTATCCCTCCATTGGAAATACTAGTTGAAGTGGATACTCCCATGGTTGAGTAGGATTCTTTTGCTCCTTCATAATTTTCAATCTCTAGGTTGAAGAGTAGTAGAAAATGCCTTGCACATGAGCACAAGTATCAGTGAAAGGATCTTGTAGCTAAGCAGGCCACTTTACAAAGGAAGGAAGAGGAGATGACCACCCCTACTTTAGGGTCTCCTGTTACATCCTCCTCTCCCCAACCCTTTGCTTTTGTTCAATCTAGTTCAGTCTCGCTTTTGTTTTCTACTGTAAGTACAAATGTGCCTAACCCCAAAAAGGTGTAGGTCTTCATCACTCCTTTGGTGGAGCCACGCTTATTGCTATCCCTTTCAGACATACCTCCTTTCCTAAATCTCATGGATATGTTGAATACTTTGGTGGTATCTCCCATGGTTTTCTCCTCCTCCTCTTCCTCTACACATCTTGCCTCGCTTGTGGTGAGTTCAAATCACCTGATGGAGTAGAAGATGGGGGATGGCCCTTCCAACAATAGAGGGTGTAAGAGGAGCCCACATTCTCCAAAGGGTGGTCTTGTGTTGGCTTGTTCCATCCTAGTAATAGAATTAGCCTCAGCTTCCCCTGAGTTTGTCACTGATCTTGAGTCACTTGATGAGCCTAGTGGTGAACCTCAAGCACAGTCCTATCCATTCATTGAGGTATAACTTGACACTCCAACAAAGTGCATGTTTAACTCTTTGGATGAATTTTCAACCTTGCTAATGATTTTCACAAAATCATTGACCATAGCTCCACAAAAGTTGAATGGAGGATACCTTGCAGGGCCTTATTCCTTCGCTCTTATTATGGGAGGGTCAAAATTTCCTCCTCTTAATATTACACCATTGTAAACTCATCCTCCTTCCCCCTATGATGATCTAGAGTGGGAAGTGGATGACCTTTTAGTCAATGAGTGTTATGGGGAGACCTCTTATTTATCTTTAGATTAGATGTGTGTGTGTGTGTGTGTTGTGATGTGTTCCCCAGTGATTGTGTTGTGTTCCTAGATGACCCTTGTCACCCTTGTTGGTGCTTGGATATAGGAATGGTTTTTGTGTCATAAACCTTCTTCTATTTGTATCATCATTCATCCATGTTTGTACTTATCTTTTATAAATTGGGAATGATGCAAAGCATTGTGGGCATTTAGGCTTCCATTCCATGTTGACCCAATTTTTTATTTTCACTTTGTCTTCTTTTGCATTCCTTACATGGTCTAATATAGTAGGGGGTTGATAATTTATTTATGATCAACTCTAACCCCAAAATATGAAATCACCCCTATGCCCTTTATTGTGATCATCTCCTTTTCGCTCTTTTCTTGAGTTGTCCCTTTCATGTGTGACAACTCCATCACTTTGATTTTCAGAAAATGTATTCATTTCCAATGAATCTTTTCTTGATAATCTTTGCAAACTTTTTCAAGGAATCACATTCTTGATTTGGAACTAATAGAATATGTTTCCTTCATCATAGGTTCGTAAAGAAAGAACTTGAGAACTTTCCTTCAACGAGGAAGCAACTTTGACCTTCCCCTTGCAAGGGGGCATCTTCTTCCTTTCAAACTCCTTAATGAAGTGAACATCTTTCAAAAGGATTCCTTGATGATGAATCAAATTGAGAAAAATACATTACTTTTGCACTTTCAAATAGCACGTCCCTTGAGTGGACCCCTCTTCACATAAAGTTCTTGAGGGACCCCTTTGAAAATTTTCCAACTTGTGTGATGGTCTATGTGACTATCTGCTTACTTGCTTACATGGCTGCTTTCAGACATGTTCTGTTTGTGAGTAAACATGTAGCTTTGCAGGTGCACCTATACAGTCACTTTTTGAATCTATGGAGTATTTTTCCTTTGGGTTTCCTCCATGTGAGAGATTTTGGAGGACACCTTCCTTGTAGTTCTACAGGCTTGTAAGGTTCTTCCTCCATGTGAGATATCTTGGGGGTTACTCCCTTGCAGGTCTGTAGGTCTGTAAAGTGCTTTTTCTGGGTTTCCTTCATGTGAGAGATCTTGGAGGATACCTTCCCTATAGGTCTATGGGCCTGTAGGGCACTTTTTTTGGGTTTCCTTCATGTGAGAGATCTTGGAGGACACCTTCGTTGTAGGTCTATGGGTCTATAAGGAAATTTTTCTAGGTTTCCTTCATTTGAGAGATCTTGGAGGAAACCTTCCTTGTAGGTCTGCGAGCATGTAGGGTTCTTTTTCCGGGTTTCGTTGATGTGAGAGATCTTGGAGGACACCTTCCCTGTAGGGAACTTTTTCTAGGTTTCCTTCATGTGAGAGATCTTGGAGGACACCTTCCTTATAGGTACATGGGCCTATGATGTACTTAATTCTTAAGGCTTCCTTCATGTCAGAGATCTTGGGGTTGCCTCTTTGCAGGTCTGAAGGCTTGTAAGACACTTTCATTCTACAACTTCATAGTTTTGTGGGGCTATGGAGTACTTTCCCTACCCTATGCTATCGAGCTTGCCAGATTGTGGTATGCTTCCTCAAAAGTTCAAGTATACATTTCTAACATTGTTACCCTTTTGATCTACTTTACTAAAGCAGTCATCAATAATTTTTCTTACTAAAGTGGGGAAAAAATTTATATGATTGAATTTGCACCCCTTACGTAAATTCCCCTTTTACACATCTTCATCTTAGAAAACCAAATCTGAAGGAAAAATTTTGCATCAACAAGCTTCCTTCCTTCCACTTGGCATTTGTCCTTTCTTTCGATAGAAGAATATTTATCAAGGACATGCACACAATCCACATACTTCGACACAACATGATTATGTCCCTGATGGATTCCTACGTCTAAAGTAGGAAGAGGCATGACACAATTGGGGTTGATTTTTAATGTCCCTCTTTGACCAACCAACCTTGAAAATGACATATTCTTCCCTCTTATCCTTCAAATTCATCCATTCTTCATTCAACTCATCTTTTTCCATATCCTTTTTGGCATTGTCAAGCATTCTCATCCTTCACTTCACTCTCAACAACATTTCAACACTCCATTATAGCAACAACACTAGCTGTCAACTTTGTAAAGCAAGTGTGAAGTGAGGCATTGTAGCATGGGCTTAAGGTTCAGTGAAACATCCCTTCATCACGGTCGAGGCTATGGTGATTTTTCAAGACTTATTTCTCCTCCATTGGCTAGTGAGCTCTTGGTGGAGGTGGTAATGTTTCACTCCTATCCTGTATGATTTTGTCGAGTAGCTCTTTACTATTTTGTAGTCTTATTTGAATTCTTTCTTTCTTTTACTTTCTGGCATATTTCTATCTTCTTGAGTTATCTAGTTTGTAGAGATGTAAACACCAAAACTAGGGTTTGATTGAGGCAGGCCCCTCTATAGCCCCAACAATTTTTCCCTCTTTCTTGTGTGCAAGAGAATGTACTTTTGGAGCTAGCTAGTGAACTAACACCTTGGTGAGATTATCTTCGTCATTTTAGCTCTTATCTATTTGTTCTATCATATCCGTTTGTACCTTTCATATGTTATAACTCTATTATGTTCACTTAGAAACAACTAGCAAGGCCTGTAGCCTATTTTTTGGTGGTTCATACTATATTCTCTATCCTTTGGTTGTACAGATGCCAGTGTACCTAAGAGATGCTAACGCATCACACTATCATCCCAAAACTATTCTTTCATCCTTGGGTAGAGAGCTACCTAAGGTATAGTGTTGAATCAAAAACCCATTCGCCTAGCCCTAGTTTGGGTGTCAGGTCTAAAGAGTGATTGAAGTAATTTATAGTTGTCATCATTCTCATACCTTATTTCAAAACATCCCTTTAGAGTGAGGTAAGTTAGGGCAACCTTCTACTCTTGGCTCTTCATGACCTAGGGCCTTGACATGGTTGTTACCCCTCTTACAAGTAGACATTCAAGAGGGGTTCAATCATACCAATGTGGATGATCTAGGATAATAGAGATCGAGGAGTTGGTCAAGCCCTCAAGATCTAAGATCCTATGTCAAGTCGACATGAGAAAAAAAAGGACACACACAAGGTGTATGATATGCAAAAAATTGAGATAAACAAACATACAATGTTAGTAACTAAAATAAAGAAAAGAAAAAAAGAAGAGGTAGATCAAGCTTCGACCATTTTTCCAACATGATGCGTCAATCAAATCTAAGTTGTTTGTTTGAAAAAATCATGCTCACTTTGAGGCAAAAAAACTTCATGCTGTTTGTTGGGTGAGTAATCCAAGAGGGTGAGACACCTGTACACACATGGTTAGTGTGTGCTCACCACAAACACACTGGTGATCCCATAATAGTGGTTTACAATTTTTGGCCAAACTAGACACTGAAATTATTATTTTTAACTAAATCTTCACATTCAGGAACCTATAGAGGCTAAAATGTGAGGAATTTGAAGATGGTGCAAACTAGAGTCTCATAAAATTTTGTCTAAAGATTCTAAAAATATTTTTTTCAAAATTTTTGGAATCAAATTGCACTTCTTTTTCCATCTCCCACGAAAATTGATTTTTTTCAGAAAACAACATTTTTAAAAAGTGACGACACCAGATGATAATTTTTTCCATGAAGGATAAAATTATAATTCTTTCAAATTTATATTTGTAACTTTGATATCTAGTGCTCCACTTGGTTATATAGTTTTATTGAATATGTTTTCCTTTAATCAACTTTCTCAAGTCAAACAAATTATAATTCAGACATAGCTCGACGTGATAACACGTAACTTGTTTTGTATATGTGAAAATTTAATTTAATTTTTGTTGGATCAAGGACTCAACATCTAGTGCACTCATTTTTTACCTTTTGATAATACTAATACGTGAAGAACAAAATTATTAACCTATAGACAGGAACAACAGAGTTAACAAAATCAGGGCCGAGGCTAGGCTCATATTCATTGTTCTAAGGAATAACATGATCATTAAATAGTTCTTTAATGAATTATTTGATCTCTCAAAGTTAACAAAGATGACAATATTTGATATGTGGAAGAGACGATTTAGTATGGTTTAAAATCAGTAATTCAGGTTGATCTAAGGTGATTTATTCAACCCTCTTTCATTGAATTTTTAAATGGAAGGCTTAATTTTCTGGAAAATATGATTTCAGCTGTACCTTGTTCCTCTCAAGAATTGTAAACCACCGTGAGAGGAACTTAATTTTAAGCTGAAATCACATATTTTTAGAAAATATAATGATTTAAGCCTTAAAAAGTTTCATTTTAAGGATTCCAATTGAAGAGGGTTTGATCAAATCACCTTAGATCAAACCCCCTTGGATAGAACCTCGCTAGTTTTAAACCATACCTATAAATGCGTCTCCTTTACACCTATCAAAATGCTGATAAAAAATCACTTTTGATTTAGCTTTTGGGGGATCAAATGAATTCATTTAAAATTTATTTGAAATGATTATGGTATTCCTTACAACAAGCTATCCAATGAATATAATTTTAATATGTTTTGGTTTTGTTATGTATTTGTTTTTTAAGTTTTATTAAACATAGGTTTTTCATCAAAAATGAATTTCTTTTTTCTTCACATGTGGAAAAATAGAAGATTGTCAAAAAAAAAATTGAAAAATATGAGTGCACGAGATATTGAAGTCCTTGATCCAACACAAAAAAATTAAATTACATTTTGACATATACAAAAAAAATTACACGTTATATGGTCGCACTATGTCTGAATTGTAATTTTTTTGACTTTGAAACTTGATTAAGGAAAAAATATTCAATAAAAAACTATCTAACCAAGTGGAAGCACTAGATATCAGCGTTACAAATCTAAATTTGAAAGAATTAGAATTTTATCCTTCATGGAAAAAAAATTATGCATTATATGATGTGCTTCACTTTTTAGAAATGTTGTTTTCTAGAATAAATCAATTTTCGTGGGAGATGGAAAAAGAAGTGCAATTTGATTCCAAAATTTTGAAAAAAATATTTTTAGAATCTACAAACAAAATTTGATGAGACTCTACTTTGCACCATCTTCAAATTCCTCATAGTTTAGCTGCTATAGGTGCTCGAATGTGAAGATTTAGTTAAAAATAATCATTTTATTGTCTAGTTTGGCCAAAAATTGTAAACCACTATTATGGGATCACCCAATAGAAAAAATGAGTGGCTAAGGAAAAGTCATGCCTTGAATCAGCTTCCCATGAAACCATACCAAATTTATACCCCCTGATAACTTTAATAAGATGTCACACAACAAAAAACTTCGAGATTCATGAGGAAATAAAAACTTCATATGCTTGAAACTCATGAACAAAGAAGATGGCTCCATATGCATGCAAAGTGTGTTATGCAAGGTGGCTATATAACATGTATTATAAATGAAAAAAAGTGTAAGGAATGTATTCAAAGGGATTTTTCTTAGTTCATGTAAGGTCTCTTCTTAGGGGGAATTGTGCCTAATGTCTCCAAGAGAGGAAAAGCTAAAGAAATATCACATTATTTGAGGAAATCAAACCCAATGATGCCACCAGGAAAAGGACACTCTACAGGAAAAAATAAAATCACATAGTGAAACATTAGTGTCGATGTATATCTCCACTTTAAAGTGGTTTCTAAGACCATTATTGTGAGAAATTGCTTTAAAGTAGAAGAAAACATGAGAGCTTATTTAGAAAGCCCTATGCCAAGTCATATTTTTTTGAATCAAACTACATCATGAATAATTATGTCAAATGTGAGTCAACTTAGGGCATGTCATCCAAATCCCAAGCTTGCTCTTATATGTACATGAAAGGTGATCAACTAGCCAAAAGAGACAATGACAAGTGACATGAGGAAAAGGCTACTTAACCCCATGCCCCCACTTAGTGCAAGACAAGGATGAGCTGAATAGGATGAAAGTAAGTTTCAATTAGAGTAACTAGGTACTTCAACACAAGGAAGAGAACCATAATCCCTAAGATGTTGAATTTTTTTACTTAAAGCCTTATATTCATTAGTAGAATGACCATAAACTCTATGATATGTGCAAAATGAACTCTTCTAGCTAAATTTTGTTTCGTGTTCTTGGAGGGAGAGATATCAAGTGATCTTGGAGGATTCTTGACAAGATAATCTCTTGATAAAAAGAAGATGTTCCTTTATTTGATGACAAAGATATCTCTTGCTTAGTACAATGTGTCATACCTACACAAGACTCTTTAGATATTGAGATTTTATTCTCTCCTTTATAGGAGGGTGTAAAATCTAATGAACTCAAATCATTAGTGTTTTATGAGATGGCATTGATATTAAGCAAGGAATTCTATATTTCTTTCAAAGGATAAAAATCAAAACCACTAGTGTCTATCAATTTAGGAAGCACTACTTTTAAAGTCAGCTTAGAAGAATCTTTTGTAAGAGTGTTGATATTAAATGAAGGCTTGTTTGTTGGTTTGATTTCTATGAAAGGACAATAACTAAGACCATGAGTTATTTCTTGCATGTTAGGCTCTATAGGGACACAAATACCTTGTTCTCGAGCACCACATCCTTTTCCACTATATCTCAATTGTTTCATAAGTTCATAACCTTCTCCATAAAGTTTCTTCATCTCTTTGGGATTTAGAGGTTGTTGATAGTCTGTTTCATCAAAGTTTATTGTGTGTGTTTTCTTTTCTTCTAAAGTGGTTGAGGTGGATTCTTTTGAAGGGTCTTCTAAATTTTGTGTTATCATTACTACTTTTTCTTTTCCTATTTCAGAATCTTTGTTTATGATCTTGTATTCTCCCATGAATATTGATTCAAATTCTAAGGAATCCAAATCATCTTCCAATAACTTCGATATTTTTTCAATATTTATATATTTTTCTTTTTGTTGCATGGGTTCTGTTGTGCCCTCGGCACACACGCCCCATTTTGAATGGGGACTCTCTTTTCTTCTGCCTTGTTAGGTTGTTTTTTTGGTTGTTGTTTATCGCTGCCTTGTTTTGTGTTCCCATTCTATTTTTGGTGCCCCGGATGGTCAATGTTGCTTCTAAGTTTCACCTTAAGCTAACCGTTCCTTCCCCTTTTAATTCTATTAGGTTCTAGTGCTTCACAGAGTCTCCCTGGTAGTTTTCCCCTGCCAATGGCCCCAGGCCCTGTCGGGCCCAGACGTTCGGGTTTCTTTTGTCAGGTTTCACCATTGCACCCATTGTTCCTCACGACGCTCGAGTCGTGTCTTCCTAGACTCCGAGATCTGAACCTCCATTTTCTGTCTACTAGCAATTGCGAAAATTGCCTACCTCACTGCTCACCATACCTGCATTTAATAGGGCCATTAATGGTGGTGGAGGGTATAAAAGACCTGCTCAAGCCTATCATTTTCACTTGACAGCATTGCAGGGAGTGATCAGAAAACTCACTAGAGGAGCCCACCGTCTTCAACACCTTCACGCTCATCGCTCTCACCATCACTTCATTTGTAAGTGGATCCCACATCTCCCCACTTTGAGTGTTCAAGGTAGGTTCTCCGTTCACCCTCCCAAGAATTATTTTCATTATTTCTAAGGATTAAAACTTATTATAGACACCAAAATGATGTATGAATGATGAACCATAGCGTCACGATTAAAACCCATGTTTTGAAAACTTAAGAAAACCTTTGAGGGTGCCCTCATGACCGATCTAGAGCTCCACCTCACCACGGCTGTTCTTCCATAGGGAGATCATCCCCTTCACCCCTGGGACCTATCTTGGCCGTCCAAACCAAAGTGATGAACCTTCTCTCCGATGGAAATTTCCCTCTTTGGGTCTGAGCCATTGGACTTCCTTGTTCGGAAGTCAGCATTGAAACTGCCGTGTCAAAATGATGAACTTTCCCCAACCATCCATCTGCCAAGGCCCTCCCTTCTCCTCCATGTAGGCATTTCAAAACTAGTCATGTGCCCTTCGAGTTCACAAATCCCGTCCCCTCCAGAGCTCCTTTCGGATTCTGCCATGCCTGCCTCTGAGTTTCTAGTGAAGCCCCGCCATCTGGGCCCCGGGCCTCCATTCTCCGTTGGAATCCTAGCTAAACTCAGGGTGGCCTTCCCCCTTTCGGGCTCTGGACGCCAGATCTCCATCCTTTCCTTATCTACCATAATGAGGGGAAAATCTCGCCCGCCCCTTCGAGCTCCAGACTTTTCCCTTCTATCCACTATGGGATTGAAAACAAACTCAAATAGCAGGCCCTTGTGCCAGGTCCGGTCTTGTTTCTAGTTGTCAGTGAGATATCAGGCTCTAGCTGAGGAATTTTCTCCGAGGTGGACTTTTGCACCACTTCAAGACCGAAAAGAAATGACAGCTTCCTCTCTGCTCGAACCTGAAGCTCTGGACTTCCATCCTACGTTTGCCATCCCAAATGCCAGTGCACCACATTCCCCCGGCCTCCCAGACCTAGTAATGTAAAATAGTTGAATGCCCTCATCCGTACTGGGCTTCATTGTGCGGGACTCCTTGCCTCGCCCCACCCCTCCAAGCTCTGGGCTCCGCCTTCCCGATTGTTGCTGAACTAAAAATGAAATCAAACAGTGAAAGACGAACGCCCGTGTTGGGTCCGGTCTTGCTCCTAGCTATCGGTAAGACTTGCGGATCTTGCTGGAACATTACCCCACCATAGAGGCCTCATGCCGATTTGTGGTTCGCCGGTCCCTAACTGTCGAGCTACCCCCTCCGAACTTTCGCCCAACAATAGCTATCCAAAATGGCAAAAGATGAACGCCTTCTCGGTACCACAGACCCAAACACTCAAAGGAGAAGTTACAAACCATTAGTCACCCTACAGGCTACCGGACCCCAGAACCTAGAGTTCTATCTCCAGAATTCTATTTTCAATCTGCTATTCCAAACTACCATCTCTAGATGACTCTTCGGCTAGGGACTTCCAGATTCCCCCAAACTGATCCAAATGAGCCCAAATCTGAAATCTAACTTTGACCCATGTGCTTAATTTTCATCCTCTTCACTACGAACCTCTCAAAGTACTAAAATCTAATCGAAGAAAATATCATGGAGCCCTACACCCTATTTTTCTTTCCAAAGTGGCATTTCTACTAGGGAAGTTTGCCCCCCCGGGGCTAGACTGTCCAAATGCCCTTAATCAAAAGATCAATGACATTGGGAGATAAAAGGTCATGTTATGCTTAATAGATTGTTTAAAATGGATGTTGTCTTTAGGATTTCAGCTAACATGAATGCTTTTGTGATCCATTGTGCTGACTATACCTTTGCTTGCAGAATATATGGAATCAGGTGCAGGACCTTTAGTGGCACCCATTGAGAAGGACAAAGGGAAAAGGTTAGGAAAGATTCCTCGAGGGAAAGAGGACAAGGACCAAATGAAATACAAATTCCAGGGTGAGCCTCTACACTCAAAAATCACCATGGATTGGAAGGAGATCACTGATACCAACATAGGCCACGTCAATATTGACGAATTCACACAAAGGGTCAGGGTGAATCCAATGACCAAAAATGCAAGGCTAATAAGGCAAAGCGGAATAGCAAAGGCTGATGGGTTCCCTCCATCGCTCATGGCCCCCGAGTTGGTCATGGCTTGTTGGGAGGCATATCAAGCTGACACAAGGACAATCATTGATAGAGAGGGCAATGTCCTCACCAACATGTCGGCTGAAGGAATCAAAAAAACCTTGCATATTCCCACATTTCAAGAAATGGAAGCGTCCAACATAGAAGAATGCCAAGTAGCATGGGATGATAATCTGGCTGGCTATAAAAGGGTAATAAATTAGCATTGGCTAAAAGAAAAGTGGGGCAGCGCTGCGAAGGTTCCTCAAGAACTCTTCCGCAGTGACTTCCATGAAGATTTCCATGACTTTGTCACCATGTTAAGCAGGGTTATGGGTCTTCCTGCGGCCACCTACTTTCAGAAATGGATGGTGTACTTCATTAAAAAAATTCTTCAGGGAATGAGGATGTCACCACAAAAACTTCATTCTATTGGGGAGGTATAATAAGCAACTACTTCCATGAGCAATTCGTCAACATGAAGAAGAGCCCCAAATTTTATATATCTTCCTATCTTGTCTATTCCTTGGCGGATTGGAGACAATACAACGGGTTATTTGTGGCACCTGATCAGGATCAGGGGCGAAGACTCAAGGCCTACGATAGGTACCCACAGCTCTAGTACTAGAACTTCAAAAGGAAATACTGTAGAGTAAATGACGCCTTCATTGGCCATATTATCAGAATGGTTGCTAAAGACTTCAAGAGGAGCATCTCCCATTGTGCCAGGGCACTTTTGAAGTAGTATGCCTTCCTCTTCATTTAGTACCCAAAGTTTACATACATCCATGCCTAGGGCTTCAATAAAAGGCCAAACAGGTTGCCTCGATACCCCAAAGACCAAATCATCCTTCTGGAGCTTTCCCAACAACTCCAACACATACAGGCAATCTTCAGCAGCAAACACATAGCAGGGATTTCGTATCCCATGACTCTGGGACAAGGCATGTATAGACTGCAAACTTCCTAGTGTGCTGGTAACTCCGAGAAAGAACTAAAAGATTACCATTTCTACCTACACACTGCTTTCCCATAGATAGACCCGCATGGCCATGTCAGGAAGGAATTGGGACTAGGGTTCGCTCATCTGCACCACATTTAAGACTTCTAAGGGGATTTCTAGGATGATAAAGAGGTATGTGCAAGGCACTATATGTGAATGACTATGTAATTTGTAAGGAAGGTGTAGCCTTTCCCCATACCGGACCAGGTCGAGGAAGATGAGAGCACCATAATGCACCCCAGGTACCTTGCGGTTGCCAATTTTCTTATACCAACAATTGACTGGGACAAGCAGGAGGTCGATGACCTCGACACTATAACCAAGCCAATCTTGGCTCATACTAAGGAGTGGGTCGATGGGCAAGTAGCTCAATTAAAGCAGCAAGGAGTAATTTTGACTTACGAAGGGCTCAAAAGTGAGCCAAGTGCCACAGAGGATGCTACTACCACCACTTCTATTGGTGGGACCTCCAAGTCTCCTCCGGTCACCAGATCCAAGAAGAGAAAGCAGACAGAAACATAACAGTCTCCAGACCCCAAGGTCTATGCAAGGAAAGAAATGGAAGGCTCACCCTCCAAAAGGTTCAAACAAGTGGGGAGCACCAAGAAACAACCCTCAACCCAGGAGGAGAAGGTGAGGGGTACAAATCAATTGGAACTTCTCTTGGCTCTCCCTGCCCCTGCCATTGCACCACCTACCTCTCTAGCTATGATTGCCATATCCCCACTGGCAGTGGACATTTCTATCCATCTTTCCCCTTCGCCTCTGGTCGAGTCTGTAGTAATTGTCAACTCCTCTTCTACCATAACTATGCCCCCTTCCTCCACTACCATGTCACCAACCACATCACTCCTTCTGGCAATGGTGACGACACCTATTCCCATTTTCACCATGCCTAAGGCTCTCTTGAGACATATGAAAAATCTTCCCCATGAGCTATCCCAGATCGTAATGGATCCCGCTCTTCAACCAGCCTTTGCACAAGCCCTCACTACTGTTCAGCCTTCACAACTGTCGACAAGGCCACTGACTATGGAAGCCACCATGCTAATCTCTAAGGAGTAGGAGGAACGAGAATGAGAAGCCTCAGGGTCCTATGAGGAGGAGGCTAATGAATACCACAAGCACCTGGAATATGAGCACCAAGCAATTGATAGGGTGACCTATGAAGAGGAGGGAACTAGCTCCTGAGAGAGCGGGAATGAGGAAGATAGCACTAGTGGCAAGGTAATCATGTAGGCCTTTGACAATGATCTTGAAGAACTGGCCCGACAGCCAAAGGACACCAAATCTTAGGTAGAAAGGCTGCCACTTGAAGAAGAAGAAAGGTGGCAAGAAAACAAAACTGAGAGTGGGACCCAAACTGTCGAGAACCTCAAAGTCAGGAAATTCATAGAACATGTGCACAAGATTGAAAATGCTGAGGAAAAGAAAGAAGAAGAGATGGTAGGGAAAGGAAGCCCCATATAGCAACTGTCCACCGTGCTTCCTATCAAATGCCTCATGTTCATCCAAGATTCTGACGAGGAAGAGGGAGATGTTACCAAGGAGAAAGAAAAGTCCCTAGAAGAAAAGAGAGCAGAAACCTTGGCCTTGATCAAGAGGGGCGAGGGTGGCCATGATTCACCTAAGGGAAAATTTGATGTGCCTGAATGGTTAGAGAGGCAACTCGAAAGGAAAACCCCTGTACTAAAGGAACCAAGGGTGAGGTTAGAGGCCATCTTGGCTCAATCTCAAATCACAACAAAGAAGGAGAAGAAACCCAAAGTCTGATCCAGGGTGATGATGGATGCTTTTGGGTCTCGAGAAGTGCAAATAGCAATGCCTATGATTGGCCAAGCTGGGGTGAGTTACAACATCTCCACCATCAACTTGGGGACTACCACCAGAGAGCAAAAAGTTGGGCACCCTGAGGAGTCAGTGGCTATGGTGGTGCATTTGATAAAACAAGATAAGATCTTGAAGGATGAGCTCAAGGCATAGGTCATGGCCTTAATGGATTACATACAAGAATGGTCTTCAATGGATGACCTGCCTACCACATCCACAGCTACACCCCAGCTACTATCCAAAGAGTAAATTGATAAGATGGAAAGAAGGAAGAACTTGGAAAAGACCATAAAGGACTAGTTTTGACAAGTCTTATACATCAGAAACATGTGAATTAGCTGGGCTATGTGAACAACCAACAAGTTCTTAGACATGTTGTAGTCTCTAGAGGGCACGAGGAAGCTCTACACTAACTTCCCTATGACCTACAACTCCACCTTTCCATGGATCGAGGCTATTCTTTAGATGCTAGAAGCCACATGGGAAAAGGAGCTTGCATTTAAGAAATACAACCACTGGTTGATGGACATATGGTGAAAGGACTTTGACAACTGGAGGGAAAGACTGGAACAAATCATGAGCAAGGTGGATCTGGACATTGAATGGATCAAGGAAATCAGGGCAGAGTGCGCTCGTTATCTCAAACTGATGACAGAGTGTGACATGCCCACAGTGCAAATGGATCTGGAGAAGATAAAGCCCTACTTCTAGAAAAAGATGAAGGATGGGATGTTTGGTGAAATCACAGTGGAATTCATGAGTTTTTCTGCCCATGCCTTCGATCAATCGAAGCTATTTAGGGACCAAGGTGCAAAGTATGATGAGGATTGGAAAAAGATGGAAGATAACGTGAAAGAATGGAGCTACTAGGTGTTGTAATATGAAATCATTGAAATAGACAAGCTCCAAGAAGTCATCCTCAAGTTCATAGAATACATAGCTTCTAAGAGGTAGGAGGATAGCCCCATCAAAGATAAAGAATTCCCTAAAGAGTAGCTATGGTAAAATAACAATCGGCTAAAAGATAAAAGTGCTACAGTGCCATCAGTAGAGGACAAAATAGGGAAAATGACAAAATGCAATTTTAAATTGTGATATATTGGGGGGTAGGTGAAACCCTATTTTGTAATGAATCTTGGCCACACAATAAGAATTGATCTTGGCCATTCATTAGATCTTTTGGGCACTATAAATAGAGCTCTCCTCTCATTTACAAGGGAGTTGAGTTGTTGTAAAGGCATGCTGCAGAAATTTATAAAGAAAAGACATTGACTTGGTGCATCTTCTGAGTTTCTCACATGTTGCTTGATTCAATCTCCATTGTTAGATGTTTAACTTAGGTTTTATTGCTATTCTAGTTAACTGTTTCCTTGCTTTGGTAAATTTTAGGATTGTTGTCCTGTGATCATGAAAATTCATGTCATGTTGATGACTTCTTAGTCCATAATTTTTGCTGTTTGCTGATGGTAGATAGCTGTGTAAAGTTAATTTGGACTTAAATCCAAATTTTATCCACACTTTCATCTTTGTTCATGCATGCATATGGTGAATGACAGATGAAAAATTTGCAGACCTTAGAAGATAGCACAAATTCCATGAGACTGTGAGATTTCTTGTTAAGTGGAATATTGTTTCAAGAAGCTATCCATTGCAGGAACTCCATCGTCACTGTTCATAATTAGTTGCAGATCCAGGAACCTCCTCTCTTCCCTTCCCTTTTTCATTTTATTTAATGAGTAACCTATGCTAAGGTTCATTACACATTGTAAAGCTAAATACAATGATAAACATGGAGTTTATGAATGTTGTTTGAACATACAACAAAATGCACAATAACTTTCCTATCTTAAGAACTCCATTTCAAGATCCAACTTCCCATACTTTGTAATACCTAAGTAAGACTACCTTGTGATTCCAGCAAAACACATCAAACTTGACTGAGACATTCCAAGCACTATCAAGACCTGACATTAGAGACCTTGGGATAGTGTTCTACAATCTGATTGTGGGAGATTGTATTTCAAGAGAGGTGGTGCCTCTACGCATTACCTGTGTTGAGAAGTGCATAAAAAACACATCAACATGTTCTACTTGCATAGTTGGTGTCAATATTTTCAAAGGATTCTCTTTACCTTTCTCTATTTTCAAATAATTGTTTAGATCAAGGTTGGCTTCAAGTATATACACTTTATTATTGTATATGTATTTCATTTTACAATTAAGGGTAGAAGGTACCCCATTCATTGCATGAATGCATGTCCTTCCCAAAAGGAGATTATATGAAAGAGTGTTTGGCATCACATGGATTGGAGATTCTAATGTGGCCTTCCCAATTGTAATAGGTAAAGTAATCACACCCAATGGTTGTTTTCCTATGCTATCAAATCCAAGAATTGACAAGGAATCAGGTTGAAATTTTGACTTATCCACACCAAGCTTATCCAAAAGTGTGATACTACACACATTAAGAGTGAAACCATTATAAAAAAGGGTTCTCTATATTCCTAATCTGTTGTATCTGGCTATTACCATGAACACATCATTTTGTTTTTTCCCTTCCAAAGGAGGTAGCTCATGTTGATGGAAGGTAATGTCTTCATTAAATGTATTCATTCCTTATATGAGAGTTATCACATCATTTTCATTTGTGATAGAGCGAGCCATTACATGTTGTAAGGTAGTTTGAAGCATATTATGATAAATAGGTGAATTTTGAATTAGGTCTCACAGAGATATCTTTGCAAGAGTATTCATAAGTTGTTCAACAAGATAATACTCCTTTCCACTATGTGAAGGAAAATGAGGAGCACTAGGAAAGATGAGATTAGGAAAGGGTGAGGTTGTTAGGACTGATTTTCTTGGTTGCAGATTGTTTCTAGTGTTATATGTATGAGCAACAATAGTATGGCTCAGAGTTGTTTCAAAACATTATATTCTTAGGTTGGTAGAGGATCAATTTGGGGTTTTTCTGAGTTTTTGGTTTTTGTGAAGGTGGGTAAAGGATGATTTGAGGTTGAATAATGTTAGAATTAGCTATGGATGCGAAGATCTATGGACCAAATGGAAAGGACAAAAAAGAGAGAGAATAAAATATGACAAGAATAGACTGTATTCAATGCCATTGATATGATATGATTATTATTGATTACAAATGAGAGACCCCTTGGTTATATAGCCAAGGTGAGAACATAGAAGGGCATAAGATTATGACAAGTGTCATAATCTTATGACATGAGACAACTAGGAAAACCTATCACTCCACTTAAGGTGGATAGATAATCACATGATGTTTCCACAAAAGGTGGAAATGATAAAGTAATGACATGTCAAGTCCACCAAAAGTGGAAATTCTCCAACAACCTCGTATGTGGTCCCTAAGTAAACTTAACTAAGGTGTAATTATGACCTAGGACAAGGTACAACACATTTAATTACACCAACACCCCCCCTTAAGTGCAACTTAGGGAGAATGTACACAAAAGAAAACAATGCAAGATGGGTCCCGGCTACTAGGCCATGTTAGGTACCCATGTACACACAATGCAATCTCTCACAAGTGAGGAAAAGGATAAAATCCAGTGGGACAAAACTCCTCCCCAAAAGAGAGATGAAATAAAAAATATAAATAATCTCAATGAAGAATGAGAAGGTAAAAACCCCATGTGAAGAAAAAGACCCCCCCATAAGAGAGAAGTAGAAGAGAGACATGGTAGCCCCCCCTCAATGTTGAGTCTCCTGCAATGATGGTAGAAGATCGACATTGAATGCTGAAGATGATCCAATCTCACTGAACAACGTTCCTCCCCTTAGGAAGAAACAAAACCAAGGATGTATGTAGGATAGCATGGATGATGGATGATGTCTCTGAAGCATGCTCAATTGTCTCCATGTCAATGCAAAAAGTTGAACCACTCTAATCAGGCATTCTAGGCCACACTACTAAAGAGGAAAATCCAACATCTAGTAGAGACTGATGTAGAACATAATCCAAAGACAAAGATATCCCTTCTGAAGACAAAAAAGCCTCCTCCAAATGCTGTCCAAAAGTATCCACACTCACGCCAATCTGTGAAGAATGATCATGTAGAGAATGAACAAGAGGGTCATGGTGTTCCCTCACAACAACTAAAGAAGGTGCATCTTCATCAAAGAGAAGATGAATGTTATTGATGGTGTCCTCCAAATATGCAAGATGAGACTCCATAAACAAGTCTAAAATACTTGTCAGAAAGTCATCCAAAGTAGCCATATCTGGAAGACTATGTATGTCCTGTTGCACGGAATCACTAGGAGCCAAAACTGTAGCAACACAAGTATCATCAAGTACAATAGTAGGTGGAGGAGATGAAGTGCATGGATCAAGTACTGGATCTAATGTGAGTATGCCCAAGTTCAAAAAGCCAAATGTCTCCTCAGAATCATGGTTCATATGATCAACAGTCGAAGGAACATTGTCACCATCAGAAGCAAACTATGCAAAGGAATACAACTGAGATGAATGATCAACCACCCCAGTAGCAATAACATATCTAGTCTCCAAGTCACGAATGATAACAAAATTAGGAGTGAACTCCACAGTTCTCCCATCTCCACCATGTGTAATTTGATAAACGGAAAGTAGATTGTTCGTCAAATGAGGAACACACAAGACATCCTGAAAAGTGTTTTCCCCAATGCTAATAGATCCCTTCCCTATTACACTCATGTATGTATTGTTTCCCATCAAGATAGGAGACATAGAACAAGGCTGAAATGAAGAGAAGATAGTCTATGAAGATGCCATATGATGTGATGCTCTTGAATCTAGAAGCCATCTTCCTGATCCTGGACCTGAATGAGCACAAAGAGCTTGTCCTTTATATCCTGATGTTTGTCCTTTGTCCTTTTTAGACTATTTTGAAGTAGAAGGAGAAGAAGATTTAGACATTATAGAAGGCTAATCAATGTGATTCTTTTTTAGAAGATTTTTCAACTCATCAATATCCTTCTTATAACAATAATGTTCTTCATGTCCATCCTTCTTGCAATATGCACAAAAAGGTCTCTCCTTCTTAGACGATTCTCCTTTTGAGGAAGATTTTTCTTTTATTGATCTGAATGTGGATTTACTTGATCTGAATGTTGATTATTCTTTGCTTTCTTATGTTTCTTATCTGATTCGGATTCTTTCACCTGACTAACCAATAATTACTGAGATTTAGAAGTCTTGATGAGACCCATTGAGATAAGATTTTTTTGTTCATGTATCAACATCTCATAAAATGATGCAAATGAAGGTGTAGTGTATGCAGACCCCATAGTCAATCTATGAGTATGAAAGCTAGAAACAAAAGAAGCATAATCAGGACCAAGTTTGTTCATTGTATTATACACCAACTAGATGTCCTTCTTATCAATTCCACATGATTTACATTGCTCTTTTAGATCATTAACCTTAGTGATGTAGTCTTGGATGTTGTCAAAGTTCTTAGGATCAAGATTAATCAAATCATTATCAATTTGATAGCCTCTTACTTCATTTGTATTACCATACAATGTTTTCAATTTTTTCCAAGCTTCATTAGAATTTTTACATGCTTCAATCTGAAGAAACAAATCTTGAGAAACTAGTCTACGAAGACACCCAAGAGCTTTGACATGTTTGATCATCCATTTTAACTTTTTCTCATCATCAGTAGGTTCAGGTACCTTATTTTCAACATATAGAGAGTGACCTTCTGTCATTAGAATATTTCATGCATTTTGATGCCATGTTGAATAATTATATGACGTGAGCAAAGGAACATTAGAATGATCCATGAAAATGAGAGAGCAAAAGCAAACATATCAAAGCAATGCACCAAGAGACCCCCACCCCAAATCACTCAATCAATAAACCCCCCAAGCAATATCTAATTTGGCACTTTATATTTAGTGCGTTTATAGTTCCTGGATGCCAAGAATAGCAAGCTAGACTTGATCATAGTGCTTACAAATGCCAAAATAGGCCACAGTATCAAGTACAATTTTTGGTACAAAATGAGATCAATCTAATCATACCACTGAGAAGTACACAAAAAATCATGCACTTTCAAAAAAAATTGCACCCAAAAATGTTACCGTAGGAGCAAGATATGAGCTCCTGAAGTTTCCAAAATGAGGATGAAGTAGCAACACCTATGATAATCTGCAAATTCTAGAAAAATCAGGCACCAAAACCAAAAAATGATTGTACTAGTGCATAGAGCACAAAATTCTAGCTCAAATCAAAAGACATTGCCTAAAAAAAGGAGTCAGAATGAGCAAGATATTAGCCTTCAAAGATCGACTACAAAAATAAAAAGCTCAATGGTGAGGGGAAAAAAATTTAAGAAGATGTTGACGTCACTAATGATGTAGGATGACATCATCCATTTGGATGATTAAAATTGATGTCTTCCTACCCATCACTAGAAAATGTGCTCTTGCCAGAATTGACGTCGTCGGAATATTCTGTGGTTATCAGAATTTTTCTACCTGGAAAAATCTTCGAACCCTGTAGGAATCTTTGAAGTCTGCCAGAATTTGGATGAGCCCATTGCTAGAAAATGGAAGCCGTGTGGTGGCCTATGGAACACTGAGAGTACAGGCATACCTACGCAAGGTACGCAGTACCTGCGCAGGTCTGCGTACTATGCATATTTTATATATATATTTTTTAATTTTTATTTTTTGATTTTAATAAAAGATTTAAAAAAAAAAACTTTACAAAATAGGTACAAAATGATTTTTACATAAAAAAATTTCAAAAAATTTCTGAAATTTTTAGTTAATTTTCAAAAATTGTACTGACGATAATAATGACGATTTGGGGCTGTACGACTCCTTGAGCAAAACAAAATTTCCTAACAGGATGACTTGCTCCAAATTAGACAAATTGACAGTCGATCTTAGGGTTTTTGGCCCTTCTGGACGCGATGATAGGGTCAGATTTGACCCAAAATTCTCCAAAATTGCAGCTACCTTCTAGATCTGGCAACCACTCTTCAGCTTCAAACCCTCATAGATTTGGCCTCGTATCTTCGATTTGGACAAAACAAAAGGAAAAATCGACTATCTCAAACCTTCCGGACACAATGGTGAGCTCAGATATGAACCTGCAACAAAGAGCCACAAACGAAACCTCCTCAGATTTGGGATCTCTCTTTAGAATAAGATTCTCCAATGGCACCCAACCCACTCTAATACCATGTTAGAATTGGCTATGGATGCCAAGATCTATGGACCAAATGGAAATAAAAAAAAGAGAGAGAGAATAAAATATGACAAGAATAGACTGTATTCAATGTTATTGATATGATATGATTATTATTGATTACAAATGAGAGACCCCTTGGTTATATAGCCAAGGTGAGAACATAGAAGGGCATAAGATTATGAAAAGTGTTGTAATCTTATGACATGAGACAACTAGGAAAACCTATCACTCCACTTAAGGTGGAGAGATAATCACATGATGTTTCCACAAAAGGCAGAAATGATAAAGTAATGACATGTCAAGTCCACCAAAAGTGGAAATTCTCCAACAACCTCCTATGTGGTCCCTAAGTAAACTTAACTAAGGTGTAATTATGACCTAGGACAAGGTACAACACATTTAATTACACCAAAAAATAATATTAACATCCCTTAGGGAAGGAGATTCTAACGCTACAAGTCATCATCATCATCTAAGGGCACAATATCATTATTGTCAATGTTTTCCTTTTCTTGCACCATGATATCTTCCCTAGGAGGAGAGTTTTTAATGGGACTACAAGCTAGATGTTCATGAATTTCAAAGATTGGTTCTTCTAAAATGACTTCATTGCTTGTAGGGGAGGTCAAAAAATCTTCTTTATTAATAGTGGGAACATTAAGAGAAGGCCCAATTTATTGTCCATTTTCTCTAAGGTCTCATTATCTTGTGCCATACTATCCACCTGAGTAGGAGAGCTTGTAAGATGCTCATCACATTCTATGGTTATATTTTGTAAATTAGCTTCAATACAAATAGGGGAGGCATCAAGAGAAGGAAAACTATGATTTTCATGCTCATCGAATAGATTTTCAAAATGGTTGGAGCATTAGGGAAGGGAGGAACAAGATTCTCATGAATTTCAATAGGTTCATCTTCTAACACCAACCTATCCTCTTTGCATTGACGAGGTATATTAGGAGAAGGACAATTTTTATTGTCATAACTATCTATGATATCATCATTTTTCACTAGAAAATTCTCACAGGCAAGGGTTGAATGAAGACTAGGTAAGGTGATGTTTAGAAATGTGTCTATGATCCCATCTTCTTTTTTTCTAATACATTCCAAAGGTATAGGAGGAGAGGGACAATCAATACCCTCAATGCTTGTATCTTCTTTCACCAAGATACCTTCATCACTAATAGGAGAGGTATCGAGAGAAGAAAAAGCATGATTTTTATGATTTTCTACGCTCACATCCTCTTATGTTATGACATTCTTACAAATCTGGTAGATAATCAGAGGGTATCTAACATGCTTATCAAAGGTTTTTTTTTTTTCCTATATTATGCCCATGAGTAGGGAAAATAGAATCATACAAACCATTTAATATTTTAGAAACACTAAATGCTTGAAAAGAACACATGCTATCATGAAAAAGTAATACATCTAAATTATGCAATGTTTTCAAAATGTAAACAAATTTCTTACAAATCTGAAACTTTTGATACCAAAATGATTTTTGTAATGCCTTAAAAATGACTTCACTATATGGATGATTTGACCTACATACATAAAACAAATGTTCCCGAAATTTTCCACACTTATACTATATGTTACCAACAAGCTTATGAAGCATAGAAATGAGGTTTTTAATGCTCTAAAAGGTAGTTTAAAATTCGTACTGGAACTGATTTTCCTAGAGGGGCGAATGAGTCCCAATTAGGGTTTTTTATTTTAAAATAAAAATTTTCAATTAATTTTGATGCTTTTTATGTTGTATGACCTGAAGACTAAATGCAAATGCATATTTATATAATTTTTAGTGGTTTTAGATGAAAAAATGCAACCTATATGCACTTTCACTAATGCAAAATTTAGAAGCCCTAGATGTCAAATAACTAATGAAAACCCTAATGCAAAGTCAATGCAAGGTAGATCTAGGATGATCATGGATGCCAAATCAATGACAATCTTCAGTCTCTCTCATTTAAGAACAAACCCTAGAGATCTCAATGCAAAGGAGAAAGAGATCTTGTTATAAGGATGTTTTGGGGGCTGAATATAAACTAATGATGGGTTAACCACCAATTTTAGAACTTGGAAATACTAATGCAATGGAAAGTATAATGCAAGATGACATGAAAAACCATAGTTCAATGCAAACTTCAACTAAATGTCCTAGAAATGCAAATGAAATGACATAGAAAACTACATAAAGGAATGTGTGCACATAAAAATTTGGAGATGGCTAAGTGTAGCTATGGAACACTAGAATTTTTTATTTTTTGACGTAGTGGGACTCATTCACCATTTTGGGTGAATTGGTCCCAGTTTTGGATTTTTGTACAAGAGCAGGTTTTCGACAAAGGGGTACCTGAATCTACAAAAATGTCTTAAAAAAACCTATGGAGGGACTCATTCACCACTTATGGAAAGTGAGTCCAATTTGTATTTTTTGGAACTTCAAAGTCTAAATCTAGTCCTCACTTTTTTCTCTTTCTATTCCCCTTTATTTCTAGATTCAGGACCTTGATTTTCAGGATTGTAAGTGACTTTTTGTGAAGATAGCAACCTTGTGACAAATTGATGACTTTCTCCACTTTTACAACTTCTACCATACAAAAAGAGGACCTCTTACTTGAAATGAGAATAATTCATGATAAATTAGACTTAATGAGGCCTTGATTTAGGTGTTGTTAGGCATTTTATGCATCCACACCAAGTCTTCGACCCTTGCAAATTGAATAACATGCTTTTAATGATGTCTTGTAAAGGTGTTGTAAAGTCTTGTAATGGAATTTCATACTTTTCTAGACCTAATGAACCCATTTATCCCTAATTAAACATTATAAAAAGTGTTTAATAATATTATTACATCAATCTAGAAAGTTATTGAATTAAAATTAATGATAAACTAGTGTTGTAATGTGTATTACACATTCACATTGGTTCTTGTGCCTTCCTAGGCTATGTGGACCACATTTTAGTGTTGTAAAGTGTATTTAATCACACTTTCAAATTCAATCATATGTACCAAATCCTAATTAAATTTTACATCATCACTAATAGGCCCCTATTACCCCATATGGTGCTTCCCAAGGCAATATTTGATAAAATTCCTGAAAAAGATGCAATCTTAACCTTATTTCCTTATATCCTGGCATCCTCACTATCAAAATGGCTCCTCTAGGACCCATTTTCCATTCATGGAAAATCAGTCCCATATAAGTGGGACCCATTTAGAATGGGTGGAAAATGAGTTCCATCTGGCTCACTTTTTACCTTTGAGTGGGGAAAAAGTGAAATTTAAGTTTAATCTTACTTCATGTCGGCCTGTGATGAGGTATTAATGGGAAAATAAGATGAAATTCCTATAAATATAGGTCTTTTAACCCTAATTCACATCTCTTATCATTCATTCATCCACCAATCTTCCATCTCAAGTCAAGCAACTTATGGATTCTTCATTTCAAGTCACCAAGACATCAATTTTAAGATATTCAAGGGAAAATCCTTCATTTTTTGTTGTAGAGTTTCAGATCAAACATCATGGAAATGTAATAAACTACACTATTCCATTCTTTCATCATTTTGGTTCAATTACCTAAAAGTGGTTTGACCAAGGAAAACACCCATGCCCTAACATTCAAAATTTATCTCTTTTGTCTTGTGTGTTTGTAGATTTACATCTCTTGGAAGCTTGGAAATAATTGAAGATCAAGTTGCAAATTTTTTTAGGTCTTCTCTTCATTGAACAAGTCAAAATATCAACAAAAACTCATTTTTAGGTTTAGAAATCAGAGTTTCAGAAGCAGACACTTGTAGGGAATCAAAGTGCAAATCAAGAGCTCTATATTTCACCTTTGAATATTCTAAAATTCAAAATTGGACTCATTCTCCATCAATGGTGAATGATTCCCACTTCTAGGTCAATTTTGAGTTTTCTACATTTTTAGATACCCTTTTGTTTGAAACAAGTTCTGGTATAGTTTTGCAAAACTGAGACTGATTTACCCAGAATGGCGAATGAGTCCTACTAGGCCTAAAAATTAGTATCCACAGCATTGTAGAAGCAATTTCCAGTCTCCATCCATATTATAGGTGCACACTTTTAGCTTCGTCAAGTTATCTTACAATTTGCTTTCATTTCTAGGTTTTTTTGCATTACATAATGTGTTTTCAAACATTACTTACTTAGGTTTTACATTCATATTCGATCAATTTCATAGCTTAGTTTCATTTAGATCATATCATTTATCCTAAATAACATCATACACATCTTAATTTGAGTGAACCTAGCTAGACTTTTGAGTGGGGTTTATCTCTCTCCTTTTAGGTGAAACATTCCTAAGAGTGCAAGTGTAGCCTATAAGCCCTACCCAAAAATCTACGGTTCATTTCGGTGAACCTAATTTTTTATTAATACCTTCATTTATGATTTGGATTCCTTCATCATACATCTAGCTTTCATTGATCTTGCATTAGGACTTGCATGACTTCATTTGCATGTTGGGTTTCAAATTTTGCATTCATAAAAAAGTGCATTTCAGTTGCATTTTTGGTCCCTAAATTCATTTATTTTTTCTAAAATTCTACATTTTTAACTTAGGTATACATCATAGCACTAAAAAAAAATCAAAATCCATCAATTTTTTTTGAAAATTCTAACAAAATTCCATACTGGGACTCTGTCACCATCCTCAGCGAATCAGTCCCTTTTCACCCCTGAAACTACCCTTTACAAAATTGAAAGATCTATTTTAAAGCTTTTTTTTGGTGCCTTTACCTACTTGTATCAATTGGTTGAGTTTTTGTAATAATAATTTCATTAAATTTAGCTTAGATTAGCTCATTTCCTACATAATTTAAATTTCACATTTACATTCTCCTATTGTTGCATAACATAATCAGTCAATTCTTATCTAAAAATTGCATTTCATTTCAGTATTTTCCATTGCATATTGAGTTGGCATATATTGTTATTTCAAAATTTTGGCTTCAATCTCCTCCAAATTTGCAAAGAAAAATCTAGTTAACAAGCATTCTAGTCCTTCATTCAATGCATTACCTAGTTATAATAGTCTCTTAGCACAAGAGAGTGAAAATACAAATGCTTGTCTTCAATTTAAATTCCCTCCTATCTCTCCTATTTGTGTGAATGATGTGTTAGAAGGGAATTCAAACATAGATAAACATAATGATCATATTTTTACTTCTCATGATACCTCTCCTTTTAGTGATGAAGGTATCTTGATGAATGAAGGTACAATCGTTGAGCATCATGAAGGTCTTGTTTGTCCTTCTCCTCATTCCCCTTGGGAAGATAGTATAACAATACAAGATGAATGCATTACCACCACTTTACCTTCTCTCCATTCATCTCATAACACCTTCCCTATTTGTGACAATGGTTTTGAGAATGATCATGGAAAACACATTTGTGTGGAGGATGTGTTGGTATCAAGAGATCCAATGATTGAGAGTTATAACATTATTTCTCTCCTTCCTAATGTTCCTAACAATTGGAAGGCTCTATTTTAACAATAATATCCACTCATTGACACACATACAAATCATAGTTGTCCTTCCCTTGATCTCACCCATATTTGTGATGAATCTTCTTTAAAACATTTAACCATGACATGTGATGCACCTCTTGATTGTCACTTTCCTAAAAGCTCTCCTACTAGGGTAATTTTTTGCAACAATACAATAAGATTATAGACAACAATCAAAATTTCCACTCTCCTAGTATCTCTCCTATTGGTGAAGAAGATATTATGATATTATACGATCCCATTGGTGAGAATCTTGAGAATCTTATGTGGGAACACATCATAGAACAAGACAATTAAACCATGGATAGCTCCCTTACTTATATGATGACAACATTTTGGAAGAACCAATCCTTGAAAATGAAGAACATTTGGATTGTAGTTCTCCTAACAACTCTCCTCCTGGGGAGACTATTATGGTGCAAGAAAATGATATGTCTTCCTTAGGGATAAATCAAATCAAGACCACTGAGGTTATCAATGCACAAGTGTCCACTCAATCCCCCTCACTCAATGAATCACATATATACCCCATGGGACATCCAAAGAATCCCCTAATTCTTTACCCACAATCACACAAGCAACATACTCAAAAAAAAATTGAACTAATCCTTTATCCACCTAAGCATAATGTTTCATACCAACCAAGTTACAATGACATTGCTCACCTATTTGACAAAGTGTATATAATCAAGGCCAGCCTCAAAACCTAAAATACTTATGAAGCAACTTGAAAAAGGATGTGATGATATAGAACAAAGTATCCATGCCCCTCTAGAACCTAAAACACAAACACCAAATCATGGTCTTGTTGATTGTCCTTTCATAGAAATCAACCCATCCAAAAAACCTTCACTCAACATCAATACTATCACACAAGACTCTTCAAAGACTCTTCCTTATCCACATAAATAACATTAGTTGTTGCTCCTTGTCATGCAATAGTTGTAGGATCATAACATAATCACTATTGCATGCTTTTCATCCATTGCAAGGGGAAACATACCATCATCCATTTTCCCTCAACTAAGTGGGGGAAAAGGGTTAGAAATCCTTATCCCTATATTTCACTTGTCATTGTTTCTTTTGACTAGTCATTAATCTTTCATGAACATATATGAGCAAGCTTTGGATGTGGATGAGATGTCTTAAAATTGAATCGTAGCTTACATACTCCCTTTCTTCATGACACAACTTATCAAAAACATATGACTTGGGATAGGGCTTTTCGAATAAGCTCTCATACTTCTCTTCTAATTTAAAGCAATTGTTCATAGTAATGGTGTTAGCAATGAATTTAAAGTGGGGGGAATGCATAGGAAACATCTTTTTACAAATTTCATGGTGCGATTTACTTTTTATTCTGATGTGTCCTCTTCTTGGTGGTGTAATAAGGTTTGATTCCCTCCAAGAATGTATGATCAACTAAAGTGGCCTAATGTGAATGAGGAATCCCATGGATAACAATTTGATAACTCTAAATTTTCCTCTCTTAGAGACACTGGCATGAATTTATCAATGTTATTAGGTGCATAACTATGGTATGGTTAGTATAATGGGAAGCTAACACACTGGCATGAATTTATCATTATACAGTGGGAAGCTGACACATGGGCATGAATTTTTAACTATACCACCTCTTTAGGACATCTCACCCCATGGATGATCTTATGTTTTGTGGCCCTAGAGTGAGCACATCTTTTTCACCCTATTTTCCTTTCTTGTCATTGCATTATTATGTATCTTGTTGGTTTGACTACCTTCTTGATCTTTGTAATCCTTTATCATCTGCATCTATACACTTAGATCTCTTTGAATGTCTACTTTAGTGTGAGTTTGAAGCAAGTTCATCCTCTCACTAAAGTGGGGGCTAAATATATCATAGAAAAAAGGATAGGTATTGCTTGACATAGGAATAATTCATGATAAATTAGACTTAATGAGGCTTTGATTTAGGTTTTTTTTAGGCATTTTATACAATCACACTACTCTTGGACCCTTGCAAATTGAATAACATGCTTTTAACGATGTCTTGTAAAGGTGTTGTAAAGTCTTGTAATGAACTTTCACACTTTTCTAGACCTAATGAACCAATTTCTCCATAATTCAACATTATTACATCAATCTAGAAGGTTTTTGGATTAAACTTAATGATAAACTAGTGTCGTAATGTGTCTTGTACATTCACATTGGTTCTAGTGCCTTCCTAGGCTATGTGGACCACATTTTAGTGTTGTAAAGTGTATTTAATTACACTTTCACATTGAATTATGTGTCCCAAGTCCTAATTGACTTTTACATCATCACTAATAGGTCCCTATTACGCCATATGGTGCATCCCAAGGCAATATTTGATAAAATTCCTAACAAAGTTACAATTTTAAACTTATTTCCTTATCTCCTTGCATCCTAGCTATCAAAATGGCTCTTGTGGTACCCATTCACCATGCTTGGTGAATTAGTCCCATCCAGGTGGGACCCATTCACCGACGATGGAAAATGAGTCCTATCTAGCCCATTTTTGACCTTTGAGTAGGAAAAAAGTGAAATTTAAGTTTAATCTTGCTTCATGTTGGCCTGTGATGAGGTATTAATGGGAAAATAAGATGAAATTCATATAAATATAAGTCATTTAACCTTAATTCACATCTCTTATCATTAATTCATCCACCAATATTCCATCTCAAGTCAAGCAAGTTAGGGCTTCTTCATTTCAAGTCACCAAGACAACAATTTTCATACATTCAAGGGTGGATCCTTTATGTTTTGTTATAGAATTTCAAGATCAAACATCATGGAAAGGTAATAAAATCCATTATTGCATGCTTCATTCCATTCTTTCATCATTTTGGTTTAATTACCTAGAAGGGTTTTGACCAAGGCAAACCACCACGCCCTAACATTCAACATTTCTCTCTCTTGTCTTGTGTGTTTGTAGATTTAGGTCTCTTGGAAGCTTGGAAATCATTGAAGATCAAGTTGAAAAGTTTTTTAGGTCTTTTATTCATTCAAAAAGTCAAAATATCAACAAAAACTCATTTTGAGGTTTAGAAATCAGAGTTTTAGAAGTGGACACCTGTAGGGAATCAAAGTACAAACCGAGAGCTTCAAATTCCACCTTTGAATATTAAAAAATTCAAAAGACAACTCATTCACCGTGAATGTAAAATGAGTCCACCTTCTAGTCAATTTCAAGTTTTTTGCATTTTTAGATACCCTTTTGTCTGAAATAGGTTCCAACACAGTTTTGCAGAACTAGGACTGATTCACCTAGAATGATGAATGAGTCCCACTAGACCTAAAAATCAGCATCAAAAACTTCTAGAAGTAATTTTTAGTCTCCATCCACATTCCAAGTGCACACTTTTAGTTTCGTCAAGTTCTGTTATAATTTACATTCATTTCTAGGTGTTTCTGCATTACACAATGTATTTTCAAACATGACTTGCTTCTTAGGTTTTGCATTCATATTTGATCAATTTCATAGCTTAGTTGCATTTAGATCATCTCATTTAGCCTAAATAGCATCATACACATCTTAATTTGAGTGAACCTAGCTAGACTTTTGAGTGGGGTTTATCTCTTCTTTTAGGTGGAACATTCCTAAGAGTTCAAGAGTAGCCTATAAGCCCTACCCAAAAATCTATGGTTCACGACCTAATCTTCAATGATCCTTCAGGATCCGAATCACCTAGATCTATAATAACACATGTAAAGAGGAGAAAAACTTGTTGATTGTTAGTGAATAGGGGTTTTCCTTGGTCAAACCCCTTTTAGGTAATTAAACCAAATGATGAAAAAATGAAACAAGGACATGAAACATGAAACATAAGATATGAAACATTAACAATGATACATTGAATGATGTCTTGTAAATCTGCAACCCAACATGAAATGGCCATGAAGGATGTAGATCTTGATCTTGAAAATAGGTGTAGAACAATGATTGATATTGGATCTTCAATGCTACATCACAACACTAGCTCAATAACATTCTTGATGCTTGATATCATTGACATGATAATTAATCTTGAATTTTGCAACAATTAATGAAGAATTTTCCCATAAATTCCTTAGAAATGATCTTGCAAAGTCTCCTAACAACCTTGTGAATTCTTGGAATCCTTAACTCTTGCTTGCTTCAATTGATATCATGAATGCTTATATGAAATAGTGATTTGAAAGCTTGTTTATATAGGCAATGCCCTCAAAATAGCATTTATTTGATCCCAAAGGCCTACATAGAAGAAATTTGAACTTAAAATCAAATTTTCTGGCTTAAAACATTGAAAATAGGCTAAATAGGAGTCATCACCATTCTGGGTGAATCAATCCCACCTCGATGGGACTCATTCACCCAAAGTGGTGAATGGATCCCACAGGGCCTATTTTGAGTGCTAAAGTTTCAAGGAGTGTGTAAATTAAGTTTATATGTTGATATTTTTGGGTTTTATTAATTAAAATATGCATTAAGATGCATAATATAGGGTCATAGGGGCCTAGTAATGATGCTATAAAGGTCATAAATGAAAGAGATCCCAAAATACAATGTGAAAGTGAAAATAAATATACTTTACAACATTAAATTAACACCAAATTGCATCTATTTAGCTTAGAAGGGACCTAAATCCCATTTGAATGTGAAAAATGCATTACAACACTAGACTAGGTCCATTTAGTTTGCAAGCCTCCTAAATTTAATGTGAAGGTGTAAATAAATATAATTTACAATATTAAATTAAAGAAGAGGTAGGTAATTTGGATGTGTAAAACACATCACAACACTAGATCATGACAACATTAAGTCTAATTTATCATTAATTTCTCCCAAATTAAGTGTGAAAATGTATAGAAAGACATTTTTTGACACTATAGTTAAAGTAAAAATTTTAGAGAATTTAGGTTTCATTTGTGTTATTGGTTTTCATCATGATGGGACTTGCAATAAGGGGAAAAAACAATGTTGTCACATTGAGAAAATCCCTTGATAAGGATGAGGTAAAAATAGAGAATATTAATCCCAATGAGTAAATAATTAAGGTCAAGGAAGACATTTCCTTAGTGAAGATGGAGATGTGTGACCTAAGAGGAGAGTCAAAGATATGTCAAACATGTGAATCATGTCAAGCACCTATATGAATTAACCAAGTAAGAAGGTCTCAAGAAACCAAGGTGAATCTTCCAAGTCAGCGACTCTTGACCCAATGTTAATATTCCTATGGGAAATATGAATTTGATACCAAAGGTGGATATGCGCAAGTTTGACGAAAAGGATCCTCTAACATGGAAAAACCAAATGGAGAATTTTTTTGAAGTCCATCAAGTCCCAAATGGATAAAATGTCATAATAGCTTCCCTTTATCTAGAACCAAATAAATTAATTTGGTATCATTGTATTTGTACTCATCAAAAGATAAAGGGTCTCACTATGTCATGGTCAATTTTTATGTAGGAATTCCAAGAATAATATAGCAATAGTGTGATAGACATCTTCTTCAGCCAAATAGTTAAACTTCAACAAACATGATTATTTAGGGATTATATTAAGTGATTTCAAAATATTTCCTTAAGAGTGAATATAATTACAGAGGAGTACCTAAATTATTTTTTGTTAGGTGGTCTCAAGGATCACACTCAATATGACGTACACATGTTTAGTCCTAGCTTTGATACCACTTGAAATGGAATAGTTTTGATGCCATTTATAAATTATTTGTCAAGATATACAACACTTATTTATCATTCAATATCTTATCCAATACTATATTCAATTTAGTTTAATTTCTTCTTTTCTATTATTTGCATTAGTGACAATGTTATAATTAATATAAATTAGTTATACTTTATTAAACTCATTTCTTAAAATAAATTTAAATAATCTTATTAACTTTTTTTAAATTGAATTTTGTTTTGTATGTTTTTATCCTAATACATGATGATCTAAGGAATATAAGAAAGAAACAAAAGTAAAACAAGATTATTTGCACATCACCTCCTCTACTTGTTAATGTGGAATATGAAATAGTTTGAAATAATGAAAACTTGAGATTTGTCATTCGTAATTCATCTTTTTCTTAGAAGTTAAAGTAACTAAATTTTCTTTAGATTGATGAGCTTATGGAGAAAATTATGTTACTTTTTTAATCAATATTTCTTATCACATTTCATGTTCCATCAAAAAAGGGACCTTTTCATAAGCAACACCACTATTGACTAATGTAGAATTTGGAATAACAAGCAATAATCACTCATATTGTACTGAAAAATTGATGGTGAAAGACATTAATTATTATGATCTAACATTTTTGGATTATAATCTATCTCCTTTATGGAAATTCAAATGACCAACAATTATGATATGATTGAAGAGCTCATGAAAAAGTTATGTCAGCTTTTTTGAGTTGAGATTTTGGACCATAGTGCATAAAAATAATCTTTCCAAAAAACATGAATTGAAATTCATACAAATTTTTAACAAGCCCCTCAATTTTATTTTTTAGTGATATAATTGAAGAATCCATGGAAAAAATTATTTGAGATTTCTTGAATGGAAATTTTTTAGCACAATTCATTTTCCACCTTAAGAAGAATATTGTAGAAAAAACAATTCAAATTCACAACTTTTTAAAAGCCCCTCATTTTTATTTTCAATAAACTATTAAAATATAACATTTTCAATTATTATGATTTGACATATGTTATTTATAAACTATATAAAAAATAATTATCCTACCATTTTACTTTAAAAATTAGGGTATTTTGTTTTCCATAAATTCTACTGATTCAAAATTGCATATTCTCTTATACTACAATTACTTCATGTTTTTAAATAGCGAAGCACAAATAACCAAATGTTTAGGAAATTTTTCATTCTTGGAATACATTTAAACCATTTTTTATACTATATTTGAGAAGATTTAGTTGGATTCCTTTCTAAATGATGTTTATGAGAGAAAAACTTAATAAAATAAAATACAATAAACTTTTTTAAGATTAATATTTTGAATATGTGATACATTCTTTTATTTAGTTGAAATCATTCAAAAATCTATAAGTTAATATGTTTCCACTTTAAATCATCTAATGTTAGTTTTGAGGATTTTTTGTGGAATGATAATGTTGGGGGTAAGGCTAGAATTCCCCTTATTACTTGGGACACGGTTTTTCTTACCAAAGATCTTGATGGGACTGGTATTAGAGGCTTAGACCACTAGAATATTGCCTTAGGGGATAAATTAACATGGAGACTGTATCAATGCCCCAACTCAAGATGGGGCAAACTTATGTTTTCAAAATATTTAAATTCTCATTGAAGCAAGTGTATCTTTACTTCCTCATCATTTCCCAAAGGTTCTACTACTTGGAACTTCATTTCCTCTTGTCGATTGGTCATTCTACCTCATGTTTCATGGCTAGTTCATAATGAAAAGAAGGATAAGTTTTGGGAGGATGTATGGAATGGTTACCCCACATTGATGCAAAGTAGATATTGGGATATTCTAATGCCAAGGATTAAAATTCTTTGGAGATCACATGTGGCAGACTATATTTTAGTGGAATTCTCAAACTCTATTCCTTGCATTTCTTAGAAATCAATTGATGCTTTTCCCATTTTTCTCTCTCTGAAAATGGCTTATAAAGAGGAAATGGGGAAAAGAACTATTTTTTTTCCAATAAGGAGGATGTGCTTATTTGGACTAAATCAAAGTCAGGAAATTATACTATGAAAGAAGGGTATAAGTCTTTATTGGCTTCTATTAAAAAATCAGAGCTTCATTATACTCTTTTTTCTAAATGAAGCTTGTCTTCCCAAGGCAGGAGCTTTTGCTTGGGTAGCTATACACATGATAGAGACTTAATTGGGGCTAGGCTAGAAAGATTGGGCATTATGGCTACTTTATCCTATGTCTTTTGTAGTTGTTTCTTAGAATCTTCAGATTAGTTATTCTTACACTATCCTTTTTCCTCAGAGTGTTGGTCTTGGTTGTTTCAAAAACTTGGTTGGTCTTCAATGGTAAGCCCTTCCTTATCTCTCTAGTTCAAATCTTGTCCTTCATTATATTGTACTTCCTTTTTTTCCTATTTATGGGTTGTCGCCCTATCTTTTCTTCTATGGAACATTTGGATCGAGAGGAATAACAAAATCTTCAGAGGTAAAGCCTCTTCCCTGGAAGATGTGCTATTCAATACAAAAAGATCAATTTCTGAAGCACTAAAAGCATACATTTTCAAACATATTAATAGTTTGAAAAACTTCTCAAATTGGGATAGTTCCATCATGAAATCATGGCCAATGATTAAAACTCTTCCTTTTCACGGTTCAATCACAAATAAGATTGATAAATTTTTAGCAAGGAAGGATGCCAAATGGCTACCTCCTCTAGAGAATAGTTATAAATTGAATTATGATGGTGCCTTAAGAGGAAATCTATGGAAATATAAAGTTGGTATACTTATTTCAAATTCAAGCTCAAAGGTTCTGAATGCCACTTGTAAGGTCTTACTTGATGGCACTAATAATCGGGTTGAACTAGATGCTCTCAGTCTTGGTTTGGATCTAGCCATTTCCTTACGTATTAGAGATATTGTTATTGAAGAAGACTCTATGGTAATTTTTCATGTAAAATCCAATAAAAAAACATGTGTGTGACAACTCCAATATCTGTTGGAAAAAGTTTTGCAATTAAAATTGTTTAACGACTATTTGGTGTCACATTGTTTCAGAGAAGTCAATTGTGTTACTGATTATCTTGCTAATAAAGCTATTGATGAGAAAAATATTTTTAAATAATTCTTGGGGGAAGAAATTCCTCCCTTATACAAGTGAGTAACCTTTTGGTTCCCCGGGCTCTTGTTTTAATGATTATGCTAAGTTGCTATGATGGAATGATTGCTTCAAATATTTTCATAAATCCTTATTTCTAACAAGCTCGAATGAGCTTGCTCATCATGGAAGAGAGTATAAATGAAGAGATTTCATTGTCTTTGGCGTGACATTTCTATCATTAGTTTGTTTTCTTATTTCATTTTGAAGGCTTTGATTTGATTGTCATATCATTATGCAGACTGCTTACTACACACCCGGTATCTTGTTTCAAAGACTTTGATATGACATGCATATCATGTCTTTGACTGCTTACTACATTTATGGTTATCATGCAATGCAAATTTTTTGCATCATGTATCTTTGGTATTTGGGGAATTCAATGCCTTGCTCATCATTCCTTTATATGCTTTGGTTGTTCTAATGATTTTTATTCATGCTAAATCTCCTTTGGGATGATTGTATTGTGATTTAATTAGTGTTCACTATATAAGCAAAATGACTTGCCTTGTTGGTTGGTCTATTGCAAGTCTTGCAGGTTGTTTTGGTATGAATCATGCTTCCAGAATCTGAAGTGGCATGGTATAGAGTAGCCCTTCCTGTAAAGTGTATGGAATTTAGTGATTCTCTTTCATATGATCATGAGAAGCTTGGTTACATTTTATGTTTGAATGATGCAAATGTCTTTTTGGCTATTAAAAAGGTGGTGGGTAATCAGTGGCTATGGAAAAATTCAATTACTACCTTTTCTGAAGTGCTTTCCCGCTTTCTTACCATATGCATGGATATCTTATTAGATGTTTAAATGGACTTTATTATTGCTACTAAATTTATGTAGCCTATTTTTTTCTCTAGCCCAGAGCTTCCTAAAGCTTTAGATAAATATTTCTTTGATTTTGGCATTTTTTCCTCTTGGTGGTTTTATATATCATAATGAATTTCTCTCTAATGGATTTTGTGGAATTTTTTTATGGCTGTCAAGTTTGGCATTATTTGTGATGACTTTGAGGGGGCCATTTTTGATTGTCACCGCCTTTCAGAAAAATTTTCTCTTGAAATTCTTGCAGCTGGCATTGATGTAGTCTTGGCACTGCATTTCCTATTTGATATGGATGTGAGGTCATTGTTTTCAGGACAATCTTTGCTGTCCCTATCCAAAAAAAGTGGAGGTTTACACTTTGGAGCATCTACTGCCTCTCTCATTATGAGGCCAGTTCCAGTTCCACTTCTCAATTGGAGGAATATTGAGCACTCTTGGTATTAGCTTGATTATGCCCTTATTTTGTATCTTTGGGGCTTTGCATACTTTTCTAGAAATTCAAGACTAGGGGTTGGTGGGTGGTTTGTTTTTTCTTTAACCTTTGGGTACATGCTTTTGGAAGGGTTTTATTGATTATGCAAACTTTCATTTTGTATATCTGCTTTGGCTCTCTTTGTAGTCCCAGGATTGAATTTTACTTGGAAAAATGTAAAAAAAATTATAATAATAAAATTTTAATGGCTTTGCCACTTTTATCAAAAAAAAAACAAAACAAAAAATATGTATACATAAAATCTAAAGTGATAGACAATTTTTTTAGAAATATAAGATATTTGTTCATATTCATTAAAAAACTCTCTAACATTGACAAATTATTTGTTGAGATCAATAACACTTCTTTATCATTAAAAATATAATTAAATACTAAAATTACTTTAGTTTAGTTTTCTTTACTATTTTAATTACTAGATTTAGTTGCAATGTTATATTTGATCTAAATTAATTGTGCTTTTATAAATTTATTTCTTAACTTAAAATAGTATTCTATCAAGTATTTTTCACTCAAATTGAGTTGTGTTTTTTATATTTTTATTTTGATATGCTATGTTCTTAGAAAAATAGAAAAAGAAACAAAAAGAAAACAAGATATTCTACACATAATTTCTATCGATCAATGTGGAATTTGGAATAATAAGCAATAATTACTCATATCATGCCTACAATTTGAAGTTAGAGAAATGACAAATATTAGGATTTGAGATTTGTCATTTGCAATCCATCTTTTTCCTAGAAGTTCAAATAACTTACCATTTTGATAAGATTGAAGAGCTTATTGAAAAAATTGTGTGATACTTTTTAAATCAATATTTCAAATGATTTTACATGTTCCATCAACAAAGGGATCTTTCCACACACATCATTTCTATTGACTAATATGAAATTTGGAATAACAAGCAATAATTACTTATATTTTACCAAACAATTGAAGGGTAGAAAAGTAATGATTATTATGATACGACATTTGTAGCTTGTAATCCATCTCTTTTGTAGGAGTTCAAACAACAACAATTACGATATGATTGAAGAGATCATGGAAAAGATGGTGTGAAATTTTTTGAATGGATATTTTAGACTACACTCAATTTTTGAATATACATAGAATCTTTTAGATCACATCAAATTCAAAAAAAAAAAAAAATTTAAAAACAGCTCAATTTTATTTTCAATGAACTATAATAATTTGGATAATTATGATTTTAACATTTAGGCTTCAATCTCTTCCATAAAACCTACGTATTCTAAATTGTGTGATCTTTTAAACTCCCATTGTTTCCTGTCATTCAATAAAGAAGCTCAAGTAACCAAACCGTTTCGTACAACATATGTGAAGGTTGTACAATAATTTTCTTAGCTCTCTCATGTGATTACTAGAGATATGTAAAAATCAAATTCACTTATTTTTTCGATAAGAAACATTACGTGTAATTGCTATAGTCTAATAACATAAAAGTATGAGTTAAGAAATTATTTTCTCTTTCTAAATGGGAAAGTGTATTAAACAAGTGACGCGAGCGTCGAGTTCCTGCCGAGAGGTAAAAGGCATGTAGCTAGGAGTTAGGAAAAGTTTAGAGACAGCAAATAGGAATATAAATGTATTTAAATTTTGTAGGATGCATGGGGAACGTGGTCCATAGGGACATGTGAAATGGCAACACATGTGGACGGTTGCAAGGGGATTTTTTTATTTTTATGGGTATCATGTATACGTGGGGTTTTGTATATGGAAGGAAGAATGCATTATTAATTTGTATTAATTATTGAATGCAAACAATCAGAAACATTTGTAATGCATGAGAGATATATGCATACATGTATCCATGTGTGCACATTCCACATAAGAGTGAGATGCATAGTTGGCATGTGAACGAGTCTTAAAGCAGGAGGAGACACAGCTCGCATTTATAGTATTAAATGAAAGAGAGCAGGAGAAATAAACTATTTATGACTAGTGCAATGTTTTTTTATTTAGAAAACCCATTGATTGAAAAAGTGCTAATAGGAATAGTAGTGTTAGGTGGAAGATTGATAGGGGTAGCTCATTTGAGTATAAACTTTTGTAAGATTAATGAATGTTTTTTTTTTAATGTAGTCTGAAGATTAGTATTATATAAAGCTATTGATTTTATTATAAGTAAGATTTAAATCCTGTGTATGTAATATGATAAGATATTTTCGTGTATAGAACAATGTAATTATATTACAGTAAATTGTTAGATGAGTGACTAGAAAGCTATTGATTTTATTATAAATAAGATTTTAATATTGTTTATGTAATATGAATAATAAATTTGTGTATATATAACATAAAATGTAATAGTTTAACTTATGAAAATGTAATAAGTGAATTTTTTTTTAAGATAAATTCTTAGATGAAACTGTACAAAGGTATTGATTTTATTATAAATTAGATTTGAATGTTGTTAATGAATTACGAATGAATATTTTTTTGTGTATGTATTTAAAAATAATAATAATTTGAAAAGATATAAAGAATTTTATTAGGTAAGATAAAATGCAGGTACAATAAAATAATCAACATGTTTGTAGCACTTTGTGTATAAACATTAAATTATTATAATAATCTATAGTAAAATATTCTTATAATGTTTGTAACAATGCTTGAAGCATAAAGTGTACATGGAGGCATGTAGACATTTAGCGATGTGCACAGAATGCACAAAAGAGTGAAAAGCATCGTTGGCACCAGAGCAAGCCTGAAAGCGTGATGAGACTGAAATTGCATTTGTACTATTAAATGAAAGAAAAAAAGATAAATAAATTAGTTAGTATGAATGCATATATGAAAGGAAAGCATTAAAATATGGATCCATGTAAAGAAATATGCATGCATGAATGTGTACATGTGTCCATTTAATTTGGTCTGTTAAGAAGAATCTATATATGCCTGCATCCATAAAGTTAGAAATGTTAGAAATAAGTTACAGCTTAAACAAGAAGTATAAGAACATTACTGATTGAAACAAACCAGCAATACATTAGTGTTTTTGGAACAAGTGTATAAAGTATATCTAATAATGCATTTGGATGCATGGATACATGTAAATATTTGTGAAATCTGAATATACATTACAGTCTTGGAGGAATTGTCATATGAGCTCTTAGGAATCTGTAAGAAATAGGATTTAGAGAAGACGTTTTGAAAAGAACTCTTGAATAGAACTGTATTTTAACAATGAGACTCAATTTGCATTTGCAGTATGAAATGGAAGAAGACAAGGAAAATTAACTATTTATTAGCAATGCATATATCGAAGGAATGGATAAATGTATGGATGAAGGTAAACATAAATGCATCGATCTATGTGTACATCTGTCCATGCAAGTTGGTAATTAAACAAGAATGTATATATGCCTATGTGCAGAAAGCTAGAAAATGTCTAAAACAATTTGCATTTGACAGATATAAAAAGAACATTTATGATTGAAACAAAAGAATCATACATTATTATTTTTGACCAAGTGTATTAAGGATATCCAACAATGCACTTGAATGCATGGATATATGTTATTATTTATGAAAACTGACTATACATTTTAGCCTCCAAGAAACTGTGATATGTGCTCTTAGTTATCTGCAATAAACATGATATAGTATAAAACGTTTTCAAAGGAAGTCTTGAATACAACTCTATGTTATCATAGTTATTTTGAAAGCCCTCAGTGTTTAATTGCATAACCTTGATATTTTTTTCAATTTTTCCTTTGGTATGGTGTGAATTTTGTTCTAATGGATGAAGGTATATTTGAGCTATAGATAGATAAAGATATGTAAGGGTGGTAAAGAAGTATGAGTGATGTAAGTGCAACAAAGAGAAGGAATTGAGAGAATGATGTAATGCAAGTAAGGTATATGAATTCCTTATGGAAAGTATTAGACATGGGAAGGAATGATATGTGAAATTGGATGTGAGAATGAATGGCATGTAAATTATATGAATTTATCATCTTTGAGTTATACGCTTAAAATTAAATGTAAGATATACAAAATTGAATGAGTGAGTTGGATTAACAAAAAAAAAGGAATGCAAGATATTCATGTGATGCAAGAGAAGCGTATAAATGTATTTTGAAATGTATTTGATTTGAGAAGAAATGATGTGCACGGGTGGAAATGGAAATGAGTGGATTCGATAGGGTATGAAGTAAACTTTTGTTCCAAGCAAGGGTGGAAGAATGTGTATTTTGTTATTGGTTATGCTTTTTAAAATCATCATAGGGCTGAATGTCTCAATATGAATACAAAAGAAAGCCTAGTGTCTCATTTCTCACTCTCCTTTGGACTAAACAAAGTTCCAAGATCCTTGAGCTTCCTCAAAATGTGACAAGAGATGAATAGATATAAAAATATAATGATATTTAAGGATGCAAGAGTGAAAAGAGAAACACCAATGAACATTAGCACCTTTACATGGGTGCATGTCCACATTTGCAGTAACAAATTTCCTTTATGACCTTATCGATGAAGCAAAAATGTATTATTATTTTGTTTGAAGTATTGAATGCAAATAATCTTAAACATTTGTAACAATGCTTGAGGTATGCATGTATAGATGTATACATGTGCACAGAATGCAAAGAGTGTAGAGCATACATGACATGTGAACAAGAAATTTGAATGGAAAACAGTAAAATCAAGTAGAAATACAAATCTGTGAAAGCATAGTGATGCTCAAGTAGCATTTGAAGTAGGAAGCGAAAGGAAAATAGGGAAAACAAATTATATACCAACAAAGCATAAATCAAAGGAATGCATAAATATATGGATCCATGTGAACATTTGTGCATGGAAAAATGTATAGATGTGTCCATGTAATTTGGTACACAAAGAACAATCTATAAATGCATGTGTAACCTATTAAAATTGTTGTACAAACTTTAAAGCAAATGCATTTTCCCTTCTATTTACTTTCATTGTACATCTTAAATGGAACTTGGGTTTCGCATTATTGCAATGCATTTGGATACTTTGATTGTAAAGTAATAGTTTAAATCATTTTAAGTGTTATTGATTCAAATCTTTCCTTGAAATACGAAGGATTCCTCTAAGTCTTGTAGGCAATGTACAGCTGTCCTATAGAGAGAGCTTTGGAACCAATGAGCTATTATAAGGGATAGAGGAATACTGTTAAATATTGTGGTTATTGTCCTCATAGGCACACATGGAAAATATGGAAACATATAGAAAGCAAGTTAACTCTTCAATAATCCCATGAAACATAGTCTTTGTATGCATCCATGCATATAGGTTTGCATGTATATATTTGTGCATGTAATTATGTATATATGAATGCATGTATCTATGTTGCCATGTATGTATGTGTGTATATAATAGATTACTATTGCATTTGCTTTAAATGCTTTTTTTGGATGGCACAAGCTAGCCATCCAGTCATATTGTGATTAAACAGTTAAGAATAAGTGCTAAATAATTGAAGTAAAATGACCCCATTCAGTTAGCAGATCAATTTTTCTCAGCCCTTTACATGTTAACTGAGAGTTTTGAAGGTTTTGCTTTTCATTGGCAGTCTTTGAAGCTTAAATGTCACAGCATATGTAGCATTTTACCAAATAGCTCTATCATTCATGATCATTTAGGCAAGTTCATATTTTCTTATTCATCCTTGTATTGTCCCATATCTAAATAATTAGGCAATTGCTAGTTATCCTTTAAGTACCTAGCAATTCAAAGAAAGAAATGATTGCAATTAGCTTTGTGTGCATTTGAACTATTAATCAAAGGAAAGTAACAAACAAGCCCTAGAAAACCATGTCTGTGTTAATGTGTTGAATACCATGTATTTGTGCATGGGTGTATATGAATACTATGAGTAATGATTTCTACCATTGTGTAGCGCTTACTATTACTCGTACAACCAAGCGATATGCAAGTAGAATTCATAGTTCATAGCATCCAGATACATTCAAGGACAGATACAAATCAAGGTTGTTAGCATCCTAATAAGAAAGATGATGAGATACATCCAATTAATGTATGTCACAACATCTTATAAACAATAATTCCTATGAAACGCAGATGAAACCTTCACATTTCAACAAATTTTTTTGAATAAACAATACTAAAAGTAGTTTAAAATATGAATTTATAATCAAAGTATACAATTGCCTTAAAGCACTATGAAACCCTACTTGCATTTCTTGTATCAGACAGACTAAAAAGCGAAAAGCAATATTTGTTAAATCTGATTACACATTATAGGCTTGAAGAAATTGTTATATGTGCTTTTAGGGATCTGTAATAGACAAGGTTTACAAAAGGCATTATGAAAATAACTCTTGAATAGAACTATATGTTATGAGTGTTATTTTTGAAGCCCTCAGTGTTTATTTGCATAACCTTGATATTTTCTTCATCTTTTTCTTTGTTTGGTATGGTGTGAATTTTGTTGTGATGGATGCAGGTATATTTGAGGTGTAGATAGATAAAGATATGTGAATGTTAAAAAGAAGAATGAGTTATGCAAGTGGAACAAAGGGAGTGAATTGAGAAAAGGGTGAGATGCAAATAAGGTGTATGAATAAGTTATTAAAAGTATTTGACATGGGAGGCAAGGATATGGGATGGTGGATATGAGAATGAATGCGAATGTAAATGGTATGAGTTTATCGTTTGCAAGTTATATGCTTACAATTAAATGGAAGAAATGAAAATTTCAATGAGAGTGCTAGATTTAATGAAAAAAGGAATGCAACACATTGGTATGAGGCAACATAAGCAAATAATTGGATTTTGAAATGTATTTGATTTGAGAAGAAAGGATGTTCAAGGGTGGAAATGGAAATAAATGGAATCAATAGGGTATGAAGTTATTATTTCTTGTAACAAGGGGTGGAACAATGTCTAGTTTGGTATTGCTTATGCTTTTAAAAATCATCATAGGGCTGAGTTCATCAATATAAACACAGGAAAGAGACCCATGTTGCATTTCTCACTCTCCTTCATATTGAACAAGGTAGTCAGATCCTGTTGACGTGGTTTTTGTGACCGCACCAAATAGCAGAACAAAAATAGTCCAAAGGCTACTCTGTTCTCTCTTGATCAAAGTATTCCGTGTGCTAAGATTGTGAGATAGATCACACATTCAACTCCAAGGTTCTGAATACTTAGAATACCCTCAGTTGGTTGATGTGTATTGTTGTGTTCTTACAAGGGGACTTACACAATTGTTCAGACTTCTTGCAATTAGCAGTTGGTAGGTGATTTGAAGGGGTTTCTTGCGTGTGTGATTTGGAAATGTAGTACATTTTCCTAAAGCTAATCCAAAATGTGCGGAAAGTAAAGAGTATAGGGCCTAAGAAACTTGTACTCTATTCTAAATGCAAGATATGTGGGGTTCAGTTTTGGCAGACTTCAACCAAATTTCACCTAGCCTCACGTCGGACAGCTTCAGCGAAATCAGTGCAATCTTCAAAGGGATAGCAAAAGATGTTCAAATTATGATTTAGCATACATACACCATCACAACAACGCATATAAGCATACAAATCACAACCAAAGTTAAACTTAAGATAATGTCCAGTCGACCACGTAAGGCGAACTTATCATCTACAAGCCACTAGTGGTATGAAATGAAAGAAGCTACCTCAACAAAAATACCACACATCAAAGTAAACTAATTGCATGAAATTAAGCTACTTGGATCCGAAAGGAAGAAGAGACCTTGCTAGCTATTCATGACAAGACGAATTCCACCATCAATGAAAAGATCTATTATCATGAAAAGTATTACACAACAATCTCCACAAAAGTTTTCAAAGGGAAAACTTTCTTTCTTCTCCACACTATGCAAAATGTCTAATATGCTCTACTATCTAATCTCTAGCTCTATCTCAATTCCGACTCTGATCTAATCTTCTATTCTAATGTCTTACAAATGAGGGGGACTACCCCTTTATATAGCTAGCCAACTCCCAAAAGATGGCTAGGGTTACAATTAATAGAGTGGCCAGAATCGTGCCACCTCATCCTTAACCCTAAAAACTGTGAGAATAGGGAGTGGTACATTAAATGAATCAAAGATTCCCACTCACTCCCAAAAATAGTAAAGGAAATAAATTCCCACATTCAGTCTTCTAGAAGATCCTTGTCCAGCAGTGTGTTCCCATTTGCCTTCTCTCTAGCTGCAAACTACACGAATCTGTGAAGTATAGCCTCAACCTCCTGAACTGAAATAGGTGGAATGCAATCTAGCTGAAACTCTAATACTGTGACTGAATGCTCATGCCTTGCACAAGACTTCCTCCAAGCAACTAAGGAAACCTGCATGTTCTGGATCAAGGTGGAGAAAGTGGAGGTGTTCTCGAAATCATCTTGTACGAAGGTCCTAACATCTGAGAAGAATGGTACCAGCCTACCCCTCAAATTATCAACATTCACCTCCTCTGGATTCAGCCGGCTAGCAATATGGCCTCAAAAGTATTCTGAACTCCATCAATGATATTGGCCATGGCCCTATGTATCCTAGCTGAATCTACCTGTGCCGCGTCGAAGAAACCACGCCCCATGATAGCCGAAGAATACCACCTAGAGAAATCATACATGTCATTCTCATGAATGACACCTCCATCAATAAACAATCACAATGGAACATGCCTCAATTCCTCAAGACACTGGATCACCTTACTTTGATAGCTAGAAGTGTCACCCCAAGCATGATCCACTGCATCCATCTGTGTCAAAATACTAGAGGCATGCTGAAAAGCAAAAGCAAGGTCCTCCATAAATTTCTCTGTCTCGAAATGAACTCCTGTGCGCCATTTGTCTGCTTCCTATACCATCCTCCCCAACTCCATCAATCCATTGATTGATTCTCTAGGTATCTTTACTGGTGGTTCTATCACTGGAATATCCTACCCTCAAGAATGAGACAACTACTGTACATATCCAATTAAGGCTTTGTGTTCTCTTTTAAACTTCTTATATTTCCCTTCTTTCTTGAATAATCTATCTTTGAGGGAAAGGAAGGAGTTACCACACTCCTCTACAATCTGCGCACCAGTAGGACGTCCCAAATCTAGAGTTGTGACCACATAATTTTTTGGCAATGCTTCATTTTGGTCACACTCAACTCGTGGCACAGCTACATGAAGGGTGCGAGAGCCATCCTCTTCAGTTGATATCTTCGAAAACTTTCTTGCTTTCTTCTTCTGTGGAGGTGCATTGATCCGGTTCAAAAATTCTTCCATCTCAACCACTGGATCAAGCTCCTCACTGTGGCTTCTTCTCATTCTATCCTTAAGCCAATCGGGCACATCATACTGTATATCAAAAGGCTGCTACTCCTATGCCTCTACTTCTCTAACCTACTCAACCTCTAGATAATTCTGGCGAGGTTCATCATCCTCAAGTGGTTGAGTGTCACCTGACGCTATATCATCATCATCATTCATGGCCGCCTCTAATTCCTGCTGAAACTGAGGGTTAGTAATAGTCCCCTCATCATCTTGCTGATCAACCCTAACAGGTGAGTTGACGCTCTGGCCAACTGACTCTCTCCGTGGAGGCTGAATATCACCCTATACTACTTGCACTTGATTCAGTGCATTCCTCTCATCAGCAAACAAAGAGACCTCATGTATACTTGGAGAACATGTCTTCGAGGGTGATGCAACTGTAACTCATGGAGGTTTTGGCTGAGTAGGCTCCTGTCGAACTATCTCCTTCTTTCTAGATTCGGGACCTCGTGTAATCTATTTCTTTCTACCAATGGTGGGTGTCCTGTGATCTCCCATCAAAATTGTAAGTCAAAGCAATTGACCTACCCTTCAACCTATTTACTCGCCTATCAACCCATGCTCTAGTGAATGTCAGGATCGGGATAGAGAGCATGTCCAAATCAGCAATCTCAGGTTCTGACCAATCTGGAGGTGGAAGTGGAGTATCTCTAACTGCTGCATAGTCCGGATGCACAATGTCCATATCCTCATTGACCTAGTCTGGAACCGGCACAACTTCACACTCCCTGATCAAAGTAATAGGAAACTAAGAAAACATCCTCTTCCTTACTTCAATCTCATCAACTGCATCAACCCAATAATCCTCTATGGTGGCCTTATGTTTGAACTCCTCTGACAGTACCCAATTGATGTTATGATGTGGGTTGTAGTGCTGTCGGCTAGTGCGGTATGAGAAATGATAAAGTTGAAGTTCACTTTTAGCCTCCCTAGCTACCTGTATTGAGGGACACACCTCATCTGAGTTGCCCATGACAACTAGAAACTCTACCCCTCCCTTCTTCTTCTTCTTTTGAATTTTATCCTAGGCAAGCAATTGCCTAGATATCTCTAGCATTAAAAATCTATCTGTTGGGTACTTAGGCAACCTATATGGATACGATGAAAAACCTTGCAGCCTAATGTAAGAAAATTTTGGAAACTGTATGAACCAGCACCCATACCTTTCAATCAACTCTTGGGCATCCCTCGAGATTATGTGATGCAACCGCTCTTGAAGCAGCCTTGTGATATACATGGTGAAGGAATCGTTGACATGCTTGAAGTGAGTTGTGCTCGCCAAATGCAACTATGGAAAAGCATCATATATCTTGAACTGGTGAGAGCCACATCCAACAGGCTCCTTGTAAGAGATCCCCCTGTACTTCGTCATCCGTGCCAACATGTAGATAATATAAAAGCTCATGTAAAATGTCTTCGTTCTCCTCAAGCTCAGGAGCTTCTCATGTAGATTATCACTGATCATCTTAGCCCAATTGACATAATCTTTCCCTTCCAGCACCAGGTTGATGTAGTAAAACATCCAAGCCTCAAAAATGAATGACTGTGGGCAACCACCAACCCTGCTGAGCATCATGACGAGATCACAATATTCTTGTTTCAAATCCTCCGCTATGATCTGCTTCAACAACTTTGCACGAGAAGGCTTAGGAGTGCTCATCCAGTGAGTGTTGATTATTTCCATGCATCTCTCGAATGCGGAAGCGTACATCCATTCAGCCCACTCTCTGGATTTGTAAACCATATTCCTGTGTACTGGGATCCCAAAAAGCTTCACTAGTGGCCGCCGGAGTAAGATTTGCTAGCACTTGGCCTTCAGGTGACATGATCGATCGATGATCCTTCTCATAATAGTTGGCGCACTCCATTATCAGCTCCGAACATTGAATGGATGGTGGGAAACCAGCAGCTACATATAACCCACTTCGAACAATATTGTGTGAAGTGGTCGAAGGCATGTGACTTCCAATTCCCAACATCCTGCTCTTGAAGGCCTCCAGGTTGACGGAGCCCAGGTTGGTGTCTGTCAACTTGCCTAATTTTGAAATAAACTTTGATTCTAGAATGAATGTCTTTCTCAGCTTCTTGATCACGGCTTGCCTAGATGCACCATTGTCCTTTCCAGTTGTCCTTGCCTTAGCCTTCTGCAAACAGTAAACATTCATCAACAATTTAATTTATAAAAATAAGACATTGCATAGGGGCTGTAGTCAACTTGAAGAAGCTGCAATGACTTTTTTATTTTCAAACCTCAGCTTCTTCTTCTCCAATAAATTCGACCTTCAACACTTAGAACAGATTTCTAAGTGGACTTTAGTGACTTCACTTCACTACTCTCAATCAGCAATTTGAACTATTACAACTTTACACTAGCAATCAACAATCTTCAAATTTGTGCTCCTTTAAATCAACAATCTTGTAAATCACTAACTCCTTTCACTTGGAGGTGTCCTTCCTAGTACTAGTAGCAACAAACAAAGCTTAAGCAATCAGCAAGTTCACCTCTCTTGACTTCAGCAATGGCCCTTCTCAGCAAATCAAGGCATCCCTCCTCAGCAACCTCAGTAACTTCAGCAAACTCCAGACTTAGACAAAATTCAAACTCACCCAAGCTCCAGTCTTCAGCAACTTACTGCAATGTCAATCTCAGAGCAAATTCAATTTCTCTAGCTATGAAAAGGAAGTGAGAAACTTGTTCATTTTATAGCTCAAAATTGAATTCTAGAAGGAGCCAATTTCATCCAATGCATTAAACTTCCACTACTCCACTTCAAGAATTTGAATTTTCCCTCTCTGGTATTTCTGACACTTGTCTCTCGACGCCCGGAATCTTGCTCTTCTAGAAAGTTGACTTTGACTGGCATCCTTGAATTTATTTTTGAAAAATTTAATTTAAATCCATCTTTTTAATTCACCAGCCAGAGCTCTATCATTTGAATTTGAATTTAACTCTTCATCATCTTTGGAAAATTCATCCTCGAAGAATTCGATCAACATCATCTAGGCAACTCATCTTGAATTCATCATCCAGAGAAATTCACTTTGAAAAGTCATTCTATTCAAATTTGCCTTAGAGAATTTTAAAAATTCCTTTAGAAAAACTCACAATTTGAGCACTGATTAAATTCTTCACCAAAAAAGTGTTGGAAAAGTGTGGAAGACATGGAAATCCATCTATCATTGTAAATATTCACTACCCAGAAGAGAATTTTCTTCATAATGTCACAAATCCATGGGTACCCAACGAACGGGTTCATTTAATTTTTGAATTTTGAACCTTAAAAAAACATTATTTGTCAAATTAAATTCATTCTTCACCTATGATCATTCTGTGTTGCTCTAGCTTGAGAAATTTGAATTCATCTTGTATTATCATCCATCCTCTGGCTTCATCATAGAGAAAATTTGCCGGCGCTCTGAGAAATTTTGCCACCTTGACCTCTAGGCGTATTTTCTAAGGGAGAAAATATTTGCCTTAGAAAATATTTTAATCATCTCGCACTCTGAGAATTTTCCTTTGAAAATTTTAATTGTTTGTCGGTGAGAAAAACATCAACTCCACTCAGAAAAATCTTATTCATGCCCAGCACATTTTATTTTTCACTCACCGTTTGCATTTAACTCCACACTTGCAAGGCAATTTATTTAAAATTCTAACGCCTAGGCAATGTTTTTTATTTTTTTATTTTAGAACTTTAGGCGCATATTGCATCTGGAGGAGGATATTCATCCCTGCTTAGAGTTCTTCATTTCATACTTCACACGCCTTAGGAAATTCTCCAACACAAACCACCTTGGGCACATTTGGGACTTGATGGAGGATAACGCCTATCATTTATCTTGTATTCACCACGCTTTGGCAATATTTTTCACCTTATTTACCACATCCATTCACCTTTTACCATCCTAACTTGGGCGCATTTAGACATGTCTACTGGATGACTCTTCAACTTCACTTGTTTGTCTTCACATGCTTGTTTTGGGCACATTTCACCCCTTGAGGAGGATGAATTCCTTTGACCTTGTTGACTCTCTCCCAAGTTGAGCGCATTTTTATGCAAGTGGAGGATAAGAATGTTGACTTGTTTGAATTCTTTGCCTCTTGGGTGCATTTTGACATGTGTAGTGGATGAAACTTATACAATGCCCTTGGAGTGACCCTTCACCTCCTATTTTTGTCTTGACATGCATGTATTTGGGCGCATTTTGCGTAGGGGAAAGGATGAAAATCGGTTACTTTGCTTTGACCACTTACAACTTGGGCACATTTTACCCCCTGAGAAGGATGAACTTGCAATTTGGGCGCATTTTGAACGTGGTGGCGGATATCCAGACTTAGACAATTTTTTAGCTTTTTTCCTCTTCAAGTTGGGCGCATTTCTCCATGCTAGCAGGATGAAAGGTGTTGACCTTATTTGACTTTTTTCTCCTTGGGTGCATTTAGACCCTGATGAAGGACGAGCTTCAAAATTTTAAAAAAAAAATTCCTATCTCCTCATCAACTGGGTGCATTTTTCCATGTCAACTGGATGAAGTTCCAGACTTAGAGCCTTTTTTTTGTTTTTTCGCCAGCTTACATGCCCTGCTATTTATAGTAAGTCCTCTGAATTTTGCATCCCTGAAGCTTAGAACGACTTGAAATTTTGCACGCTGCATCCTCATGACCTTGTTATTCTGCCAACACTGCCAATTTTAGTCACCCTGCTATTTTTAGCCTATTTCTGAAGGTGGTTTACTATAAATAGTAACTGCTTGTTTCTGATAGCTCCACTACTTGGATCGACTTGAAATTTGAATGAGGTGCTCCTCACCACGTGACCTTACTGCTGGCATTGACACATGCACCTGATTTACTATTTTTAGCCTATTTCCATTCTGGTTTACTATAAATAGTAAGTGCTCCGTTTGACTTGAAATTTCACCAGCAGATAGCCTGAAGAATGCTGATTACAGTGGTTTACACTGGTTTTTAAAGATTCTGACCTTTTATGCCTCTTTTTGGGTCCTAAAGCTAGAAACCCTAATTCATCTGCATGCGTATCAAAAGATCTCTGTTTGCTCTCATTTTTTGTGGCGCTATGATCGGCTTGTGATTCTGGACTGCTAGGAAGCGGCTGCCGGGACACACCTGCTAAAAATAGCAAGTTTCTTACTGAGTGAGTATCTCAATTTGCATGTCACGACATCGCGAAGCTCTTGAAAAACCCATCAGGAATCACCCGACATGCAAAAGAAACCCTGACATGCAAACCCTAAAAATAGCCTTGGAAGACCGAATTCTGAAAGTGGTCATCTCATTTTGCATGTTATATCATCACGAAGGTCTCGAAAAGCCTAGAAGGAATATGCCAACATGCAAAGGAAAACTCTGCATCTGAACCGTGAAATTTGTCCTGGAAGGTGAACTGCTAAAAATAGTAAGCTGTATGTTTTTGCTCAATATTTGTATGTGAGTAGTCTGGTATGCTCTGAATGCCGTGCGACTGTCAAAATTTCAAAAATGCTGATGAATTGACTTGAATTTCACACTTACTAAAAATAGTAAGTACTTCAGAATCTAATGAAAATTTGTTGGGAGCGTGCTGGAAACATGCTGACAACAACGTTAAGCTCAATTTTCAATTTATTGACTTTATTTGACCTTGGACTGACCAGAAACGATGAAACCCTAATTTTTAGACTTGGTCAGTTTCACACTTAACTCACTGACGGGGGCAACCCCTCGAAAGGCGGACATCAGAAAAGAGACAGAGTGGGAGAGAGAGAAGAAACCCCAAGCCAAAAGACCAAAATGGAGCAAAAATTAGGGGTCCCCATCTTGAATGGGGCGATGTGTGAAAAGGTCACAACATCTGGCGACTCCACGGGAAAGTGTTGAAAAACACTTTAAGAATTGAGCTTCGATTAATCTTCCTCAAACCATCATACAGAAAGGACACTTACTCAAAAGGGGAGAAGAATCCGACATTGGATCAAAACACTTTCATCTGAAATCCTATGAGTGTGTGCATGCATTCCATCTCTAGACCATTTCAACTTCTGGAATCGGCCGCAACAGGTTATATAAATATCTTAACTTCAAAAGCATCCTGGACATTGCCTCACTGCCAGTCAGGCATCCATAGCCCCGACGAGGTTATCGCTACAATTCTCACGAATATTGCTCCACTCCCGGCCAGGCATCCATAGCCACGGTGGAGTTACTCGTATGTTCCCAAAACCAATATTTCATGATATTTTCTTTCTTTTTCTTTTCAGATATTTCTTTTAAGCACATTTCTACTTTTCCTTTCCTTTGATTTCTCCGTCAATTCCTTAATTGGCTGGCAGGCAATGAAGCCTCCAATGGGTTTGAGAATTGTAGTGGCGCTGAAGTAAGACATAAAATTTTCACCTGCCAAAACCTCTCTCAAGAAACCAAAATGACTCAGAATGGAGATAGGTAAATTTTTTTTAGGATCTTTAGACTCATGTGTTGAAATGCAATAACAGGTTAAACTCCTGAGACGAGTTGAATCGCTAACTGGATGATGACAAGAGGAAAAAAACCTTAGTCCTTTTCAAAAATTTATGCAAATTCCAGTGGAAAGAAACCACGTTGTGAAAGTTAAAACATCATCACCCCCTTCGTAACGGTAAAACCCCAAAATTCTTTCCCATTCCAAAACCAAAACCACTTGAGCAGACAACTCAAGGGACGGAAACGCCAAACCAAAAACCTAGAGGGCAACAAACTAAAACCAAAACGAAGGAAAAACAAGAAAGAAAACGAACGGGAAAGAAACCTAATCTAACTATTTTACAAGCAGGCTCTCGGAGAGAACCTAGGACTGGAAATAATGCTTGAGGAACTGTCCATTGAGGGGCAACAGGACATCCTCCCCTGTCAATGTACGCAATCTGAATCCATTATCCCCAAGGATTTCAAAAATTTGATACGGGCCCAACCATAACTTGTCAAACTTGTTGTGATCACCTTTCTTCTCGTGGGCCTTGTCCCAGTATAAGACCAAGTTAGAAATCCTGAACGACTTGATCTTAGCTTGTTTATCGAACCATCTCTTCACCACTGCTTGGTGTTTTGCCAAATTTTCAAGAGCTTTGTCTCTTTTCTCCTCTAAATGCATCAACTGAGACAATCTTGTTTGAACTTGATCCTCTCCTTTGAGGTATTCTTGAATGAACTGGAGAGTTGAGATCCTCAACTAGACTAGGAAAATAGGATCCTGTCCATAGACCAAGTGGTAAGGTGACGTTCCCAAGGAACTCTTTGTTCTTATCTTGTTTGCCCATAGAGCAAACCTCAACTGTGTGTGCCAATATTTCGAATTCTTATCCAGTAACTTCTTAATGGCATTCAACAAATTCTTGTTTGTGGACTCTACTAGTCCATTCCCTTGCAGATAATAATTGGAGGAAAACTTTAGCATAATTCCATATTCAAAAGCCCAGTTGGAAAACTTCAACGATGAGAAAGCTGAACCATTATTGTTGACCAGGACATGGGGGCATCCAAATTTTGTCACAATGTTCTCCTGGAGGAACCTGATAACCACTTCTGACATGCACTGCTTCAAGGCTTGAGCCTCTGTCCATTTGGTGTAGTAGTCTATTGCTATCAAAATATATCTATGTTGTCCTAATGACGGCAGATTGATTGTACCAATAAAATCTAGTCCCCACTTTGCAAACAGTCTCACCTCAATCACTGGTTGCAAAGGCATAGTAGGATTCATTCCTCTATTTGCTGTTATCTGACAAACGTGACAAGCCTTCACATGTTCATATGTGTCTTTAAAAAGTGTGGGCCAATAATATCCAGGCCTCAAGATCTGATGAGCTGTGGCTAGACTTCCTCCATGTCCGGTTCCAAATTTCTCATGGAAGTGTTCCATTAGCTGCTTTCCTTCTTCTTTTCCTACACATCTCAAATAAATCCCTTCATAATTCCTCCTGTAGAGAACTGATCCTTGAAGCATAAACCTTTGAATTTTCATTCTCAATTCCCTCTGCTGCACTGGATTCAAATGGCGAGGGCATCTGTGATTGAGCAAGTAATAAACTATTTTGTCATACCATTCTCTGGGGAACACTTCTTCTAATACATACGTTTGTTGAACTAGTTCTGGACCAACCATTGCAATTGTTTGAGCCAAAGCCTGTCCTCGGACCAATTTCATTGGCTATATCTCTATATCATACTCTTGCAAAGTGGCAACCCACTTGCCTCTTCTTTCTCCTATCTCGTTCTGCATCAGCAAGGTCTTCACTGTGGCGACAGGAACTATTGCATGAACCTTGCTTCTCAAGATGTAATGTCTGAATTTCTTGACAGCTTTCACTAAAGCGTATGCTTGCTTCTCAATGCTTGGATATCTTAACTTTTCTTCGGTTCTTTGACTCAATACTCTAGCACAGGTATGCTTTGTATAGTCTAGACTGACCAGCACTCGAGTGTCCACTATAGCTTGTTTGATCTCATCAAAAGCCCTTCTAGTTTGTGGAGTCCACTCAACTTTCACATCTTTCTTCAGCATCTCGTTTAACGGCCTCACTATCTCAACAAACCCAGTTATAAACTTTCTGACAAAATTGATCTTGCCAAAGAACAATCTCAACTCTTTCTGACTCCCTGGAAAACCAATCCTTGAGATAGCTTCAATACGCTCGGGGTCAATTGATATACCCTTTTCTGAAATAATGTGACCCAACAGTTTTCCTTCGGTGACACCAAATATGCATTTCTTAGCATTCAGAGAGACACCAAATCTTCTGCACCTCTGAAATATCTTTCTCAAATCTTCAACATGATCTCCTCTTTTCTTTGAGAACACAGTTAGGTCATCCATGTAAATAATTATGCACTTTCCAACAAGATCTCGAAAAGTGATGTCCATTGCTCGCCGGAAAGTAGCTCCTGTGTTGATTAAGCCAAAAGGCATTCTTCTATATGCAAAGGTTCCCCATTTTGTGGTGAACGCTATCTTCAACCTATCTTCCTTTTCAACCATCACTTGGTTGTAGCCTGGATATCCGTCCAAGAAGGACATCATTTGTGAACCATTTACTATTTGTAATATTTCATCTAATGAGGGCAGTGGATAATTATCTTTCTTAGAGGCCCTGTTCAAATTGTGGAAGTCTACGCATAACCTTATCTCTCCATTCTTCTTTTTGACTGGAACAAGATTGGTGACCCACGTAGAGTGCCTTACTCAAAAAATAATACAAGCAGAAAGAAGTTTCTTGACTTCCTGATAGATCAACGGCTCTAGTAATGGATTTACTGGCATTTTCCTTTGTCTGAATGGCTTACTTCCTAGCTTCAGTGGTATTGTATACGTCTTCAAATCTTCATATCCCTAGGCTATCACTTCTAGAAACTCTTTCATGACCTTTAAGATACCTTCTTTTTCTTCAGGTGTGCAAACCTTTCCAATAAAAACATTTTTCACTTGTTCATCTGTTCCTAGATTAACAGCTTCACAATCATTGCCTTGAGTACTTTGATTTCTGCTCAGTCTGTCAGTGTCAAATAGTCTTTCCAACTCAACCATTCCTCTTGGAATGACATTAGTCTTCAAATTTAGAATTCCTTCTATGTCGTATTCCGCTTCCTTGGTCTCTTCCTCATCTATGATTTGTGCTTCAAACACTCCTGAGCATGTGAGAAAATTTAAAATTTGTTTGTCATCCTCGAACACTTGAAAGTTCTTTATGTTATCTGGGATGGCTAGCATCGAAACCAACTCTACTGTGAACTTCTTCAATCCTTCCATTGCCAGTGGCTCCAAGGAACTAGTAGCTTGTGCTAAAGAGTTTGCAACGGTGTTCTTAGATCTGTAAACTTGCCTTATATTCAATGCATCAAAGCTTTCTATCATGTCCCAAACCCTATTTCGATAACGGCCCAATCTCTTGTCATGACAGGTGAATTGCTTCCTTACTTGGTGGACCACTATGTTGGAATCCCCAATGGCATGTACAATCTTGGCTCCCTTCTGAATTGCAAGGAGCAATCTGTGAATCAAAGACTCATATTCAGTAACATTATTGGTGCATGAGAACTGGAGTCTATAGGTACCCAAATAAGCTTCTCCTGTCGGGCTAACCAATTCAAACCCTACTCCATTTCCTTTCTTGGAATTTGATCCATCGAATCTCAGAGTCCACACTTGATCCCGTGTAGGAGTGCTGGGAGACTGAAAAATGTGTGTTCTCCTCTAGATTGCATATCTCTGGAAGTTCTTCAATCTTTAACTGAGTGGTATCATCTTTTACAACTTTCTCTATTAAAACATTGTTCTCTTCATTCATCTTATGATGTTCTTCTATTAAAATCTCTTTGTATTCATTCATCTTTTGATGTTCTTTTCGCAAGGAGGTATGGGGAACGATCCTAGCAACCTGTTCTAGTGCCACTTTGCACATGGCACAAGTGATCTCTGAATGAAACACTTCGTGTATTCTGCACCGGTTGGGGAGTAGCAACTCCTTGATTGAAGCATCTTTTCCTAACTCTGTTTCCTGTTTTACACTGTTTAGGACAAAGTCCTTGAAGTTCTCAAAATTTCCTCCACCTTCACTATCACTTGAGTCACTTTTGATCAAAACTTTGGTGGAAGTGGTGGTGTCTTCTAAACATCTGCTTTCACTTGGAGCTTGCAGCATCAATATTTCTTGTTAGACAGGCCTATATGAGCCTAAGTCAGTTTCTACGAACATAATTTCATTATCTTCACCATATTCTCTGATCATTAACTTCAGCCTCGGTGTACTCTCAATCTTTATTTGATTTGGGACTCCCTTCCATGGAAGCCACATGTGAGAGAAATCAGTTGCAATGTATCCATTTAATTTTCTGGCCCAGTCTCTACTCAGCACCATGCCATACCCATCTGGTATATCAACCACTGATATGTCAATACAGCTTTGGATTCGGGGATCAACTGACAACTGCATATGAATATTATTCAATTCCCCGACAACTGGTACCTCAGTCTTGTCTAGTTGGGTCACCTTCTTTGTGGTATGCAACGAGACTATACCCAACCTTTGACAAACCCTCAATGGCATGACGTTGCTAGAAGCACTATAATGAATCAAACAATTGTGCAATAATTTTCCAAAGATTCTGACTGATACCAAGAACGGGGCAGGCTCATCCTTCCCCTGATAGAATACAACTAGTTTTTCTTTTCCTCAATAGGAGTATTCTTCTTTTCATTCCTTCCATCCCGTTGTGAAATCTGACTATCACAGGTGATCTTGTATATCTACTCTTGTTTTTGTTTTGTGGGAAAATTGAATTTAACCCTTCTTTTATCTTTAGCCTTTGGCTTTTCAGGCTCACTTGAAGATCCTTGTACCATTCCCACAAAACCTTGAGACTGTTGCGGGATCTCCCAAGTGTTGAATTTCCCGTGAGGCACCTCTTCTACCATGTTTGCGCTCTTCACGAGACGAGACTGTATGTTGACTGGAGGATTCCTAGGTGTTTCTTGAGATGTACTCTTTACAAATGATGTTTCGTATAGGCTTCCCAAAATTGTGTCTCTAACTTCTGAGATCCTCATCAACTCATACAAGGGAAGACTGACCTTTATCTTCTTAACTTCCTCTAGCACATAAGAACTTAATCTTTCAATATCGTATCTTGGGAGATTGTCCTTTTGAGGACGTTGCATCACGTGAATGGGTTGTTGGACAGTTTGCTGTCCGTTGCTATTGTACATCATGTTTTGTTGTCTGTACTCAAGAGATTCCCTTGGTAAACTTGGATTGTTGCTTGCATTTGAATCTGGCGGGGTCAAAAAATTATTCGGAGGAATTGAGGATGTCAAAGGCTCTTTCTGATGATAGGCCCTCTAATATACTTTGAGTGCTCCTCCTCCTGAAGTCTGAAATGCTTGCAACTCTCTACTTCCTTCTACCAAAACACTATTATTAAGAAGTGGAAAAATGTAGTTACCTTGCTCAAGTGGCTCCTCTGAGTAACTGTCCTGAACCTCTGAGTATATTTGAGCTTCTGAGTAAACTTGAGCTTCCTCGTAGGCTTGAGTATATGGCGCCTCCACAGGACCATTTTCCGAAGCTGGTGGAAACCTATGATTAACTTCTAGTGGCACGTAGCTTTGATATTCAGACACGACATTGACATTTTCTAAGATTAGTGCCTGTTTGTACCTCTAAACTAGGACAATTTCATATCCAGTGGTCAAAATATTCTCAGTACCCTCTGTGCCTTTTACTTCTCCTTTGAAGATATCAGTAGCCACTTGAAATTTGTGACACTGTAACTTTGAGTGCTAACTTGTGTTATGAAGCTGACACCATCCAGACATAGCAGCCTCTGCCAAAAATACTCTGTCTAAGGGACGATTCTCTGGAGGCGGCGGGTTATCTAGTGGTGATGGAACTCCTCCGTTGTTAGGTCCGGTATTCTAGGACCTCTTTTGATATCCTTGATTGTTACTTCAATACCCATGGCTATTGTCATGTCCATGTCCTTGATGGGCATCTTGATGGTGTTGAGGATTATTTTGATATCCTCGATTGGCACCTGGATGTGCCTGATAGTTCTTCAACATAGATTGCATTTGATTATTTTGGTTTCTAAGGTGAGTTACCTTAGATGACAGGCTTTTCATTTGTTCTACTAATTCTTTCATTTAGTCTTTCTCCTCTTGTGTCCTCGTTGGTGGCACCGTGTTCTAGAGGTAGACAGGCTGTGTAGCTGGAGTGTGGGATAGAGGTACCCCAGGATGGAGAACCAATTGATCAGATGGTGGTGTAATGTGATAAGCTGGTTGCAGAACTGGATTTAATGCTGGAATTTGCTGACTCCATGCTGGACTAAGAGTCCGCATTTGATTGTTCACGGTGACCAAGCCAGTGTACAAAGAAGGGCCAGTTATATTTTGTCCCATATTCTGACTCACTTCCACAGCCTTTGCGTATGCTTGGTTCATATCCAGTGGTCGGAAGATTCTCAGTACCCTCTGTGCCTTTTACTTCTCCTTTGAAGATATCAGCAGCCACCTAAAATTTGTGACACTGTAACTCTAAGTGCTGACTTATGTTATGAAGCCAACACCATCCGGACATAGCAGCCTTTGCCAAAAATACTCTGTCCATGGGATGATTCTTTAGAGGCGGCGGGTTATCTAGCGGTGATGGAACTCCTCTATTGTTAGGTCTGATATTCCAAGACCTCTTTTGATATCCTTGATTGTTACTTCGATACCCATGGTTGTTGTCATGTCCATGTCCTTTATGGGCATCTTGATGGTGTTGAGGATGATTCTGATCTCCTCGATTGGCACCAGGATGTGCCTGATAATTCTTCAACATAGATTGCATTTGATTATTTTGGTTTCTGAGGTGAGTCACCTCAGATGACAGCCTCTTCATTTGTTCTACTAATTCTTTCATTTCGTCTTTCTCCTCTTGCGTCCTCCCTGATGGCACCATGTTCTAGAGATAGACAGGCTGTGTAGCTAGAGTCTGGGATAAAGGTACCCCAGGATGGAGAACCAATTGATCAGATGGTGGTGTAACGTGATAAGCTGGTTGTGGAACTAGATTCAACGCTGGAATTTGCTGATTCCATGCCGGGCTAAGAGTCTGCATTTGATTGTTTATGGTGACCAAGCCAGTGTACAATGAAGGCCCAATTATATTTTTTCCCATATTTTGACTCACTTCCATAGCCTTTGCGTATGCTTGGTTCAAATTGGCTAGTGCTAGATGAGCCTATCTCACGAACATTGCATTCAATGGGTCCAAGGCTGCATAATAATTTTCTCTAGCATCAGTAACGATGTATGGAGTACGTAGCCTTGTGAGAGCTTTCTGGAATCTATTGTTGAAGGTGTGGATAGGTTCTTTTTCTTGTCTTCTCACTTCCATGAATTGGCAGAAGAGCTCTATCGGGGTGATAGGAATACCAAACTTTCCAATGAAAGCTTCTTTCATCTGCTCCCATGTTCTGATAGACCCAACTGGTAAATGTATAAACCAAAAGTGTGCTTCTTCTCCCAAGGAGTACGGGAACAATCTGCAAGCCACATCTGCGTATGCAATTTGTCTATTTCACAAATGATCTTCAAACATCTTAATGTGATCCTCAGCAGAACGGTTCGGATCATTAACCTGATACTTGGTGCAGGAGTGCTCCAGATTCTTTGGCATGTCGTGATAATCTGCAAACTCAAGCAGAGATGGATTGGTAACTAGCCAAGTAGCACCATTAGGAGCTAGTTGGCCTCCTTGTTGACCTCCTGGTTGAGCCATTGCTTAAATTGGCTGCCGCCTTTGATATACAACTACTGGAGTTTTGGTAGCCTGAATTGGATGTTGAACAAACACTGGTGTGGTAACTTGAACTGTTTTGGTCTAAGCAAACCTTGAAACACTTGGTGGGGTTCAAAACAAACTTGTAATCTCTTCTCCACTTTCTTCACTTGACTGAACCTCTTCGTTTCAAAATACTTCTTTGCTTGGTTCAACTTCTTTACTCGGATGGACTTCTTTCATCCTCCTTACTCTAGTAGGCAATTCTAACTCCAAAAGATCTTTGGATGAACTGGTGCGGACCTCAAGATTCTCTTCAACTTGTCAGGTGAGAATGAACTAATGCGATCCAAGATGTAGTTGATCACTATCAGCGAGGAAGAGGAGCGAGTGGGTGTCTTTGATCTAGCAAATTTCTTTCAATTGCAACTTGGATTTCAATAGCCTTTTCTTCTTCTTCTTCCAACATGAAGCAAGTTCTCATGTACTGGGCGTAGTTCTCCTTTGTCTTCCAAGCAAGATTGTTCAGCCCTGAAAGAATGTCCTCTTGGTCGTCGTTGAATCCCAAGTTAGGCTACAATACCAGAAAAATCTCTCTATGCGGTAACACCATCTTCACTCATGATAATTCTTCTCCAATGGATTTCTCTTGATGAAAATCCCTTCTTATTTGAATATGATTGCTAACTCTTGGAAACTCTTGGAAAGGCCCTCCTTCTAGTGCCAGTTCCTGTTGACATGGTTTTTGTAACCGCACCAAACAGCAGAACAAAAATAGTCTGAAGGCTACTATGTTCTCTCTTGATCAAAGTATTCTGTGTGCTAATATTGTGAGATAGATCACACGTTCAACTCCAAGGTTATGAATACTTAGAATACCCTCAGTTGGTTGATGTGTATTGCTGTGTTCTTATGAGGGAACTTACACAATTGTTCAGACTTCTTGCAGTTAGCAGTTGGTAGGTGATTTGAAGGGGTTTCTTGCGTGTGTGATTTGGCAATGTAGTACATTTTCCTAAAGCTAATCCAAAATGTGCGGAAAGTAAAGAGTATAGGGCCTAAGAAACTTGTACTCTATTCTAAATGCAAGATATGTGGGGTTTAGTTTTGCCAGACTTCAACCAAATTTCACCTAGCCTCACATCTGACAGCTTCAGCAAAATCAGTGCAATCTTCAAAGGGATAGCAAAAGATGTTCAAATTATGATTTAGCATACATACACCATCACAATGATGCATATAAGCATACAAATCATAACCAAAGTTAAACTTAAGATAATATCCAGTCGACCACGCAAGGTGAACTTATCATCAACACACCGCTAGTGGTATGGAATGAAAGAAGCTACCTCAACAAAAATACCACACATCAAAGTAAACTAATTGCATGAAATTAAGCTACTTGGATCTAAAAGGAAGAAGAGACCTTGCTAGCTATTCATGACAAGATGAATTCCACCATCAATGAAAAGATCTATTATCATGAAAAGTATTACACAACAATCTCCACAAAATTTTTCAAAGGGAAAACTTTCTTTCTTCTCCACACTATGCAAAATGTCTAATATGCTCTACTATCTAATCTCTATCTCTATCTCAATTCTGACTCTGATCTAATCTTCTCTTCTAATGTCTTACAAATGAGGGGGACTCCCCCTTTATATAGCTACCCAACTCCCAAAAGACGGCTAGGGTTACAATTAATAGAGTGGTCAGAATCGTGCCACCTCAGCCCTAACCCTAAAAACTGTGAGAATAGGGAGTGGTACATTAAATGAATCAAATATTCCCACTCACTCCCAAAAATAGTAAAGGCAATAAATGCCCACATTCAGTCTTCTAGAATATCCTCGTCTAGAAGTGTGTTCTGATTTGCCTTCTCTCTAGCTGCAAACTCCACGAATCTATGAAGTACAACCTCAACCTCCTAAACTGAAATAGGTGGAATGCAATCTAGCTGAAACTCTAATACTATGACTGAATGCTCATGCCTTGCATAAGACTTCCTCCAAGGAACTAAGGAATCCTGCATGTTCTAGATAAAGGTGCAGAAAGTGGAGGTGTTCTCGAAATCATCTTGTACAAAGGTCCTAACATCTGAGAAGAATGGTACCAGCCTACCCCTCAAATTATCAACATTCACCTCCTTTGGATTCAGCTGGCTAGCAAATATGGCCTCGAAAGTATTCTGAACTCCATCAATGATATTGGCAATGGCCTTATGTATCCTAGCTGAATCTTCCTGTGCCGCGTCGAGGAAACCACACCCCGTGATAGCTGAAGAATACCACCTAGAGAAATCATACCTGTCATTCTCCTGAATGAAACCTCCATCAATCAGTAATCACAATGGAACAGGCCTCAATGCCTCAAGATGCTGGATCACCTTACTCTGATAGATAGAAGCATTGCCCCAAGCATGATCAACTGTATCCATCTATGTCAAAATACTAGAGGCCTGCTGAAAAGCAAAAGCAAGGTCCTCCATAAATTTCTCTGTCTTGGCACGAACTCTTGTGACCCATTTTTCTGCTTCCTGCGCCATCCTCCCCAACTCCATCAATCCACTGATTGATTATCTAGATATCTCCGCTAGTGGTTCTATCACTTGAATATCCTACCCTCGAGAACGAGACAACTACTATACATATCCAATTAAGGCTTTGTGTTCTCTTTTCAACTTCTTATATTTCCCTTCTTTCTTGAATAATCTATCTTTGAGGGAAAGGAAGGAGTTATCACACTCCTCTACAATCTGTGCAACAGTAGGACGTCCCAAATCTAGAGTCATGACCACATAATTTTCTGGAAATGCTTCATTTCAGTCACACTCAACTCGTGGCATAGCTACATGAAGGGTGCGAGAGCCATCCTCTTTAGTTGATATCTTCAAAAAAATTCTTTCTTTCTTCTTCAGTGGAGGTGCACTGATCTAGTTCAAAAATTCTTCCATCTCAACCGCTGGATCAAGCCCCTAACTGGGGCTTCTTCTCATTCTATCCTTAAGCCAATTGGGCACATCATACTGTATATCAAAAGGCTACTGCTCCTGTGCCTCTACTTCTCTAACCTGCTCAACCTCTACATCATTCTGGCGAGGTTCATCATCCTCAAGTGGCTGAGTGTCACCTGACACTATATCATCATCATCGTTCATGGCCACCTCTAATTCCTGCTGAAACTGAGGGTCAGTAATAGTCCCCTCATCATCCTGCTGATCAACACTAACATGTGTGTTGATGGTCTGGCCAACTGACTCTTTCTATGGAGGTTGAATATAATCCTGTACTACTTGCACCTGATTCAGTGCATTCCTCTGATCAGCAAACAAAGAGACCTCCTATATACTTGGAGAATGTGTCTCCAAGGGTGATGCAATTGTAACTCATGGAGGTTGTGGCTGAGTAGGCTCCTATCGAACTATCTCCTTCTTTCTGGATTCAGGACCTTGTGTAATCTATTTCTCTCTGCCAGTGGTGGGTGTCCTGTGATCTCCCATCAAATTGTAAGTCAAAACAATTGACCTACCCTTCAACCTGTTTACTCGCCTATCAACCCATGCTCCGGTGAATGTCAGGATCGGGATAGAGAGCGTGTCCAAATCAGCAATCTCAGGTTCTGACCAATCTGGAGGTGGAAGTGGAGTATCTCTAACTGCTGCATAGTCCAGATGGACAACGTCCATATCCTCATTGACCTGGTCTGGAACTGGCACAACTTCACACTCCCTGATAAAAGTAATAGGCAACTGAGAAAACATCCTCTTCCTTACTTCAATCTCATCAACTGTATCAGCCGAATAATCCTCTATGGTGGCCTTATGTTTGAACTCCTCTGACAGTACCCAATTGATGTTATGATGTGGGTCGTAGTGCTATCGGCTAGTGTGGTATGATAAATGATAAAATTGAAGTTCACTTTCAGCCTCCCTAGCTGCCTGTATTGAGGGACACACCTCATCTGAGTTGCTCATGACAACTGGAAACTCTACCCCTCCCTTCTTCTTCTACTTTTGAATTTTATCATAGGCAAGCAATTGCCTAGATATCTCTAGCATTAAAACTCTATCTATTGGGTACTTAGGCAGCCTATATGGATACGATGAAAAACCTTGTAGCCTAATGTAAGAAAATTTTGGAAACTGTATGAACCAGCACTCATACCTTTCAATCAACTCTTGGGCATCCCTCGAGATTCTGTGATGCAACCGCTCCTGAAGAAGCCTTGTGATATAGATGGTGAAGGAATCGTTGACACGCTTGAAGTGAGTTGTGCTTGCTAAATGCAACTGCGGACAAGCATCATATATCTTGAACTAATGAGAGCCACATCCAATAGGCTCGTTGTAAGAGATCCCCCTGTACTTCGTCATCCATGCCAATATATCAATAATATAAGAGCTCATGTAAAATGCCTTCGTTCTCCTCACGCTCAGGAGCTGCTCATGTAGATTATCACTGATCATCTCGGCCCAATTGACATAATCTTTCCCTTCCAGCACCAGGTTGATGTAGTAAAACATCCACAGCTCAAAAATGAATGACTATGGGCAACCACCAACCCTGCTCAGCATCAAGATGAGATCACAATATTCTTGTTTCAAATCCTCCACTATGATCTACTTCGACAACTTTGCACGAGAAGGCTGAGGAGTGCTCATCTAGTCAGTGTTGATTGTTTCCATGCATCTCTCGAATGCGGAAGCGTACATCTGTTCAGCCCACTCCCTGGATTTGTAAACCATATTCCTATGTACTGGGATCCCAAAAAGCTTCACCAATGGCCATCGGAGTAAGATTTGCTAGCACTTGGCCTTCACGTGACAAGATCGATCAATGATCCTTCTTGTAATAGTTGGCGCACTCCATTATCAGCTCCGAACATTGAATGGCTGGCGAGAAACCAGTAGCTGCATATAACCCACTTCGAACAATATTGTGTGAATTGGTCGAAGGCTTGTGACTTCCAATTCCCAACATCCTGCTCTTGAAGGCCTCCAGGTTGACGGAGCCCAGGTTGGTGTCTGTCAACTTGCCCAATTTTGAAATAAACATTGATTTCGGCATGAATGTATTGCTCAGCTTCTTGATCACGGCTTGCCTGGATGCACCATTGTCCTTTCCAGTTGTCCTTGCCTCAGCCATCTACAAACAGTAAACATTCATCAGCAATTTAATTTATAAAAATAAGACATTGCATAGGGGCTGCAGTCGACTTCTAGAAACTACAATGACTTTCTTATTTGCAAACCTCAGTTTCTTCTTCAATAAATTTGAACTTCAACACTTAGAACAGATTTCTAAGTGGACTTTAGTGACTTCAGTTCACTACTCTCAATCAGCAATTTGAACTTTTATAACTTTACACCAGCAATCAGCAATCTTCATATTTGTGCTCCTTTAAATCAGCAATCTTGTAATTCACTAACTCCTTTCACTTGGAGGTGTCCTTCCTAGTACTAGTAGCAACAAACTAAGCTTAAGCAATCAGTAAGTGCGCCTCTCTTGATTTCAGCAATGGCACTTCTCAGCAAATCAAGGCATCCCTCCTCAGCAACCTCAGCAACTTCAGCAAACTCCAGACTTAGACAAAATTCGAACTCACCCAAGCTCCAGTCTTTAGCAACTTACTGCAATGTCAATCTCAGAGCAAATTCAACTTCTCCAGCTGTGAAAAGGAAGTGAGAAACTTGTTCATTTTATAGCTCAAAATCGAATTCTAGAAGGAGCCAATTTTAGCCAGTGCATTAAACTTCCACTACTCCACTTCAAGAATTTGAATTTTCCCTCTCTGGTATTTCTGACACTTGTCTCTCGATGCCTGGAATCTTGCTCTTCTAGAAACTTGACTTTGACTAGTATCCTTGAATTTATTTTTGAAAAATTTAATTTAAATCCATCTTTCTAATTCACCATCTGGAGCTCTATCATTTGAATTCGAATTTAACTCTTCATCATCTCTGGAAAATTGATCCTCAAAGAATTGGATCAACATCATCTAGGCAACTCATCTTGAATTCATCATCCAGAGAAATTCACTTTGAAAAGTCATTCTATTCAAATTTGCCTTAGAGAATTTTAAAATTTCCTTTAGAAAAACTCACAATTTGAGCACTGATTAAAATCTTCACCGAAAAAGTGTTGGCGAAGTGCGGAATACTTGGAAATCCATCTATCATTGTGAATGTTCAGTACCCAGAAGAGAATTTTCTTCAGAATGTCTCGAATCCATAGGTACCTAACGAACGTGTTCATTTAATTTTTGAATTTTGAACCTTAGAAAAATATTATTTGTCAAATTAAATTCATTCTTCAGCTGTGATCATTCTGTGTTGCTCTAGCTTGAGAAATTTGAATTCATCTTGTATTATCATCCATCCTCTGGCTTCATCACTGAGAAAATTTGCCAGCGCTCTGAGAAATTTTGCCACCTTAACCTCTAGGCATATTTTCTAAGGGAGAAAATATTTGCCTTAGAAAATATTTTAAACACCCTGCACTCTGAGAATTTTCCTTAGAAAATTTTATTTGTTTGCCGGTGAGAAAAACATCAACTCCACTCAGAAAAATCTTATTCATGCCCAACACACTTTATTTTTCACTCACCATTTGCATTTAACTCCACACTTGCAAGGCAATTTATTTAAAATTCTAACGCCTAGGCAATGTTTTTTATTTTTTTATTTTAGAACTTTAGGCACATATTGCATCTAGAGGAGGATATTCATCCCTGCTTAGAGGTCTTCATTTCATACTTCACATGCCTGAGGAAATTCTTCAACACCCACCACCTTGGGCGCATTTGGGACTTGATGGAGGATAACGCCTATCATTTATCTTGTATTCACCATGCTTTGGCAATATTTTTCACCTTATTTACCACCTCCATTCACATTTTACCATCCTAACTTGGGCGCATTTAGACATGTCTACTAGATGACTCTTCAACTTCACTTTTCTGTCTTCACATGCTTGTCTTGGGCACATTTCACCCCTTGAGGAGGACGAATTCCTTTGACCTTGTTGACTCTCTCCCAACTTGAGCGCATTTTTATGCAAGTGGAGGATAAGAATGTTGACTTGTTTGACTTCTTTGCCTCTTGGGCACATTTTGACACGTCTAGTGGATGAAACTTATACAACACCCTTGGAGTGACCCTTCACCTCCCGTTTTTGTCTTGACATGCATGTATTTGGGTGCATTTTACCTAGGGGAAAGGATGAAAATCGTTGACTTTGCTTTGACCACTTACAACTTGGGCGCATTTTACCCCTTGAGAAGGATGAACTTGAAATCTAGGCGCATTTTCAACGTGGTGGCGGATATCTAGACTTAGACATTTTTTTAGCTTTTTTCCTCTTCAAGTTGGGCGCATTTCTCCATGCTAGCAGGATGAAAGATGTTGACCTTATTTGACTTTTTTCTCCTTGGGCGCATTTAGACCCTAATGAAGGACGAGCTTCAAAATAAAAAAAAAATTCCTATCTCCTCATCAACTGGGCGCATTTTGCCATGTCAACTGGATGAAGTTCCAGACTTAGAGCCTTTTTTTTGTTTTTCGCCAGCTTACATGCCCTGCTATTTATAGTAAGTCCTCTGAATTTTGCATCCCTGAAGCTCAGAACGACTTGAAATTTTGCACGCTGCATCCTCATGACCTCGTTATTCTTCCAACACTGCCACTTTTAGTCACCCTGCTATTTTTAGCCTGTTTCTGAAGGTGGTTTACTATAAATAGTAACTGCTTGTTTCTGATAGCTCCACTACTTGGATCGACTTGAAATTTGAATGAGGTGCTCCTCACCACGTGACCTTACTGCTGGCATTGACGCATGCACCTGATTTACTATTTTTAGCCTGTTTCCAATATGATTTACTATAAATAATAAGTGCTTTATTTGACTTGAAATTTCACCAGCAGATAGCCTAAAGAATGCTGATCGCGGTGGTTTACACTGGTTTTTGAAGATTCTGACCTTTTATGCCTCTTTTTGGGTCTCGAAGCTGGAAACCCTAATTCATCTACGTGCATATCAAAAGATCTCTATTTTCTCTTGTTTTTTGTGGCGCTGTGATCGGCTCGTGATTCTGGACTGCTGGGAAGCGGCTGCCGGGACACACCTGCTAAAAATAGTAAGCTATCTGTTTTTGCTCAAATTTTGTATTCAAGTAGTCTGGTATGCTCTGAATGCTGTGCGACTGTCAGAATTTCAAAAATGCTAATGAATTGACTTGAATTTCACACTTACTAAAAATAGTAAGTACCTTAGAATATGATGAAAATTTGCTGGGAGCGTGCTGGAAACATGCTGACAACAACGTTAAGCTCAATTTTCAATTTATTGACTTTATTTGACCTTGGACTTACCGGAAATGATGAAACCCTAATTTTTAGACTTGGTCAGTTTCACACTTAACTCACTGACGGGGGCAACCCCTCAAAAGGCAGACATTAGAACAGAGACAAAGCAGGAGAGAGAAGAAACCCCAAGCCAAAAGACCAGAATGGAGCAAAAATTATGGGTCCCCATCTTGAATGGGGCGATGTGTGAAAAGGTCACAACATCTGGTGACTCCACAGGAAAGTGTTGAAAACACTTTAAGAATTGAACTTCGATTAATCTTCCTCAAACCATCATACATAAAGGACACTTACTCAAAAGGGGAGAAGAATTCGACATTGGATCAAAACACTTTCATCTGAAATCCTGTGAGTGTGTGCATCCATTCCATCTCTAGACCATTTCAACTTCTGGAATCGACCGTAGTAGGTTATATAAATATCTTAACTTGAAAAGCATCCTAGACATTGCCTCACTGCCAGTCAGGCGTCCATAGCCCCAACGAGGTTATCGCTACAATTCTCATGAATATTGCTCCACTTCCGGCCGGGCCTCCATAGCCCCAGTGGAGTTACTCGTATGTTCCCAAAACTAATATTTCATGATATTTTCTTTCATTTCATTTTCTTTCTTTCTTTTTCTTTTCAGATATTTCTTTTAAGCACATTTCTTCTTTTCCTTTCCTTTGATTTCTCCGTCAATTCCTTAATTGGCTGGCAGGAAATGAAGCCTCCAATGGGTTTGAGAATTGTAGTGGTGCTGAAGCAAGACGTAAAATTTTCACTTGCCAAAACCTCTCTCAAGAAACCAAAATGACTCAGAATGGAGATAGGCAAATTTTTTTTAGGATCTTTAGACTTGTGTGTAGAGATGCAATAACAGGTTAACCTCCCGAGATGAGTTCAATTGCTAACTAGATGATGACAAGAGGAAAACAACCTTAGTCCTTTTCAAAAATTTATGCAAATTCCAGTGGAAAGAAACCACATTGTGAAAGTTAAAACATCATCACCCCCTTCGTAACGGGAAAACCCCAAAATTCTTGCCCATTCCCAAACCAAAGCCACTTGAGTGGACAACTCAAGGGACAGAAATGCCAAACCAAAAACCCAGAGGGCAACAAACTAAAACCAAAATGAAGGAAAAACAAGAAAGCAAATGAACAATAAAGCAAACCTAATCTAACTATTTTACAAGCAGGCTCTCGGAGAGAACCTAGGACTGGAAATAATGCTTGAGGAACTGTCTGTTGACAGGCAACGGGATATCCTCCCCTGTCAATGCACGCAATTTGAATGCATTATCCCCAAGGATTTCAGAAATCTGATACGGGCCCAACCATAACTTTTCAAACTTGTCGTGATCACCATTCTTCTCGTGGGCCTTGTCCCAGTATAAGATCAAGTCAGAAATCCTGAACGACTTGATCTTAGCTTGTTTATCGAACCATCTCTTCACCACTGCTTGGTGTTTTGCCAAATCTTCAAGAGCTTCATCTCTTTTCTCCTCTAAATGCATCAACTGAGACAATCTTGTTTGAACTTGATCCTCTCCTTTGAGGTATTCTTGAATGAAATAGAGAGTTGGGATCCTCAACTAGACTGGGAAAACGGGATCCTGTCCATAGACCAAGTGGTAAGGTGACGTTCCCAAGGAACTCTTTGTTCTTATCCTGTCTGCCCATAGATCAAACCTCAACTGTGTGTGCCAATCTTTCAGATTCTTATCTAGTAACTACTTAATGGCATTCAACAAATTCTAGTTCGTGGACTCTGCTAGTCCATTCCCTTGCGGATAATAATTGGAGGAAAACTTTAGCGTAATTCCATATTCAAAAGCCCATTTGGAAAACTTCAACGATGAGAAAGTTGAACCATTATCGTTGACCAGGACATGGGGGCATCCAAATCTTGTCACAATGTTCTCCTCGAGGAACCTGATAACCACTTCTGACGTGCACTGCTTCAAGGCTTGAGCCTCTATCCATTTGGTGTAGTAGTCTGTCGCTGTCAAAATATATCTATGCTGTCCTAATGATGGTGAATTGATTGTACCAATAAAATCTAGTCCCCACTTTGCAAACGGTCTCACCTCAATCACTGGTTGCAAAGGCATAGCGGGATTCCTTCCTCTATTTGTTGCTGTCTGACAGATGTGACAAGCCTTCACATGTTCATATGTGTCTTTAAAAAGTGTGGGCCAATAATATCCAACCCTCAGGATCTGATGAGCTATGGCTAGACTTCCTCCGTGTCCGGTTCCAAATTTCTCATGGAAGTGTTCCATTAGTTGCTTTGCTTCTTGTTTTCCTACACATCTCAAATAAATCCCTTCATAATTCCTCCTGTAGAGAACTGATCCTTGAAGCATAAACCTTTGACTTTTCATTCTCAATTCCCTCCGCTGCACTAGATTCAAATGGTGAGGGCATATGTGATTGAGCAAGTAATAAACTGTGTCGTCATACCATTCTCCAGGAGACACTTCTTCTAATACATACATTTGTTGAACTAGTTCTGGACCAACCATTGCAATCGTTTGAGCCAAAGCCTGTCCTTGGACCAATTTCATCGGCTGTATCTCTATATCATACTCTTGCAAAGTGGCGACCCACTTGCCTCTTCTTTCTCCTAAGTCATTCTGCATCAGCAAGGTCTTCACTGTGGCGTCAGGAACTATTGCAAGAACCTTGCTTCTCAAGATGTAATGTCTGAATTTCTTGACAGCTTTCACCAAAGCGTATGCTTGCTTCTCAATGCTTGGATATCTTAACATTGCTTCTTTCAAGGGTGAGCTCATAAAATCAATTGGATGCTCATCCTTTTCTTCGGTTCTTTGAGTCAATACTGCGGCACAGGTATGCTCCGAGGAAAATGAATACAGATAAAAATGCTTTGTATAGTCTGGATTGACCAGCACTTAAGGGTCCACTATAGCTTGTTTGATCTCATCAAAAGCCCTTCTAGTTTGTGGAGTCCACTCAACTTTTGCATCTTTCTTTAGCATCTCGTTTAATGGCCTCACTATATCAACAAACCCAGTTATAAACTTTCTGACAAAATTGACCTTGCCAAAGAATGATCTCAACTCTTTCTGACTCCCTGGCAAACCAATCCTTGAGATAGCTTCAATATGCTTGGGGTCAATTGATATACCCTTTTCTGAAATAACGTGACCCAACAGTTTGCCTTCGGTGACACCAAATATGCATTTCTTAGCATTCAGAGGAACACAAAATCTTCTACACCTCTGAAATATCTTTCTCAAATCTTAAACGTGATCTCCTCTTTTCTTTGAGAACATAGTTAGGTCATCCATGTAAATAATTATGCACTTTCTGACAAGATCTCGAAAAGCGATGTCCATTGCTCACTGGAAAGTAGCTCCTGCGTTGATTAAGCCAAAAGGCATTCTTCTATATGCAAAGGTTCCCCATTTCGTGGTGAACGTTGTCTTCAACCTATCTTCCTATTCAACCATCACTTGGTTGTAGGATGAATATCCGTCCAAGAAGGACATCATTTGTGAACCATTTACTATTTGTAATATTTCATCTAATGAAGGCAGTGGATAATTATCTTTCTCAGAGGCCCTGTTCAAATTGCGGAAGTCTATGCATAACCTTATCTCTCCATTCTTCTTTCTGACCGGAACAAGATTGGTGACACACATAGAGTGCCTTACTGGAAAAATAATACGGGCAGAAAGAAGTTTCTTGCTTCTTGATAGATCAATGGCTCTAGTAATGGATATACTGGCCTTTTCCTTTGTCTGAATGGCTTACTGCCTAGCTTCAGTGGTATTGTATACGTCTTCAAATCTTCATATCCCCAGGCTATCACTTCTATAAATTCTTTCATGACCTTTAAGATACCTTCTTTTTCTTCAGGTGTGCAAACCTTTCCAATAAAAACTTTTTTTACTTGTTCATCTATTCCTAGATTGATAGCTTCACAATCATTGCCTTGAGTACTATGATTTCTGCTCAGTCTGTTAGTGTCAAATAGTTTTTCCAACTCAACCATTCCTCTTGGAATGACATTAGTCTTCAAATTCAGAATTCCTTCTATGTCGTATTCCGCTTCCTCGGTCTCTTCCTCATCTATGATTTGTGCTTCAAACACTCCTGAGCATGTGAGAAAATCTAAAATTTGTTTGTCGTCCTCGAACAATTGAAAGTTCTTTATGTTATCCGTGATGTCTGGCATCGAAACCAACTCTACTGTGAACTTCTTCAATCCTTCCATTGTCAGTCGCTCCAAGGAACTAGCAGCTTGTGCTAAAGAGTTTGCAACGGTGTTCTTAGATTTGTAAACTTGCCTTATATTGAATGCATCAAAGCTTTCTATCAGGTCCTAAACCCTATTTCGATAACGGCCCAATCTCTTGTCGTGATAGGCGAATTGCTTCCTTACTTGGCGGACCACTATGTCAGAATCCCCAATCGCATGTACAATCTTGGCTCCCTTCTGAATTGCAAGGAGCAATCTGTGAATTAAAGACTCATATTCAGTAACATTATTGGTGCATGAGAACTGGAGTCTATAGGCACCCAAATAAGCTTCTCCTGTCAGGCTAACCAATTCAAACCCTGCTCCATTTCCTTTCTTGGACTTTGATCCATTGAATCTCATAGTCCACACTTGATCCCGTGTAGGAGTGCTGGGAGACTGAACATGCTTGTTCTCCTCTTTATTGCATATCTCTGGAAGTTCTTCAATCTTTAACTGAGTGGTATCATCTTTTACAACTTTCTCTATTAAAACACTGTTCTCTTCATTCATCTTCTGATGCTCTTCTATTAAAATCTCTTTTTCTTCATTCATCTTCTGATGTTCTTTTTGAAAGGAGGTACGGGGAACGAGCCTAGCAACCTGCTCTAGTGCCTTTTTGCACATGGCACAAGTGATCTCTGAATGAAATGCTTCATGTATTCTGCACCAGTTGGGGAGCAACAACTCCTTGATTGAAGCATCTTTTCCTAACTCCATTTCCTGTTTTACACCATTTAGGACAAAGTCCTTGAAGTTCTCAAAAGTTTCTCCACCTTCACTATCACTTGAGTCACTTTCGATCAAAACTTTGGTGGAAGTGGTGGCATCTTCTAAACATCTCCTTTCACTTGAAGCTTGCAGCATCAATATTTCTTGTTTGACAGGCCTATATGAGCCTAAGTCAGTTTCTACGAACATAATTTCATTATCTTCACCATATTCCATGAGCATTAACTCCATCCTTAGTGTACTCTCGATCTTTATTTGATATGGGACTCCCTTCCATGGAAGCCACATGTGAGAGAAATCAGTTGCAATGTAGCCATTTAATTTTCTGGCCTAGTCTCTGCTCAGCAACATGCCATACCCATCCGGTATATCAACCACTGGTATGTCAATACAACTTTGGATTTGGGGATCAGCTGACAGCTGCATATGAATATTATTCAATTCCCTGACAACTGGTACCTCAGTCTTGTCTAGTTGGGTCACCTTCTTTGTGGTATGCAACAGGACTATATCCAACCTTTGACACACCCTCAATGGCATGGCATTGCTAGAAGCACCAGAATCAATGAAACAATTGTGCAATAATTTTCCAAAGATTCTGACTGATACCAAGAATGGGGTGGGCTCATCCTTCCCCTAATATAATACAACTGGTTTCTTCTTTTCCTCAATAGGAGTATTCTTCTTTTCATTCCTTCCATCTTGTTGTGAAATCTGACTATCATGGGTGATCTTTTGTATCTGCTCTTGTTTTTGTTCTGTGGGAAAATTGAATTTAACCCTTCTTTTATCTTCAGCCTTTGGCTTTTCAGGCTCACTTGAAGATCATTGTACCATTCCCGCAAAACCTTGAGACTGTTGTGGGGTCTCCCAAGTGTTGAATGGCGCGTGAGGCACCTCTTCTACCATGTTTGCACTCTTCACGGGATGAGACTGTATGTTGACTAGAGGATTCCTAGGTGTTTCTTGAGATGTACTCTTTACAACTGATGTTTCGTATAGGCTTCCCAAAATTGTGTCTCTAACTTCTGAGATCTTCATCAACTCATACAAGGGAAGACTGACCTTTATCTTCTTAACTTTCTCTAGCACATAAGAACTTAATCTTTCAATATCGTCTCTTGGGAGATTGTCCTTTTGAGGACACTGCATTAGGTGAATGGGTTGTTGGAGAGTTTGCTGTCTATTTCTATTCTACATCATGTTCTGTTGTCTGTACTCAAGAGATTCCCTTGGTAAACTTGGATTGTTGCTTGCATTTGGATCCGACAGGGTCAAAAAATTATTCAGAGGAATTAAGGACGTCAAAGGCTCTTTCTGATGATAGGTCCTCTAAAATACTTTGGGTGCTCCTCCTTCTGAAGTCTGAAATACTTGCACCTCTCTACTTCCTTCTACCAAAACACTATTATTGAGAGGTGGAAAAATGTAGTTACCTTGCTCAAGTGGCTCCTCTGAGTATATTTGAGCTTCTAAGTAAACTTGAGCTTCCTCATAGGCTTGAGTATCTGGCACCTCCACAGGACCGTTTCCCAAAGCTGGTGGAAACCTATGATTAACTTCTGGCGGAACGTAGCTTTGATATTCAGACACGACATTGACATTTTCTAAGATTAGTGCCTAGTCGTACCTCTAAACTAGGACAATTTCATATCCGATGGTCAGAATATTCTCAGTACCCTCTGTGCCTTTTACTTCTCCTTTGAAGATATTAGTAGCCACCTGAAATTTGTGACACTGTAACTCTGAGTGTTGACTTGTGTTATGCAGCTGACACCATCCAGACAGAGCAGCCTCTGCCAAAAAATACTCTATCTGTGGGACAATTCTCTGGAGGCGGCGGGTTATCTAGCGGTGATGGAACTCCTCCGTTGTTAGGTCCGGTATTCCAGGACCTCTTTTGATATCCTTGATTGTTACTTCGATACCCATGGCTGTTGTCATGTCCATGTCCTTGATGGGCATCTTGATGGTGTTGAGTATTATTTTGATATCCTCGATTGGCACCTAGATGTGCCTAATAGTTCTTTAACATAGATTGCATTTGATTATTTTGGTTTATGAGGTGAGTTACCTCAGATGACAACCTTTTCATTTGTTCTACTAATTCTTTCATTTCATCTTTCTCCTCTTGTGTCCTCGTTGGTGGCACCGTGTTCTGGAGGTAGACAGGCTGTGTAGCTGGAGTCTGGGATAGAGGTACCCCAGGATGGAGAACCAATTGATCAGATGGTGGTGTAACGTGATAAGCTGGTTACGGAACTATATTCAATGCTAGAATTTGTTGACTCCATGCTGGACTAAGAGTCTGCATTTGATTGTTCGCGATGACCAAGCCAGTGTACAAAGAAGGGCCAGTTATATTTTGTCCCATATTCTAACTCACTTCAACAGCCTTCGTGTATGCTTGGTTCATATCCAGTTGTTAGAAGATTCTCAGTACCCTCTTTGCCTTTTACTTCTCCTTTGAAGATATCAGCAGCCACCTAAAATTCATGACACTGTAACTCTGAGTGCTGACTTATGTTATGAAGCCAACACCATCCAGAAATAGCAGCCTCTACCAAAAATACTCTGTCTGTGGGATGATTCTTTGGAGGCGGCGGGTTATCTAGCGGTGATGGAACTCCTCCATTGTTAGGTCCGATATTCCTGGACCTCTTTTGATATCCTTGATTGTTACTTCGATACCCATGGCTGTTGTCATGTCCATGTCCTTGATGGGAATCTTGATGGTGTTGAGGATGATTTTGATATCCTTGATTAGCACAAGGATGTGCCTGATAATTCTTCAACATAGATTGCATTTGATTATTTTGGTTTCTGAGGTGAGTCACCTCAGATGATAGCCTCTTCATTTGTTCTACTAATTCTTTCATTTCATCTTTCTCCTCTTGCGTCCTTGTTGATGGCACCGTGTTCTACAGATAGACAGGCTGTGTAGCTGGAGTCTGGGATAAAGGTACCCCAGGATGGAGAACCAATTGATCAAATGGTGGTGTAACGTGATAAGCTAGTTGCGGAACTATATTGAATGCTGGAATTTGTTCATTCCATGCCAGACTAAGAGTCTGCATTTGATTGTTTGCGGTGACCAAGCCAGTGTACAATGATGGCCCAATTATATTTTGTCCCATATTTTGACTCGCTTCCACAGCCTTTGCGTATGCTTGGTTCATATTGGTTGGTGCTGGATGAGCCTGTCTCACGAACATTGCAGTCAATGGGTCCAAGGCTGCATAATAATTTTCTCTTGCATCAGTAAAGATGTATGGAGTATGTAGCCTTGTGAGAGCTTTCTGGAATCTATTATTGAAGGCGTGGATAGGTTCTTTTTCTTGTCTTCTCACTTCTGTGAATTGGCGGAAGAGCTCTACTGGGGTGATAGGAATACCAAACTTTGCAATGAAAGCTTCTTTCATCTGCTCCCATGTTCTGATAGACCCAACTAGTAAATGTATAAACTAAAAGTGTGCTTCTTCTCCCAAGGAGTACGGGAACAATCTACAAGCCACATCTGCGTATACAATTTGTCTATTTCGCAAATGATCTTCAGACATCTTAATGTGATCCTCAACAGAACGGTTCAGATCATTGACCTGATACTTGGTGCAGAAGTGCTCTAGATTCTTTGGCATGTCATGATAATCTGAAAAATCAAGCAGAGATGGATTGGTAACTAGCCAAGTAGCACCATTAGGATCTAGTTGGCCTCCTTGTTGACCTCCTGGTTAAGCCATTGCTTGAATTGGTTGTCGCCTTTGATATACAACTACTAGAGTTGTGGTAGCCTAAATTGGATGTTGAACAAACACTGTTGTGGTAACTTGAACTGTTTTGGTCTGAGCAAACCTTGAAACACTTGGTGGGGTTTAGAACAAACTTGTAATCTCTTCTCCACTTTCTTCACTTGACTAAACCTCTTTGTTTCAAAATACTTCTTCGCTTGGTTCAACTTCTTTACTCGGATCGACTTCTTTCTTCCTCCTTACTCTAGTAGGAAATTCTAACTCCACAAAATATTTGGATGAACTAGGTGCAGACCTCAAGATTCTTTTCAACTTGTTGGGTGAGAATGAACTAATGCGATCCAGGATGTAGTTGATCACTCTCAGCGAGGAAGAGGGGTGAGTGGGTGTCTTTGATCTAGAAAATTTCTTTCAATTGCAACTTGGATTTCAATAGCCTTTTCTTCTTCTTCTTCCAACACGAAGCAAGTTCTCATGTACTGGGAATAGTTCTCCTTTGTCTTCCAAGCAAGATTTTTCAGCCCTGAAAGAATGCCCTCTTGGTTGTCGTTGAATCCCAAGTTAGGCTCCAATACCAAAAAAATCTCTCTATGCGGTAACACCATCTTCACTCATGATAATTCTTCTGCAATGGATTTCTCTTGATGAAAATCCCTTCTTATTTGAATATGATTGCTAACACTTCGAAACTCTTGGAAAGGCCCTCCTTCTAGCGCCAGTTCCTATTGACGTGGTTTTTGTGACCGCACCAAACAGCAGAACAAAAATAGTCCGAAGGCTACTCCGTTCTCTCTTGATCAAAGTATTCCATGTGCTAAGATTGCGAGATAGATCACACGTTCAACTCCAAGGTTCCGAATACTTAGAATACCCTCAGTTGGTTGATGTGTATTGCTGTGTTCTTACGAGGGGACTTACACAGTTGTTCAGACTTCTTGTAGTTAGCAGTTGGTAGGTGATTTGAAGGGGTTTCCTGTGTGTGTGATTTGGAAATGTAGTACGTTTTCCTAAAGCTAATCCAAAATGTGCAGAAAGTAAAGAGTATAGGGCCTAAAAAACTTGTACTCTATTCTAAATGCAAGATATGTGGGGTTCAGTTTTGGCAGACTTCAACCAAATTTCACCTAGCATCACGTCGGACAGCTTTAGCGAAATCAGTGCAATCTTCAAAGGGATAGCAAAAGATGTTCAAATTATGATTTAGCATACATACACCATCACAATGATGCATATAAGCATACAAATCATAACCGAAGTTAAACTTAAGATAATGTCCAGTTGACCACGCAAGGTGAACTTATCATCAACACGCCGCTACTGGTATGGAATGAAAGAAGCTACCTCAACAAAAATACCACACATCAAAGTAAACTAATTGTATGAAATTAAGCTACTTGGATCTGAAAGGAAGAAGAGACCTTGCTAGCTATTCATGACAAGACAAATTCCACCATCAATGAAAAGATCTATTATCATGAAAAGTATTACACAACAATCTCCACAAAAGTTTTCAAAGGGAAAACTTTCTTTCTCCTCCACACTATGCAAAATGTCTAATATGCTCTACTATCTAATCTCTAGCTCTATCTCAATTCTGACTCTGATCTAATCTTCTGTTCTAATGTCTTACAAATGAGGGGGACTCCTGCTTTATATAGCTAGCCAACTCCCAAAAGACGACTAGGGTTACATTTAATAGAGTGGCCAAAACCGTGCCACCTCAGCCCTAACCCTAAAAACTGCGAGAATAGGGAGTTGTACATTAAATGAATCAAAGATTCCCACTCACTCTGAAAAATAGTAAAGGCAATAAATGCCCACATTCAATCTTCTAGAAGATCGTCGTCCAGCAGTGCGTTCCCAGTTTCCTTCTCTCTAGCTGCAAACTCCACGAATCTGCGAAGTACAGCCTCAACCCCCTGAACTGAAATAGGTGGAATGCAATCTAGCTGAAACTCTAATACTATGACTGAATGCTCATGCCTTGCACAAGAATTCCTCCAAGCAACTAAGGAATCCTGCATGTTCTGGATCAAGGTGGAGAAAGTGGAGGTGTTCTTGAAATCATCTTGTACGAAGGTCCTAACATCTGAGAAGAATGGTACCAACCTACCCCTCAAATTATCAACATTCACCTCCTTTGGATTCAGCTGGCTAGCAAATATGGCCTCAAAAGTATTATGGACTCCATTAATGATATTGGCCATGGCGTTATGTATCCTAGCTGAATCTGCCTATGCCACGTCGAAGAAACCACGCCCCGTGATAGCTGAAGAATACCACCTAGAGAAACCATACCTATCATTCTCCTGAATGACACCTCCATCAATCAGCAATCACAATGGAACATGCCTCAATGCCTCAAGATGTTGGATCACCTTACTCTAATAGATAGAAGCGTCACCCCAAGCATGATCAACTGCATCCATCCATGTCAAAATACTAGAGGCCTACTGAAAAGAAAAAGTAAGGTCCTCCATAAATTTCTCTGTCTTGGCACGAACTCTTGTGACCCATTTGTCTGCTTCCTGCACCATCCTCCCGAACTCCATCAATCCACTGATTGATTCTCTAGGTATCTCCGCTAGTGGTTCTATCACTAGAATATCCTGCCCTCGAGAATGAGACAACTAGTGTACATATCCAATTAAGGCTTTGTGTTCTCTTTTCAACTTCTTATATTTCCCTTCTTTCTTGAATAATCTATCTTTGAGGGCAAGGAAGGAGTTATCACACTCCTCTACAATCTGTGCACCAGTAGGACGTCCCAAATCTAGAGTCATGACCACATAATTTTATGGCAATGCTTCATTTCGGTCACACTCAACTCATGGCACAGCTAAATGAAGGGTTCGAGAGCCATCCTCTTCAGTTGATATCTTCAAAAACTTTCTTTCTTTCTTCTTCTGTGGAGGTGCACTGATCCGGTTCAAAAATTCTTCCATCTCAACCGCTAGATCAAGCCCCTCACTAGGGGTTCTTCTCATTCTATCCTTAAGCCAATCAGGCACATCATACTATATATCAAAAGGCTGCTACTCTAGTGCCTCTACTTCTCTAACTTGCTCAACCTCTACATCATTCTGGCGAGGTTCATCATCCTCAAGTGGCTGAGTGTCACCTGACACTATATCATAATCATCATTAATGGCCGCCTCTAATTCTTGGTGAAACTGAGGGTCAGTAATAGTCCCCTCATCATCTTGCTGATCAACCCTAACAGATGAGTTGATGCTCTGGCCAACTGACTCTCTCCGTGGAGGCTGAATATAATCCTATACTACTTGCACCTGATTTAGTGCATTCCTCTAATCAGCAAACAAAGAGACCTCCTGTATACTTGGAGAACGTGTCTCCAAGGGTGATGCAACTATAACTCATGGAGGTTCTGGCTGAGTAGGCTCCTGTCGAACTATCTCCTTCTTTCTAGATTCAGGACCTCATGTAATTTGTTTCTCTCTACTAGTGGTGGGTGTCCTGTGATCTCCCATCAAATTGTAAGTCAAAGCAATTGACCTACCCTTCAACCTATTTACTCACCTATCAACCCATGCTCTGGTGAATGTCAGGGACGGGATAGAGAGTGTGTCCAAATCAGCAATCTCAGGTTCTGACCAATCTGGAGGTGGAAGTGGAGTATCTCTAACTGCTGCATAGTCCAGATGGACAATGTCCATATCCTCATTGACCTGGTCTGGAACCAACACAACTTCACACTCCCTGATCAAAGTAATAGGCAACTGAGAAAACATCCTCTTCCTTACTTCAATCTCATCAACTGCATCAGCCCAATAATCCTCTATGGTGTCCTTATGTTTGAACTCCTCTGATAGTACCCAATTGATGTTATGATGTGGGTTGTAGTGCTATAGATGGTGAAGGAATCATTGACACGCTTGAAGTGAGTTGTGCTTGCCAAATGCAACTGCAGACAAGCATCATATATCTTGAACTGATGAGAGCCACATCCAACAGGCTCGTTGTAAGAGATCCCCCTGTACTTCGTCATCTGTGCCAACATATAGATAATATAAGAGCTCATGTAAAATGTCTTCATTCTCCTCACGCTCAGGAGCTGCTCATGTAGATTATCACTGATCATCTTGGCCCAATTGACATAATCTTTCCCTTCCAGCACCAGGTTGATGTAGTAAAACATCCAGGGCTGAAAAATGAATGACTGTGGGAAACCACCAACCCTGCTCAGCATCAAGATGAGATCATAATATTCTTGTTTCAAATCCTTTGCTATGATCTACTTCGACAAATTTGCACGAGAAGGCTAAGGAGTGCTCATCTAGTGAGTGTTGATTGTTTTCATGCATCTCTCGAATGCGGAAGCGTACATCTGTTCAGCCCGCTCTCTAGATTTTTAAACCATATTCTTGTGTATTGGGATCCCAAAAAGCTTCACCAATGGCCGCCAGAGTAAGATTTTCTAGCACTTGGCCTTCAGGTGACATGATCGATCAATGATTCTTGTCATAATAGTTGGCGCACTCCATTATCAGCTCCGAACATTGAATGGCTAGCAGGAAACCAACAGCTACATATAACCCACTTCGAACAATATTGTGTGAAGTGGTCGAAGGCTTGTGACTTCCAATTCCCAACATCCTGCTCTTGAAGGCCTCCAGGTTGACGGAGCCCAGGTTGGTGTCTGTCAACTTGCCCAATTTTGAAATAAACTTTGATTTCGGCATGAATGTCTAGCTCAACTTCTTGATCACGGCTTGCCTGGATGCACCATTGTCCTTTCCAGTTGTCCTTGCCTCAGCCATCTACAAACAATGAACATTCATCAGCAATTTAATTTATAAAAATAAGACATTGCATAGGGGCTGCAGTCAACTTCTAGAAGCTGCAATGACTTTCTTATTTGCAAACCTCAGCTTCTTATTCTTCAATAAATTCAAACTTCAACACTTAGAACAGATTTCTAAGTGGACTTTAGTGACTTCAATTCACTACTCTCAATCAGCAATTTGAACTTTTATAACTTTACACCAGCAATCAGCAATCTTCAAATTCGTGCTCCTTTAAATCAGCAATCTTGTAATTCACTAACTCCTTTCACCTGGAGGCATCCTTCCTAGTACTGGTAGCAACAAACTAAGCTTAAGCAATCAGCAAGTGTGCCTCTCTTGACTACAGCAATGGCACTTCTCAGAAAATCAAGGTGTCCCTCTTCAACAACCTTAGCAACTTCAGCAAACTCCAGACTTAGCCAAAATTCGAACTCACCCAAGCTCCAGTCTTCAGCAACTTAATGCAATGTCAATCTCAGAGCAAATTCAACTTCTCCAGTGGTGAAAAGGAAGTGAGAAACTTGTTCATTTTATAGCTCAAAATCAAATTCTAGAAGCAGCCAATTTTAGCCAGTGCATTAAACTTCCACTAGTCCACTTCAAGAATTTGAATTTTCCCTCTCTGGTATTTCTGACACTTGTCTCTCGATGCCCGGAATCTTGCTCTTCTAGAAACTTGACTTTGATTGGCATCCTTGAATTTATTTTTGAAAAAATTAATTTAAATCCATCTTTTTAATTCAACAGCCGGAGCTCTGCCATTTGAATTCGAATTTAACTCTTCATCATCTCTGGAAAATTAATCCTCAAAGAATTCAATCAACATCATCTAGGCAACTCATCTTGAATTCATCATCCGGAGAAATTCACTTTGAAAAGTCATTCTATTCAAATTTGCCTTAGAGAATTTTAAAATTTCCTTTAGAAAAACTCACAATTTGAACATTGATTAAATTCTTCATAGAAAAAGTGTTGGCGAAGTGCGGAAGACTTGGAAATCCATCTATCATTGCGAATGTTCAGTACCTAGAAGAGATTTTTCTTCAGAATGTCTCGAATCCATGGGTACCCAACGAACGGGTTCATTTAAGTTTTGAATTTTGAACCTTAGAAAAATATTATTTGTCAAATTAAATTCATTCTTCGCCTATGATCATTCTGTGTTGCTCCAGCTTGAGAAATTTGAATTCATCTTGTATTATCATCCATCCTTTGGCTTCATCACTGAGAAAATTTGCCAGCGCTCTGAGAAATTTTGCCACCTTGACCTCTAGGCATATTTTCTAAGGTAGAAAATATTTGCCTTAGAAAATATTTTAATCATCCTACACTCTGAGAATTTTCCTTAGAAATTTTATTTGTTTGCCGGTGAGAAAAACATCAACTCCACTCAGAAAAATCTTATTCATGCCCAACACACTTTATTTTTCACTCACCGTTTGCATTTAACTCCACACTTGCAAGGAAATTTATTTAAAATTCTAACGCCTAGGCAATGTTTTTTATTTTTTTATTTTAGAACTTTAGGCACATATTGCATCTAGAGGAGGATATTCATCCCTGCTTAGAGGTCTTCATTTCATACTTCGCACGCCTTAGGAAATTCTCCAACACCCACCACCTTGGGTGCATTTGGGACTTGATGGAGGATAACGCCTATCATTTATCTTGTATTCACCATGCTTTGGCAATATTTTTCACCTTATTTACCACCTCCATTCACCTTTTACCATCCTAACTTGGGTGCATTTAGAAATGTCTACTGGATGACTCTTCAACTTCACTTGTCTGTCTTCACATGCTTGTTTTGGGCACATTTCACCCCTTGAGGAGGACAAATTCCTTTGAACTTGTTGACTCTCTCCCAACTTGAGCGCATTTTTATGCAAGTGGAGGATAAGAATGTTGACTTTTTTGACTTCTTTACCTCTTGGGCGCATTTTGACATGTCTAGTGGATGAAACTTATACAACACCCTTGGAGTGACCCTTCGCCTCTCATTTTTGTCTTGACATGCATGTATTTGGGCGCATTTTGCCTAGGGGAAAGGATAAAAATCATTTTCTTTTCTTTGACCACTTACAACTTGGGTGCATTTTACCCCTTGAGAAGGATGAACTTGCAATCTGAGCACATTTTGAAGGTGGTGGTGGATATCCAGACTTAGACAATTTTTTAGCTTTTTTGCTCTTCAAGTTGGGCGCATTTCTCCATGCTAGCAGGATGAAAGGTGTTGACCTTATTTGACTTTTTTCTCCTTGGGCGCATTTAGACCCTGATGAAGGACAAGCTTCAAACTTAAAAAAAAAAATTCCTATCTCCTCATCAACTGGGTGCATTTTGCCATGTCAACTGGATGAAGTTCCAGACTTAGAGCCTTTTTTTTGTTTTTCGCCAGCTTACATGCCCTACTATTTATAGTAAGTCCTCTGAATTTTGAATCCCTGAAGCTCAGAATGACTTGGAATTTTGCACGTTGCATCCTCATGACCTCATTATTCTGCCAACACTGCCACTTTTAGTCACCCTGCTATTTTTAGCTTGTTTCTGAAGGTGGTTTACTATAAATAGTAATTGCTTGTTTCTGATAGCTCCATAGCTCAGATCAACTTGAAATTTGAATGAGGTGCTCCTCACCACATGACCTTACTGCTGGCATTGACGCATGCACCTGATTTACTATTTTTAGCCTATTTCCAATCTGACTTACTATAAATAGTAAGTGCTCTGTTTGACTTGAAATTTCACAAGCAGATAGCCTGAAGAATGCTGATCGCGGTGATTTACACCAATTTTTGAAGATTCTGACCTTTTATGCCTCTTTTTGGGTCCTGAAGTTGGAAACCCTAATTCATCTGCATGTGTATCAAAAGGTCTCTGCTTGCTCTCATTTTTTGTGGCGCTGTGATCAGCTCATGATTCTGGACTACTGGGAAGCAGTTGTCGGGACACACCTGCTAAAAATAGCAAGTTCCTTACTGAGCAAGTATCTCTATTTGCATGTCAAGCCATCGCGAAGCTCTCGAAAAACCCATCAGGAATCACCCGACATGCAAAAGAAACCCTGGCATGCAAACCCTAAAAATAGCCTCAAAAGACTGAATTCTAAAAGTGGTCATCTCATTTTGCATGTTATATCATCGCGAAGGTCTCGAAAAACCCAGAAGGAATATGCCAACATGCAAAGTAAAACTTTGCATCTGAACCCTGAAATTTGTCTCGGAAGGTGGACTGCTAAAAATAGTAAGCTGTCTGTTTTTGCTCAAATTTTGTATGCGAGTAGTCTGGTATGCTTTGAATGCCGTGCAACTGTCAGAATTTCAAAAATGCTGACGAACTGACTTGAATTTCACACTTACTAAAAATAGTTAGTACCTCAGAATCTGATGAAAATTTGCTGGGAGCGTGTTGGAAACATGCTGACAACAACGTTAAGCTCAATTTTCAATTTATTGACTTTATTTGACCTTGGACTGACCAGAAATGATGAAACCCTAATTTTCAGACTTGGTCAGTTTCACACTTAACTCACTGACGGGCGCAACCCCTCAAAAGGCAGACATTAGAAAAGAGACAGAGTGGGAGAGAGAGAAGAAACCCAAAGCCAAAAGACCAGAATGGAGCAAAAATTAGGGGTCCCCATCTTGAATGGGGCGATGTGTGAAAAGGTCAAAATAGATCCTTGAGCTTCCTCAAAATGCAACAATAGAAGAGTGGATATAAAAATATAATGATATTATGGATAGAAGAGTCAAAACAGAAGACAAAGTTGAAGTTCTTATGCATACACTATGGAAAAAATAAATATGGAAGAACATAAAAATAGAGAACATGTGAATGCTGATGGAGTGGAGAACATTAAATACATGGAGAGATAAATACGTAAAGCTAACCACAGGTATATGCATGGATGCATCAACAGACACATGTATACACTGAAAACAGAACTACATGGAGAGATGGACATATGAACACATGTATACATGGATGTATGCATATTTGGATATAGGTACAAATGCGTATGTTGCATGGAAGGATGTATTCATATACATATGAAAATATGGATGAAGTCATATATGCATGTATGCATGTATGGACAATATGCATAAATGTATGTCAACATATAACTTTTAATTTTGTTATATTGGAAAAATAACACTATTGTGATAAATCAAGATTGGAAAATTAGCATTTAGCTATTTCTATTTATCTAAATAGCTTTATAAATTATTGTTGTTATTGAAAATCAGTGAAATATGATTGCATAGATTGATTAAATAAATTTAAGCAAAGGCATAGTTTATATAACTGGCGAGTAGAAATACATGATCCTTGAATGCAAATTAAATGCATTGAAATATTAGGAAAATGCGAACACATGGAGGGGTGAAAATAATTGAAGCAATTGCATTATATGGCATGTGGTTGGTGGGGAAGGCGTTGGAATTGCTTGACGGCCATGGGCAGCTAGGATACTCTTGCGATTAGGGGCCATTTGGCCAAAGACAAAGAAAGACCAATACATGGATGCATCAGTCCACACATGCATATATACATGTATCCATGCAAAATATCAATAGATACATATATAGGTAGATGTGTGCATGCAATTCATAGGTGCATATATGCATAAATCAATGTATACATGCACCCATAGATACAGTCATACATATATAGACAGATGCATGTAGAGATGGCAAGATATGCATAAATCATTATATGCATGGCTGCATCTATGGATACATAGATACATAATGAAATGGAGGAAAAGACACATTTATATATGCATTTACTTAGTGAGTTTGATTCTGAATCCATATGCATATTTTGATTAAAACTAGTAGCTGAAGGTACATAGTTCATTGAAAGAAAATAAATGCATTGAATGGCATCTGACCAAAGGGGAAACTGTTTGGATTGCTAAACAATCTTTGAATATATAACAATCAAAAGAGATAAGTAAGTATAAGTATCCATGGGAACATTCCACATTTTGACCTTTCAATCAAAGTCAATTAACAAAGTAGCAGTGAGACCTACAGAAACTTCAAGGACTATGCCAATAGAAAACCATATTTTGAACAATGGCTAGACAATTTGTTGACAATCCTCTCGAAACCTTGAAGCAAATGCATTTTTGCTTCTATTTACTTTCATTGTACATCTTAAATGGAAGTCGGGTTTCGCATTGTTACAATGTATTTGTATACTTTGATTATAAAATCATAGTTTAGATCATTTTAAGTGTTATCCATTCGAATCTCTTCTTGAAATACGAAGGATTCATCTGAGTCTTGTAGGCAATGCACAGTTGTCCTATAAAGAGAGCTTTGGAACCAATGGGCTATCATATATACATGGGTGCATGAGTCCATTGATGCATATATACATGTATCCATGCAAGTTATTGATAGATGCATATATACACGGATCTGTGTATGCAATTCATAGGCGCATATATACATAAATGAAGGTATACATGTACCCATAGATACAGCCATACATATATAGACAGATGCATAAAGAGATAACAAGATATATGCACAAATCAATATATGCATAATTGCACCTATGGATACATAGATACATTATGAAATGAAGAAAAATACACATTTATATATGCATTTATTTTGAGAGTTTGATTTTGAATCCATATGCATACTTCGATTAAAAGTAGTGGCTGAAAGTACACAGTTCATTGATACAAAATTAATGCATTGAATTGCATCTGACTAGAGGGGAGGCTGTTTGGATCGCTAATTATTCTTTGAATATATAACAATTAAAAGAGATAAAAAAGTATAATTATCCTTGGGAACATTTCACATTTTGACTTTTCAATGAGAATGAATTAACAAAGTAGCAGTCAGACCTAAAGAAGGTTGAAGGACTATGCTAATAGAAAACTATATTTTGGACAATGGCTAGACAATCTCTTGAAATTGCTTTAAAAACTTTGAAGCAAGTGCATTTTTCATTCTGTTTATTGTCATTGTACATGTTAAATGGAAGTTAGGTTTCAGATTGCTGTAGTGCATTTGGATACTTTGATTATAAAATCATAGTTTAGATCATTTTTAGTGTTATCCAATTGAATATTTTCTTGAAATACCAAGGATTCATGTGAGTCTTGGAGGCAATGCACAACGGTGCTATAAAGAGAGCTTTGGAAAGAATGAGCAAGTAAAAGAAAACTGAGGAAAGAAAGTACATTTGCTCACATTGCTAATCTCACTGTGTGCTTTAAACCTCTAAATTAAAAGAAAACTGAGGAAAGAAAGTATTTATTGCCTCAAGTAACTGGTTTCTGGTTATGGATACTATAATTATTGTCCTCATAGGCACACATGCAAAGTATGGAACCATATAGAAAGCAACTGAACTCTTTAATAATCCCATGAAACATAGTCTTTGTATGCATCCATGTATATAGGTTTGCATGTGTATATGTGTACATGTAATTATGTATATATGTTAGATAGTATGTATTTGTTCATAGGTGCATAAGGATGGTATGTATCTCTAGAATTTAGATTGCATAGGTAACATGTAGTTCACAGTCATCTAGTTAGAGTAATATGATGACTCTGTGCATATTGGTATTTAATTCTAGAAGTTGATGTTTCCAAAGTTGTTTTTTTTAATCTGGAAAGTAGTAAAGACATACATATATGCGTGGATGCATCTATAGGTAGAAGAATACATAGAAACATAGTTGCATGGATAGATAGATAGATGCATAGTAGGATACATAAATGCTTAAATATAAATGTATGGAAATATCCATGGATTGCATATGAAGTTGCATAGATACTTATATCCATGGCTACATGCGCACATAGATACATGTATTGTAGTACACATGGATGCATGTAGAAGTGTAACTGCAAGCAAGATGCATGGTTGCATGTGAGGCTTGTAAAGTTTGTATTTTTTTATTACTGTAAAGCGGTCTCATAAAGAGAGGTTTGGAACAAAAATTATGTCAACATGTGTGGTAATGAGAATTTTTTCCTTGAACCTTGTTATATATTCAAAGAGTAACTCGCAATGCAAACAGCGTTCCCTTTAGCCAGATGCCATTCAATGCATTGAGCTTGCATCAGTACATTATGTACCTTCATCCATTAGTTTGAATCAAAGTATACATATGGATTCAGAATCAAAAGCTCTTTCCTGTGAACGTATTCTAAATTTTCCTATGCATTTGCTCAGAATCCTTTTAACTGGCAACATTGGCCAATCACATTTTTCCATTGAACATATTACTTTTTTTTTTGGTACAATTTGCATTTGGAGAACTATTTTATATATTGGAAAATTAGCATTTATCTATTTTTCTATTCGTCCGAGTAGCTTTATAAATCATTTTCATTTTAAAAATTCAGGAAAATGCGAATGCATAAATTGATTAAATAAATTTAAGCAAAGGCATAGTTTAAAAATTGGTGGCTAGAGGTACGTAATCCATGGATGCAGATGAAATGCATTAAAATATCAGGAAAATGTAAGCGCAATGCATGAATGCAAAGTAAATGCATTAAATGACATATGGCTGGAGGTGAACGCGCTGGTGTTGCTTGGTGAACATGCATGGACAGGATACTTTGTCCATTTAATATAGAGTTAAGCCACTTGCTATGCATCTTTATTACTTTGTGTGTGTTGTGAAAACATAGAATCTGCAATTGCTTTGAGCTTTCATGCTATGATGAAAGCATATAGGATAAAGGAATTTTGTGACCTGTTGTGGTTAATGTGCTCATAGGCACATATGCAAAATATGGAAACGCATAGAGGGGAAGCGAATTGTTCAAAAAAACTTGTCAAAGAAATGTGGTCAAAGAAATTGATTAAATAAATTTAAGAAAAAGCATAGTTTAAAAGGTAGCAGCTAGAGGTACGTAGTCCATGAATGCAGATTAAATGCATTAAAATATCAGGAAACTGCGAGCGCATAAATTGATCAATTAAAATTAAGCAAAGGAATAGTTTATCAAACTGGTGGGTAGACATACGTGATGCATGAATTAAAATTAAATGCATTGAATGGCATCTGGCTCGAGGTGAAGGCAGTGAAATCGCTTGGAGGCCACGCGTGGCCAGGGTACTTTGGCTAGGTACAATGTTGTATGCATCACATGAACAATAGAACTATTCAACACTGAACTCTATGCTTGTAATAATTATTGGAAAAGCTATAAATGCCATAGATGGAAATAATATGAATAAAATTCTAGTTTCTGGTATTCTTGAAATGCAATGAAAAAATTGCTATAAAGGCATAAGACAAGGTTGTGTAACATATTGCCATTCCTGTATCTAATTTCTTTGAACATGAATGCTTTACACACTTGATTGCAATAGTAACATGTCTACGAAAATGGGACAATAGAGATCATAAATCAGTAGTTTTTAGTGTCAGTATATATGTATCCTGATACACATAAGCTTATCTGGCATTCATGAAAATAGTTACTATGTACAATGAAATAGTTAATTAGTGTTAATTAGTGTTAATATATGTGTTATCCATATAACATAATAAATTGGTACAAGGCTAGAGTAGCAGATCCATAAATACATGGATGCATGTATACACAGTTGCATACAGGGATACGTAGAAGCTTAAATGAATACATGGACACATGAATATGTGCATATGTGCATATGGACATAGAAGCATATATACATGTGAATATGCATATATGCAGTGAAAGCAGCAAATGGATTTGTGTATACAGGAGTGTACTCTATACATTAGAATGCATGATGGAAAAGTGGCTATAAAGTACAATGCATAGAAGCAGGGGTGAGACTTGGTTGCAATAACAGCAAAAAAATGAAAAAAGCCAAAGGAAAATAACCATTTACTATCTCAAGTAACTTGTTAATGGGTCTAGAGTGTTCAACCATAATAACTTCTAACTAGTCACCATAAATTCTTGAAAGCGTAAGAATCATAAACCAAATATTGGAAAAGCTAGGAAGGACATAATGCAAAAGGGAACATTTAAACTATATAGTTTGAATGGAATTATACATGGAGGGATAATAATTATTGAACATATATATCAGATGTACATAGCAAACCATTGTCTTCATAGGTGCAAAAACAAAATTAGAGTTTCAGATGTCCATATTCTAGAATACTTTAACATAGTAACCTATAGAAGTGTCTAAATGTATAATAGCAATAGAGTATTTTAAAACCAAAGATTTATGTAACATGTGAGAACCAGTGAAATGTCTTAGAGCATCGAAAGGTGAAAAAGTAAAAGTCCAAACAATGTATATCTCTGCTCCTCTATTCCTAGTTTCCTATAAAGCCAACAAAATCCTATGTATTAGAAACATAGTTTGTATGATTAGTGATTTGAGGTACTGGTTCAAAAGAAAAAAAGTTTACATATGAATGACTTTATTACCTTCTGGTAATGTTTCTTGTCTATTTGTCAATGCAAATGGCTTCAAGAATGGCATTGTTTTGGTCAAGGCTAAAATGTCCTTCAGCACTGAAGTCCCGTAGGATGAATATCACTGCTGACTTGTCCTTAATGTAGTCTTCATAGCTAAGCCTTTGCAGTGTGGGCAATAGACTGTGCATGGTGGCTTGGTCAATTGAAGACTAAATTGTTTGATTGTCATAATTTGTTATGGTGGTTTTAAGTTGTAAACAAAATGTATAATTGACTTGTTGGTTGCACTATTTGCAGCGAGCAGTTTTTTCTTGGAGTGTGCCATAAGCAGTAAATTTGAATTTGCATTTTGGGTGACATGCATGAAATGGATTGGAAAATGCATTTGTTTCTTTTAGAGTACCAGAAACCTACATAATATGGTTCAAAATTGTTAGAGGAGACAAAAATACAAGTTTGGATGAACTAGATTTTTTTAAAAAGAATGTTGTTACCTTGAAAGTTGAAGGTAGTAGGCTGTTGAGTTTTTCCAAGCTTCTTTTGTCATTCAAGGTACAGATGAATGTTGATCTACATGTGTGAAATGTGTTCCTTTGATCTTTTTTTCTTACAAAATTCTTGAAAAGCATTGCAAGTGTTTTATTTGTATGCAACTGGTCTTCGAGTGCAAAGTATTGTTACTCATATGTTGACCGTAATAGCAACTGCAATTCAATGAGACGATTAGATTTTGTTCCAAAAATTGTTATAGAGATGATTGCAGAACATTTAAAGATTGAAACTGAAAGAAGAGGTAAAAGTTATGTAGACTGGAATACCTATGCCCTGTCTATGTCAGTGTGGCCATCTTTGATGTCAATTGCAAATTGGGTACCCATTTTTCTGGCACCAACTACCAGTGCAGCTATTGTGCCAGCTGGGTACTCATTTACAGTTGTTAGCAAATGGATGATAGTTGTACTTGGGATGAATTTGTACTCTTGACATAGGCGGGGGATGTTTTCAATGCTGCTTATGGCTATTAAAATCAAAATGTAATCACAGTCACCTCTGTCATAATATGTCCTGGGTGCAACTTGGAAATCTGATATTGAAATAGCTGATCCCAGGACTATTTTAGGCTCATGTTGATAGACGAGGTCTCCACTAACATTTAACGTGATTGTCATTTCTGCTTTGTGATCTGTCAGATCAGCATGTAGCATTTCCAGTATTTTGTTGGCCTTATCCAATGTTTCTTTGTAGACAACAAGGACATCACCCCGGAAGGTGTCTCTAGCTCTTCTTGCATTTAGTTGTTCGATTGAAACAATTCTAGGTTTCTTGACTCTTGTCCTACAAGGAACAAGGATAATGTCAATAAAATGCTAATTTTATATTAGCAACTTAGGCAGCTGGCAGTACATTGTAGAACAAAGTACTTTAATATTGTGTTGATTCTTCTTGTGTAATTTGCACCTGTTTGGCTTGTCTTTTTGATACATCTTTTGGTGTCCTGCAAAGAATTGGAACAATGCTATTTGAATATTTTTGATTTGGGTGAATGAGTATGAAGGAATAATACTATGAGCACTTTACCATTGTACTGATTCTTCTTGTGTGGTTTGTATTTGCTTTTCCTACCTTTTAGTTTCATCCATAGATCTCCTACAAAAAATGGATATAGTATTGGAAAAGACATTGCAATGCATAAAGGTGATATAAGGCTATAAGTTCTATAAAGTTGAATTTGTCTATTGTGCAACATGCAATTTTAGGAAAATTGGATTGTGATCAGTCCAATATGCTTCTGATATATAGGTAGAGCATATATTTGTAGCCGTGTTGGACCAAACGTGATCAATGACTGAATTGCCTATGTTGTGTTGTTGGTTCAACATAAATTGTATGTTGTTCTATTGCATATAACTATGAAGCATTTTTTTTCCTCTACTTTCTGAAGACATGTCAACATTAAAATTGCCTAAAATGTACAACATGTTTTCTAAATTTTTGGACCCAATAATTATTTGCAACATTGCAATTACTTCATCTATGGCAGTTGCAGGTCTTGCATAAATATTACAAACATTAAGTTCATTGTTAGATAGCATTACTGTTAATGTGATAGCTTCAATATTTGAAGTTTCATGTTGTAATGTTTTTGACAAGAGGAAATGTTTCCTGGTTAAAGTCGCTATGCCATGTATGTTATGTACAAAGAAGCTATCAAAATTTTGCAGCAAGGTATTTAGCTCAAAGGGATGCATATGTGTTTCTTGGAGACACAAGATATCAGATTACATTATGCCATAGTCATTGACAATGCCTTCTCCATGTGCTTTCAAGCTACGAGTGTTCAATGTACATAGGAGCAAATGTGATTTTTTTTTTTAACATGTGTTTAGATTATCAAGTTGCCATTGTGCACATGTTTGAAGATGAGACATTTCTAGTTGTATTTTGTCTTTAATTTTGAATTTTTTTGTAGTTAAAGGTTGTAACAGGAACAATGATTCTACTAATTTTGTTTGTGACAGAGCATATAGGTTAGTCCATGCTATCTAATGCCTATGGGATCAAAAGCTAAGGCCTCCATTGTTAATCCTTGGGTTCGATGTATGGTTCGTGCACATGCTACTTGTACTTTGTTTTCTAGTTGTAATTTTCTTGTTTATTTTTATTTTCTGGATTGGCCTAGCAATGCGTTGTATAGGCACCCAGTCTTTGTCAATGATAGTAGAATATCAATGTGCTAGTTTTGTGTGCTGGTGATGTCCAATTGATGGGTCATTAAATTTAATCCAAACAATATCAATATTGTTTTGTGATGTATATGCTTTAAAAATTCCATCTGAACTGTTGACGAGGCCATCTTGAACATTGTAATTACCTGCATAAATCTCAACAAGAATGTTTGGTTTCAAGCATATTTGTGATGGATGTGTCGTTGTGTGACTGTACACTCGTATTGCATTAAGGTCCTCGTTAACTTCATCTATCGCATCTAGCACAACCATTTGGGTTGGAATGATTGATAGCATTTTGTTGTTATGTGCTTGAAGGTCTACTCTCCTATAGAAAAGGTGTGGAAGCAATGGATCTAATGGTACAGGATGAAAGAAAATTTTGTTGATATAGTCTATGTCATGAGTTGTCTGAATGCCTACTCATAGTCTATTAAGAATTGAAATAAATATTTCATCTTTTTGTCACATGGTAGTCACCAATGAATAGCATTTTATGTGGTCTTTCCAGAAACTATAAGGCATTAATTCAATTGGAGTAGGCCTATAATAAAAAATAATAGAGTCAAGGACATGTTGTCCCTGGTAAAGGTCACCACAAAATATGGTATCAAGGTTCCCAAAATATGTTGTAGGAATTTGCATTATGTCCCATAGTCTTCTATCAATATACAGTAGAAATGTTGAGCCAACTAATGATATCTCATCTATAAGAAGTATGCGCAATTGATCATAATGATTTGACATAGTCTCAAGTACTTCAGTGTTCAGGGGCATGAATTCTGATGTATTAAAAGGTATGTGAAATGTTGAATGTAATGTGAATCCCCCTATGTTATGTGTTGCTTTACCTATATATGCAGTTAATAAGCCCTTGGGTTTGTCTGGATTATTGTCAATAGAATTGCTATACATGCGAATGAGAGCTTGGTAGATGGCTTTTGCTGTAAAAGTCTTTCCTATTCTAGCTCCTCCAGTCAAAAACAAGTGCAATGGCTTTTGTGGATTTTTCATCTTTTTTATGAGAACATCCTTAACAATTGCTTGTTGTTCTTTATTTAACATTCGTCTTAACTTGTAGTATTCATTGTTATCTATAATCTGTGGGTGCTTTGTAATTTGAAATCCATTGGAGTACGTGGTATTTGGGTTAGAATGACCTATGTTTGGAAGGTCTGTTTGAATGTCATATAGTTCTTTCTGGGAAAGCTTTTCTTGCATTGGCAGGTCAATGAGCTTTTCATCTTCAAGAGACTGAAGATCATTTATAGCTTTGACAATGTCACCCCATGCAGAGTTTGGGCTGTGGACGAACTTTGCATTGTTTGTTTGAATGGTTTATCCATGGTACATGTATGCATGTTCCCAACAATCAAAGTTTTGTTTTAGTGTATGCTCATTAATGGTAAATGGAACATAGAGAACCAATTGCTCTCTACAATGATTCTCTAAATCAAAGTGTTTGTTGAAATTGATAACCGTATAACATTGGGTTTGGCCTTTGGTTCAATTTTAGCACCGTATTTGTTGTATCTTGAAACAAATTCTGCAAGACATATGTCCACCATTGTTTTAGGGCGTTTTAAATAGTAGTCTATAATAGATTTTGCAAGAACATTTTCTGATTCATCTAGCTCATTGCTCAATTGTTTAACACATTTGAGTATAAATGTACGATCATTGTTAGATCGCTTATCAATGAATATACATTTTCTTGAACTGTAATTTAATGGCAATGACAGAACAATATGTGCAGCTTGCTATGATGACATTTGTTGCAAGTTAAGCATGACATTTCCAAGTTTACTCACCATTCGTATTGCATCAATATTGTCTTGCTTGTGGTCTATACGTATTCTTTTGAATGCATATGTCATTGAATTTTCTACTTTTGCAATATATGAGCTATAGTACATAACAACAACATATGCATTTAGGACAAATTGTGCATCTATATTAGCCTTCCAAAGATCTAGAATTTTCCTTGAAAAACTATTGTTCCATATTTGTAATGGTTTTCTTTGTAAGAAAAGCGTGGGCTTGTTTAATGTTGAGCTCAAAGCTTCAATGTATTCATTGTCACTTAAGTTTAATTCTTTTAAGAACATTTAAAAAGTGAATGTTTCGTCATACTTTTCTTTTTGGAGTTTTGAAAAGATATAAGTGGCATTTGTAGTTATCGCTTCAGTCTTTTGGACTATTGGTAAAAGTATAGTTGACTTTTGCATTGGTGGGAAAGGAAAATTGTACCTACAAAGTTGTTTTCTTGATCTCTTGCATTTCTTTGTATGATGGTGTTTGTGTAGCATTGCCAAAGGAGGTTCCAAATTTTGAGTGTCGCAGGTAATATACTTATCAACAAAAGCTATGACGTCCATGTTGTTATTTTCTATGTAGATTGGTGCATTTTTAACCCATATGAGGAAATGATCATGTTCATTTCCTTGATTTTGGAACTCAGTGACTGAGAAGTAATCAAGGACATTTCCAAAGAAAGAGTCATCTGTAAGTATCAATTTTTTAATTGCATTGATTCTATGTTTATAGTAATGTGCACAAGTGATAGGATCTTTCTTGATTAGTTCAAATTTGTCAATGTGTGTTGGGTGATTAGATTCTTGATGGTTTTGTGCTAATTGGTGTAGATTGTGCAGCTCTTGTAATGTTTGAATTAGTGGATCCCAATTTTTCTCAGCACTAGAGAAAGTGATGAAAAATGTTGGTGGTCCTAGTTGTCGAATCATAGCAAATACATTTTTCTTAAGTTGTTGTGAATAGTCTAGAGAGATTCTTATTCTTTTGAAATCAACGTATCCAATATCTGATTTAAGAATTTTTTCTAGGTTTGGTTTGTGTTTAACATCTTTCGCAAATAGCTTCCGCCCTTTTAACTGGCCCTTGCGGATTCTTATTGTCATTGTGGACAGTACTTGTTGTATTAGAACCTTTATAGCTTTGAAAAAAATGTTTGTTGTATGATATGCAAATTGTCTTTGTGACTGTAAGAGCTCCCAGCGTATTATTTTCTGATACGTAAAGTTTTTTACAATGTCATTATCACGTGGCTTGCCAAAGAATAAAGTTGGGAAATTCATTTCTTCAACATAAATTTCCTTAAATATTCCAATTGGATACTTGTGCTCTGCAGGTGCAATTTCAATAATCTTGTCCTCCATGTTATGGATACTTCTGGACTCAGTGATTCCATGTATCAATGTTTCTGATGGGTTTTCATTTTCCATTTCACTGTCTGATTCTGTTTCACTTGTATTTTGTGGACTATTGGCTTCGTTTTCTTTAGTGCATTGGAGAACTTCTTGCCAATCTAGGTTTATGTGGACTTCGTGCATTTTGTATAATGGTTTCCTTGTTAATTGATTCAAAGCTTGCATGATGACATTTGGGTGCACCATGCCTTTTTGAAATGCATTTTTGTATTTTAAGCATCTTTTCAATGAAACAACAATTGTTTGTGTGTTGTTAATTGATTGTGGTAATTCTCTCTATACAATGTTTATGTCAACATGGACATTTATAATAGAACCTGTTAGGCCTATTTGAGACCTTTTGAACCCTAGTTCCCAAATCTGTGCAAATACAATTCTAAGTGAGACAAGTCATTCTTCTAGATGAGTTAAGTTTTGCACATAGCACAATGGTCTGTTAGCTCTTATTTTCTGTGGCGTAGCATACTTTGGAATAGTGGACTGTTTCAATGCAAAGTAGCATACATTGCATATGAGATCTGTGAATGGTAAGGAATATGATTGTACTAGCTCACAGTATAGTTGTTTTTGTTTTTCTTTGAAAATCTTGATGTCCTTGTTCAAACAGAGCACTTGGAAAATTGCACATGAGTGTTTTGGTGTATCTTGTATTGTTGTTTTATAAATTTCTATTGGTGTCAATGTTTTTTTTTCTTTGGGCTGCTAGGTACACTTTTTCTTATTTTTCTTTTCTAATCAATTTCTTCAGGTGATTAAGTCTTATTGTTGATTTATGTTTAAAATTGTTTGCTATGACAAATGGTATCAAATTTTCCTTGTTTTTAGCCAAACCATGTGGCTTGGTCAAGTAAGTATTTTTGTATTGTGGATAATTTCTAATCAACTTTTTAAGTTGGAGTAAGCTTCTTGAGCATAGGCGAGTTAGATTTTGGGCTTTGATACTTAGAAGTGGCTCAAAATGTCCAGCCAAAGGGTTTGTATCATGGAACAGTATAGAGACTGATTTTGTATATCTAGAATCATTGAAATCTAAGTACTTTCTTGATCTTGTCAATGACCAGAGGCTTATCTATATTTTTAACCATTTGGATATCTAGTGAATGCAAAACAAGTCACCCCACAATCCACATTTGCCATGGTCTATGCATGAGCTTGCAGAAAATCGCATCTTGTAGAAGTATGTTTCTTGATCATGTACTTTGTGCAATGTATATAGAGTACTAGGATTTAGTTCATTGTTATATGATTTAATTGCTTCTTTGTCCTTTTTTTGAAAGCAAGCCAGGAAATAATCTATAGCTCCATTGCATAATTGAGTTGAGGTGTACTGGTTGTTAAGTAGCACTTGAAGTGAATCAAACAAACAATCGCCAACATTGTATGCAAATGTGCTTAATCTACAAAGGCCTTCAGCTCTAAGGACATTGTCAATGTTTGATATTTGAGGATACTTTGGGCACAGTTTTTTTATTTCATGTGAACTTATGGGCTGTTTTGAACTTATGTTTTGTGTTTCAATTTCTAACAATGGTTCAAAGTGTCCACTTAAAGAATTCATGCCATGAAATAGTATAGAGACTGATTCTATGTAATCAGAACTATTGAATTGTAAGTACCTTCTTGTTGTTGTTCTTGACCAAAGGGAGATTTGTATATTCAACCATTTGGATATCCAGTGAATGCAAAATAGGTCACCCCACAATCCACTTTTTGTGCAATCTGCTTGTGGCTGTGCAGATAATCGCATTCTACGAAAGTATGTTTGTGGATCATGTATTTGTGCAATGTATATAGAGTATCAGGGTCTAGTTCATAGTTGTATGATTTTATTGCTTCTTTGTCCTTGTTTTGAAGGCAATTCAAGAAGTAATCTATAGCTCCATTTCGTAATTGAATTGATGTGTAACGATTGTTAAGCAATAGTTGTAATGAGTCAAACAAACAATCACCAACATTGTATGCAAAAGTACTCAATCTGCAAAGTCCCTCGCTCTTAAGCACGTAGTCAATGTTTGATATTTGGGGGCGCTTTGTTAATTCATAGGTGTCAACGTCTATCATTTTCTTTGTTTTTCGTGTAACCTAATGTGTTTGGGTATAGCAAATGCTGGGTATGAATAGCATTTAACACTAGTATCTAGATTACAAAATCTATAATTGTTAACATTGTCGCCTATGTGCTTTCACTCAATAGCATTCGATAGTATGAATCATGTTGTCGAGGATCTTGGAAGTTAATAATCTATATTTATGTTGGAAAATGGATCTTGAGTAGTAGCAGAAGCTTACATAACATACCACACAGCAAACAATTTAATAGAAGCACAAGGGGAAAATAGTATTAATTCTTCAACTTGATCTTGTTATCCATTGTCCCCCAGTAGGATTGTATGTACTTATTCCTGTTACATTGCCAAAGTGGATAAATGAGTACAATGCATGATATATACTTTTAGTGCCACAAACACAAAACAATATTTTTAGGTAGCTTTATCTACATGCAACAATTGGTTGACAAGAATCTTTTTTGCTCATATTGTCAATCTCAGTCTATGGTATTTAAATGTTTTGTGTTATTGGATTCCTTTGTTGCTATGTACTTTTAAGCGACTAATTTTTTTTCAAAGAACAAATGATTTTAAAAGCTATTCACATAAACATGAATTAAGTGGCATGTAGAGAATAGTTTGACAAATATTTAATGTTTATAGAAAGTTAAGGAAATGCAAAAGCATTGTTTGATCAAAGAAGATCTATGGCTTTTCATATTTGTGGGAATAGCTTTTAAAATCATTTGTGTATAGAAAATTTGAGGGAAATGCAAAGGCATAGGTCCATTGAGCAAAAGTGAAGGCATAGATTAATTAAATAATCTAAAAAAGAGATTGAAACTCAGAGGTGCAGCCACACAGTGCATACATGCAAAGAAAATGCATTAAATAGCATGTGGGTCGATGAGAAACTGCTAGAATGGCTTGGTGGACATGTATAGCCAGGCTGCTTTGTCCATTAGCTATAGACTTAAGTCAGCTATTAAGCATCACTATTACTTTGTGCATATTGTTTTTCTATTCTAGAAGTCTTTGTTTTGGGAGAGTTTATAGCGATTAAGCAGACTTTGTTATAGTTACAATATCCAGAACCAGAAACGAGTTACTTGAGGCGATAAATAGCTTCTTTCCTCAGTTTCCTTTTACTTTAGAGGTTTAAAGCACATAGTGAAATTCACAATGTGAGCAAAAAAAAACTATGCTTAATGTCATTTTGCATGTAAGCAAGACCATAGAAAAATATTGCATCATGTCTATGAGTGACGTAGTACATCATTCATTGTACTCATGTGCCATGTCAGCTTTTGAAATTAACTTTGTAGGCTTTTATTTGTAAAACAGGAAGATTAAACATATGTTAACTTGCAAACTGCATAGCAACTTGCCACAGCTATAAATAGTCCTATGAAAAAAATTGCCTTAAATGCATATAGGTAAAAACCAGTTGACATAAAACAAAGACTTATGGCTCTAAACACTATTTGAAACTGGAAACAGGGTTTAAAAATTATATGCTAGCAGTTCATTCTATTCTATGGATATTGTATAGAGGAAGTATAACATAATTACTATTGCAATTGTGGATAATGCATTTTCCTCCTTGTATATATGGAAACATCCCTCTAAATCATTTATGTTTAAAGAAATGAGGAATACAAGATGAAAAAATGAATACATGGAAAAGAACTTTATGTAGTTATTATATTGAAGAATTTCAATTGCATTTCAAGAAAAGCAAAAAGACAAATTGGAAAACTGACCTTGTAATCTTCTATCGAATGATCAAGTATACTTGTACAAATGTACAAATTGTGATAGGGACAAGCAAATTTTCCTAGTGTAGTTTGTGTGTGATTGTTTAAATACAGTTGAAAGCATTGAACCCTATCACAAGGAAAAATTAGACAAATGAGTACAGTGAGTGACATATACTTTGTTATTCATAAAAAGAAAATAGAATTCTTATGTAGATTCATTCAAACGAGAAACAATCCAAATTAGAACTTTTTTTTCTTAAAATACAAATTGCATTTTTATTAATTTTTAAATACTTGTTGCTATTTGTGTATCCTATAATATAGAACATTTTTTTGCATATGCATGCACCAGGGTAATTCTATTATTGTAATAGTGGTATAAGCTCTTTAAGAGCAATCAATGGAATAGATCCCATATTTGCTTAAGCACCTAAAAAAGTGTAAATAGGCCACAAAAACTAATCAATACTAAGCCAAAAAACAACACAGACTTGTGCTAGCACTCTTAAGTTATGGTAAAAACAATTTCTAGCTATTGTTTAATTCCAAACTATCTATCACTTAATAGTGAAAGCGACATAAATATTGATTTTCTAACTAAATGGGGTCATTTCATTTCCATATGCATAAGTTTATTTTGTACCATTATGTAGCACTTACTATTACTTGTGGAATGAAGCCACATGCAAGTAGAATTCATAGCTCATGGCATTTAGATACACCAAAGGAGAAATACAAACCAAGGTTGTTGGCATCCTGATAAGAAATATGATGTGATACATCCAATTAATGTATGCCACAACATCTTATTCAATGAAGATGATTTGGATAGAAATGTTACAAATCAGAATCCTTATTAGTGTCTGAGTAATCCTCTTTTTCAAGACTTTTCAAGGAAATTGCATGCCAATACTATCAGTGAATAAGTGGAATTAGATCTTTTAATTGACTTTGTTTGATTGGTCAAATGTGCACAAGGATAGTTATAATTATTTCTTTGTTTTAATTATTATGTATATAAATAATCTTCAATAGTTATGTAATTAATTAGATATGAAATGACAAAAGGAAAATGAAAATAAATAAATTAAGATAATTTGATTCATTAATTAATAAAGTGAATTATCGTGTAAAAGTAAAAAAAAATAGAAGTTGCAAAAAAATCCTCTTTTCTTTATGCTTTAATGACAACGAGAGAGATGAAAGAAATTGTGGAGTTTAAGCTTATATCTGTAAATTGCATTTGTTTGATAGTTTGTAAAGTGCTTTTAACACATTGTCCTCATATTGTTTATAAGGTCCTATTATGGGACATGCTAACAGAACAGTGGCTCTAAAACTTGCACTATGGAACAGTTTTGCAGTAATTGAAGATATGCAGTCTTTAGAGAGCTCATAAGTGCCAAGTTATTGTTATGATGTCACATTCTACATTGGACAAAAGACAATTGCTTGCCCAAGGGACTAGTCTCTGAAGAATAGCATAGGTTGAGCACAATGAAACCCAATGTGCTTATGGACATTAAAATAAAAAAAAACTGATGAAAGAAACTATTTATTGCCTGGAGTAGCTTGTCTGCAAGTGTCCTTTTTTGGAACCATGACAACCTTTGCCCTATCACTGTAAACTATTTTGTAGAAAAGACATATCGACACACACATATATGTATACATATGTATATATATGTACAGATACATCCATGTAAAGACAGATTAATGCATCTATGGACATAAACATATACGCATCCATATGATTACATGCATATACACATAAATGCACCTATACATAGATACATATATGCATAAATACATATATGCATAGATATATCTAGAGTCAGATGCATACATGCATATATGCATCTACAAAGGTCTACATAGATATGCACATAGGTAAATGCATATGCACATAGAAACATGCATACATACATACATGCACTGACACATTAAGCAGAAAGTGATTGTGATAGTGAACTAAAGCACTATGAAACACAGCCCCACGATGCACTTGAATAGAAAGGAACTATGGAGAGTAACAAATTATCATGTCAAGTAACTCGTTTCTAGGTGTGGGGCTTGCAACCGTAACATCTCTTGCTTAGTGGCTACAAACTCTTCCTCAGAACAAGAGCTTACAAAACACAAAAAAACAACACACACAAAGTAATAGAAATGCATAGCAATTAACTTAACTCTATATTAAATGACCAAAGTACCCTGGCCACGCGTGGCCTCCAAGCGATTTCACTGCCTTCACCTCGAGCCAGATGCCATTCAATGCATTTAATTTTTATTCATGCATCACGTATGTCTACCTGCCAGTTTGATAAACTATGCCTTTGCTTAATTTTAATTGATCAATTTATGCACTCGCATTTTCCTAATATTTTAATGCATTTGATTTGCATTCATGGACTATGTACCTCTAGCCACCACCTTTTAAACCATGCCTTTGCTTAAATTTATTTAATCAATATATGCGTTCGCATTTTCTCAAATTTCTAAAATGAAAAATGATTTATAAAGCTACTCGGATGATTAGAAAAATAGATAAATGCTAATTTTCCAATATATAAAATAGCTCTCCAAGTTCAAACTATACAAAAAAATAAGCAATATGTTAAGTGGCGAAATGTGATTGGTGAATGCTATTAGTTAAATGCATTCCAAGCAAATGCATAAGTATTTCTGCCTACTAGCAGGAACTAATAAAAGCATTTCAACCAAATGCATAAGTATTCTTGCCTTGACACTAGGAGCCAATAAAATTGTCACTATAGAAAAATAGTTTATCCAAGTGAGTGCTATTAGGTTTGTTATCTTCAATTTCAAACTCCTTTGATGTTAATGAATTTTCTTTCATATTAGAATATGGAGATTCCTTTTTAAATGGGAGTCTGGAATAAAATGACATATACAAATAAATTTAAGCAAAGACATAGGCTAGAAAACTGATAGCTTTTATCAATAGAAAGGGGACGTTTACAGTGACAGAGCAGAAGCTCTTGTGCTCGTTGAATGAACACCAAGAGACAAGTTACTCAAGGAAACAAATGGCTATTTTTATCTATTTTGCTTCATTATATCCCAAAAATGCAAGTTGGGTTTCACAATGCATGAAAACACATTTGTGCAAACAACTGCCACAATTATAATTGCAATGGATGACAATGATGGTGTAATGGATACTAATAGTCCAAACATCAAAATACACCATCTAGTTTATTTTTAGATTAAATTCAAACAAGTATCAATTGGAAACAGATTAACCTAGTAGTCTATTTATCATAGGTTCATGAATTCCAAATGCACAAGTGCAAGCATGGTTCCCTATAGGCTTTTGCAATGCATTTTAACTATATTGTTGTTTGCATCGAGCTTAAAGAACCACTGCAATTATGGTTTTGAAATAGATTTAAATCAATGGATGTAAGTCAAGAAAGGTTTCCAATTACACTTAATACTTGAATCCTGAAGCATCATTGCTTCAAGCTATAGAAAAAGTGCAGACAGGGACACACAAGCAAATTCAACAATGAAATCATCAAACAAGGATTTGTTTTCTATCACTATGACTAACTATTGAACTCAATTGACTCATCAGTCAAACATCTTTATTCATTACTGACCTAACTTGTTTCAAAGCTATCTTGTTAAACTGATTAGTTAATTTCATTAATGAGTAAAAGATAGAATTGACTTAATTTGCACAAGCTAACTGTAAGATTGACTTGTTCGTTAATTGACTTTGATTAATGGTTCAGGGACAGATGAGACAAATTAAATTGTCATGAACAAAATGCGAGATGGACTTATTGGCTCTTACGCCACATATACTATGACATTTCAGCTTTCATGAAATAATACCAAAAGCAATAGAATAAGCAGATGGATTTAACATACATGAAGAGATACAATTAATATGGACAGCTATAGGTTGTTGAATATTTGTAGCATAAGGAACAGAAAGGAAGATGTTGCCAAAGATTTTGCAATTTCGGTTTACAATTACGTTTGCTTCCTTGTCTATAAAGCCTTTTCAAGAAGTTCCTTTTTTTTTTGGATATGAATGACCATGATTGGTTTAATTGATTTGGTGTACAGAGATGTTTTATAATTAACTATAATTAACTTTTCATCTAAGCTTCTACGTATCCCTGTATGCAACTACGTATACATGCGTCCATGTATTTTTTGGATTTGCCACTATAGCCTTGTACCAATTTACTTTGTTATATGGCTATCACATATAGTAACACTAATAAGCTCTTTCACTATACATAGTAACTTTTTTCATAAATGCCAGGTTGAGCTTATATGTATCAGGATACATATATACTCACGCTAAAAACTATTGAATTATGGTCTCTATTTTCCCATTTTCGTAGACACATTACTATTGCAATCAAATGTGTAAAGCATTTGTGTCCAAAGAAATTAGATAAAGGAATGGAAATATGTTACACAACCTTGTCTTATGCCTTCATAGTAGTTTTTTCATTGCATTTCAAGTAAACCAGAAACTAGAATTTTATTCATATTATTTCATCCATGGCATTTATAGCTTTTCCAATAATTGGATATGACCAACCATGGAACACAATTAATTCATCAACAAACTAGATTGATTTCTCACTGAATTAACTTGTTGGAAAGCTATCATGTTAAGCCAACTAGCTAATATGCCACATTCAATATGACATTTGAGTTTCAAATAAGTCTCATGCACACAAATCTGTTATCATGCTAAAGCCATGCAAACATAGATGTTCCAATTCCATGGGACCATTTTATTTCCATTTGTCCAAGTTCATTTCATTCCATTATCAAGAACCAATAATTAAATGTTTACACCAGGTACATGCAACTAGAAAATGCAAGTAGGGTTTCAACAATGAGATCATCTAACAAGCATTTGTTTGCTATCATTATGATTAATGATAGAATTGACTTAATTTGCATGAGTCAAGTGCAAGATTGACTTGTTTGTTAATTGACTTTGATTAATGGTTCGGAGACAGATGAGACAAATTAAATTGTCATCAGCACAATGTAAGATGGACTTATTAGCTGCTACGCCACATATACTATGACACTTGAGCTTTCATGAAATCACCTCACACCAGCTCCATAAAATCATGGAAGGGTTATTCAGTGGCTTTATGTATGGTTCCCCTGCCATTCGAATGAGGGTAGAAAAGTAAAGAAATAAAATGTAAAGAGTGAATCTGATTAGGATGTTGAAAGACTTGTTAAATGAGAAATGGAAACTAAAAAATTGAATTTGAGTTTCCATTATCTATTTTTGTTTAATTCTTGACTACTGTTTTGTTAAACTATAGATTGTAAAACACATGGTGTTGTAAAAACAACAACTCAATGACAGTTGTAACACACAATGTGTTGTAAAGTATTTTGTATTACTCTTGATTAGTTTTTATTGGAATTATTTTATATTGCTATAATTACTTTATTGCTTTCTATTACTGTATTTCAGTATGGACATTTCAAGGTGAAGAACATGACACATATGCAATACAGTATCACAGGTTTAATTACCAAGGTATGAATGAGCAAGAACTTTTTAGTAGATAAAGGTCATGAACATTGAACTAATAGTATCAGAGTCACCACAACATTTAAGGAAACCTATGCTCAACACTCTCTTTTCCATTATCAATTGTATTCCCAATGTCATCCATGAAGAATATCCTCAAAGATATAGAATACATGGATGCATAGGCTAAAAAATTTCTTCATGGATCAAAGATATGGAATTCATTGATTAAAGAAATGGAAATCATGGATCAAAGCAATAGCTAATAGCAGGATCTAGAGGTTGACAAAGTTCTTCATGGATGAAATTGGGAATAAAATTGATAATGGAAAAGGGAGTCTACACCATAGGTTTACTTAAATGTTGTGGTGACTGTCCTACTATTGGTTCAATGTTCATGACCTTCATCCACTCAAAGGTTCTTGCTTGTTTATCATGCAATATAGATTTTCGTGACTAGAGATGAATTGTGATTACTTTGAGCGTTTCATTTTTTGTTATTTTGCAGATCTGTGTAGTCACAGGAGATGTTGTTGCTGCAGAGTCAAGACCTGGGAACAAGCTACATGACACATGCACCCATACACTATGACATTTGAGATTCACATAAGTCTCATGCACGCAAATCTGCTATCATGGTAAAGGCATACAAACACTGATGTTCCAATTCCATGGGTTCATTCTATTTCCATTTGTCCAAGTTCATTTCATTCCATTATCAAGAACCTATAATTAAATGTTTAAACTAGGTACATGCAAACAACAATGGAAGAAAGGTTTCATAGTGCTTTAAGACATTGTTATACTGTGATTATAAATTCATATTTTAAGCTACTTTTAGTATTATTTATTCGAGCTTCTTGTTGAAATGCAAAGGTTTCATCTGCGTTTGATAGGTATTATGTAGAAATCCTCTTATCCATTTTACTTCATGCATGTGAGCCCTGCAAAGTCTATATATTATTGACTATTGCAAAGTGGTCCCATAAAGAGGGCTTTGGAACCAAAATCATCTAAACACATGCAATAATGATAGCTTTTGAACTACAAGTGAACAGTGTGTTGGTTTGATCTTTTCCATTGTCATTAAAGCATAAAGGGTAGAGGGGTTCTGTTAAAAGTTGTGGTTGTTGTCCTCATAGGCATAAACCCGTATTTTAAACTACTTTTTTACTTCATGCATGTAAGTCGATAGTGTGTTGCTTTTAGCTATTCCATTGTCATCAAAGCATAAAGGATAGATGGGTTCTGTTAAAAGTCATGGTTGTTGTCCTCGTAGGCATAAATCTATATATTAAACTACTTTTAGTATTATCTATTCGAATTTCTTGTTGAAATGCAAAGGTTTCATCTACGTTTCATAGATATTATGCAGAAATCCTCTTGTTCATTTTACTTCATGCATGTGAGCCCTATAGAATTTGTATTTTTCTAATTGTTGCAAAGTGGTCCCATAAAGAGGACTTTAGAACCAAAATTATGTCAACATGTGTGATAATGAGAGCTTTTCAACAATCTGTCAACAGTGTGTTGCTTTGAGCTTTTTCATTGTCATGAAAGCATAAAGGATAAAGGGATTCTATTAAAAGTTGTGGTTGTTGTCCTCATAGGGATAAATGCAAACAATGAGAGCATAAAGAATACAGTAGAAACCTTTTTCCTGCCAGCAAGCATAAAAATTCTGTTAGATGTAGTTGTTACTATTTTTGTATCTTGAGGTTGTAAAAAACTATGTCAAGAAATGTTGTAGAATCCAAATTACAATGTTGCCATAGAGTAGTTAAGTAATATTGCTTTTCGCTTTTTAGTCTGTCCAATAGAAGAAATCCAAGTAGGGTTTCATAGTGCTTTAAGGCAATTGTATACTTTGATTATAAATTTGTATTTTAAACTACTTTTAATATTGTTTATTCAATGTTTTTTTGTTGAAATGTGAAGGTTTCATCTGCGTTTGATAGGAATTATTGTTTATAAGATGTTGTGACATACATTAATTGGATGTATCTCATCATCTTTCTTATCAAGATGTTAATAACCTTGATTTGTATCTGTCCTTAAATGTATCTGGATGCTATGAACTATGAATTCTACTTGCATATTGCTTGGTTGTACAAGTAATAGTAAGCGTTACACAATGGTAGAAATCACAACTCATAGTATTCATATACACCCATGCACAAATACATGGTTTTCTAGGGCTAGTTTGTTAGTTTCCTTTGATTAATAGTTCAAATGCACACAAAGCTAATTGCAATCATTTCTTTCTTTGAATTGCTAGGTACTTAAAGGCTAACTAGCAATTGCCTAATTATTTAGATATGGGACAATACAAGGATGAATAAGGAAATATGAACTTGCCTAAATGATCATGAATGATAGAGCTATTTGGTAAAATGCTACATATACTGTGACATTTAAGCTTCAAAGACTACCAATGAATAGCAAAATCTTCAAAACTCTCAGTTAACATGTAAAGGGCTAAGAAAAATCGATCTGCTAACTGAATGGGGTCATTTTACTTCAATTATTTAGCACTTATTCTTAATTTTTTAATCACAATATGACTGGATGGCTAGCTGGCGCCATCCACAAAAAAGCATTTAAAGCAAATGCAACAGTAATCTGTTATATACACACATATATACATGGCAACATAGATACATGCATTCATATATACATAATTACATGCACACATATATACATGCAAACCTATATGCATGGATGCATACAAAGACTATGTTTCATGGGATTATTGAAGAGTTAACTTGCTTTCTATATGCTTCCATATTTTGCATGTGTGCCTATGAGGACAATAACCACAATATTTGACAGTATTCCTCTATCCTTGATAACAACTCATTGGTTCCAAAGCTCTCTCTATAGGATAGTTGTACATTGCCTACAAGACTCAGATGAATCCTTTGTATTTCAAGGAAAGATTTGAATCAATAACACTTAAAATGATCTAAGCTATGACTTTACAATCAAAGTATCCAAATGCATTGCAACAATGCGAAACCCAAGTTCCATTTAAGATGTACAATGAAAGTAAATAGAAGGGAAAATGCATTTGCTTTAAAGTTTGTACAGCAATTTCAACAGGTTGTCTAGCCAATGTCAAAAATATGGTTTTCTATCAGCATAGTCCTTCAACCTTCTTTAGGTCTAACTGCTACTTTGTTAATTGACTTTGATTGAAAGATCAAAATGTGAAATGTGGCCAAGGATAATTATAGACAACTGTACGTTGCCTCCAAGATTTAGATGAATTCTTGGTATTTCAAGGAAAGGTTTGAATCGATAACACTTAGAATGATCTAAAATATGATTTTAGAATCAAAGCATCCAAATGCATTGCAACAATGCAAAACCCAACTTCTATTTAAGATGCACAATGAAAGGCTAAAATGTGAAATGTGGCCAATGATAATCATACTTATTTATCTCTTTTAATTGTTATATATTCAAAACTAATTAACAATCCAAACAGCCTCACCTCTAGTCAGATGCCATTAAATGCATTAATTTTGAATTAATGAATTATGCACCTTTAGCCAGTAGTTTTAATCAAAGCATGCATATGGATTTAGAATCAAACTCTCAAAATTTGAAAAGGTTAATTTTTTGAAACAAAGATCTACTTTTGAACCTCAAATGCTTAATTTTTATGAACCATATAGCATATGCCACTCACAATACCCATTTGCAAAGGCTGTCCTTGTAACAAAAAGCAACGATATGATTACAAGTACAATCAATATAGTGAGAATCTTGAATTAACCTTTTTCTCTGTTTACTATATGTAATTGTAAACAAAAGAGAAGGTTCATTCTAGAAACTCACCTTGTACTACTTGCTTGAAGAATTTGCCATAGTTGGACCACTACATGACCTCTTTTCTTCCAACCAAAAGCATTGCACCATGTAAAAATCTTTCATTAGAAAACATAAACCATGTCTTTGTTTTTTCTAAAAGAATAGCAATATATAGTACTCCTACTGCGATGGATACTAATAGAAAAAACCATTTAAACACTACTGAGCATTTTTCCAGGTTCAAAAGACACAAGTATAAATGCAAACAAGATTAACTACACAAACTAATTGTGACAGGTTATTGGACCACAAATCTTCTAGCAATGAATTTGACTTCTCTTTTGCATGAAGCCTAAAACTGTTCTATCAAGCAATATTACTTAACTGCTCTATGGGAACATTGTAATTTGGATTCTACAACATTTTTGGCATAGTTTTTTATAACCCCAAGATACACAAATAGTAACAACGACATTTGACATAATTTTTATGCTTTCCGGTAGGGAAAAGGTTTCTACTACATTTCTCTATGCTCCCATTGTTTGCATTTATGACTACAAGGACAACAACCACGACTTTTAACAGAATCCCTCTATCCTTTATGCTTTCATGACAACAGAAAAGATCAAAGCAACACACTCTCAACTCATTGTTGAAAAGCTCTCATTATCGCACATGTTGACATAATTTTGGTTCCAAAGCCCTTTTTATGGGACCACTTTGCAGCAATCAAAAAAACACAAACTCTACAGGACTACATGCATGAAGAAAAATGAAGAAGAGGATTTCTACATAATACCTATCAAATGAAGATGAAACCTTTGCATTTCAATAAGAAATTCGAATAAACAATACTAAAAGTAGTTTAAAATATGAATTTATAATCAAAGTATACAATTTCCTTAAAGCACTATGAAACCCTACTTGCATTTCTTGTATCAAATAGAATAAAAAGTGAAAAGCAATATTACTTAACTGCTCTATGGGAACATTGTAATTTGGACTTGACAACATTTTTGACATAGTTTTTAATAACCCCAACATACAAAAACAGTAATGACGACATCCTACAGAATTTTTATGCTTGCCGATAGGTAAAAGGTTTCTACTGTATTCTTTATGCTCCCATTGTTTGTATTTATGCCTACGAGGACAACAACCATGACTTTTAATAGAATCCCTCTATCGTTTATGCTTTCATGACAACGATAAAGCTCAAAGCAACACACTATCGACTCATTGTTGAAAAGCTCTCATTATCACACACGTTGACATAATTTTGGTTCCAAAGCCCTCTTTATGGGACCACCTTGCAGCAATAAAAGAGATACAAACTCTACAGGGCTCACATGCATGAAGCAAAATGAGCAAGAGGATTTCTACATAATACCTATCAAACGCAGATGAACCTTCGCATTTCAACAAAAAAATTCAAATAGATAATACTAAAAGTAGTTTAATATACGGATTTATGCCTACGAGGACAACAACCACAACTTTTAACAGAACCCCTCCATCCTTTATGCTTTGTTGACAACAGAAAAGCTCAAAGCAACACACTATCGACTCACATGCATGAAGTAAAATGAACAAGAGGATTTTTAAATAATTCCTATCAAACGCAGATGAAACCTTCGCATTTCAACAAGAAATTCGAATGAACATTACTAACAGTAGTTTAAAATATGAATTTATAATCAAAGTATATGAATGCCTTCAAGCACTATGAAACCCTACTTGCACTTCTTGTATCAAATAGACCAAAAAACAAAAACTTACCTCTTCTGACCTCAAGCAATTTGTCTCTCACTATCTACCATTTTAATGTATCAAAACTCTGAAAATTACCAAATTATCACCTCAAATAACTCATTTCTGGGTCTGGACTTTGCAACTATAACATATCCTTCTCAATCGCTAAAACTCTCCCTCATAATACCGCTTACAGAAGACAAAAACAACACACGCAAAGTAATGGAAATGCATACCAAGTATCTCAAATCTATATTAAATGACCAAAGTACCCTGGCCACGCGTGGCCTCCATGTGACTCCACCGCCTTCACCTCGAGCCAAATGCCATTCAATGCATTTTTTTTTTTTCATGCATCACGTACGTCTACCTGCCAGTTTGATAAACTATGCCTTTGCTTAATTTTAATTAATCAATTTATGCAATCGTTGTTTCCTGATATTTTAATGCATTTAATCTACATTCATGGATTATGTACCTCTAGCTGCCACCTTTTAAACTATGCCTTTGCTTAAATTTATTTAATCAATTTATGCGTTCGCATTTTCCCAAATTTTTAAAACGAAAATGATTTATAAAGCTACTCGGACGAATAGAAAAATAGATAAATGATAATTTTCCAATATATAAAATAGCTCTCCAAATTCAAACTATACAAAAAAAAGCAATATGTTAAATGGCGAAATGTGATTGGTTCATGTTGTCGGTTAAATGCATTCCGGGCGAATGCATAAGTATACCTGCCTACCGACAGGAACTAAAAATATTAACAAAAGGGAAATTTGGATAAATTTCTTTGGATACACAAAGAGGAATCATTTATATAATTTAGGTGTCTATACTATCCATTCTAAATTGAATGTTCTTTTATTTTTCAATTATTTAGGAAGTATAAATAATCAAATATTTAAGGCAAAGATTCATTCTTGAAATGCATTTAAATCATTTTATACACTATATGATGAAGGGTACTCCCCTCACAAAACCACACACAGCTAAATAAGAGAAGTAAATAGGAAATGCAGAATGAAATGCTTATTTTCTATTATCTCCATGAAGTAAAATTGTAATAATTAGATAAATAATGTACTATAATTACATGGACCTTCTCTTTACAGAAATTTGCAAGCCAAAACAACTATCTGCACTACTAGAGCCCCTTTTTGTAATCTCTGTTCTACATCTTTATCTTAGAAGTGTAACTGCCTTAGAATATTCTAGAAGGTGTAACCATATTTTGATGCAAAAAAATTCACCATCTATTTTCTTGCTCTAAAAGTATTTTGTTTTATTTTTATAAGTTAGAGAGGTCATAAGTTTGACTGTCAGATTTTCAATTGTAATATATCATTGGAAAGCTTGTGAAGAGATCTACAACATGCTTTCACCAAATATATAAAATCCAAACTTTTCATCCTATTCCAAAGTCTCTAATGTCTTCAATTTTGTGTTTGAAACTTCATTGGGAAATTCTTCAAGATCAAAAATTTAATATCTTTCAAAGGGTATAAAATTTTTAGATGATTCTTTCACAAATAATTTTATTTTTTAATTTCTCTTTTTGGGGTCAGTTTTTTGTGTCAATGAGCTATTAAAACTACATGGTTTAATCTTTATAGCAAAAGCATATAAGGTATTTGTTCGAATTCATTAAAAAACTATTTAACATTGACAAATTATTGATAGAGATCTATAACACTAATTAAATACTACAATTACTCTAGTTTAATTTCCTTTTCTATTTCAAAATTACTTCCTTCGGTGACAATGTTATAATTGATCTAAATTAATTGTACTTTTATAAATTAATTTCTTAAAATAACTTATAATGTACTGTCAAGTAGGTTTTATTCAATTGAATTGCAGTTTCTATATTTTACTTTACTTTAATTTCCTTTTCTAATTCAAAATTACTTCCTTTAGTGACAATGTTATAATTGATCTAAATTAATTTTACTTTTATAAATTAATTTCTTAAAATAACTTATAATGTACTGTCAAGTAGACTTTATTCAATTGAATTGCAGTTTCTATATTTTACTGTGATATGTTATGTTCTAAGAAAACTAGAAAAATAAACAAAAAGAAAACAAGGTTCTTTGCATATCACCTTGATTGATCAATGTGGTTCATTTAGAATAATAAGAAATAATTACTCATATCATACCCTATAATTTCAAGGTGGAGAAACACCAAATATTATGATTTGAGATTGATCATTTTTAATCAATCTCTTTCCTTGAAGTTAAAATAACTTACATTTTCATAAGATTGAGAAGCTTATTGAAAAAATTATGTGATATTTTTTAAATCAATACTTCAAATGACTTTGCATGTTCCATTAGCAAAGGGATCTTTCCATAAACATCACCTCCATTCATTAATATGGAATTTGGAATAACAAACAATAATTAGTTATATTATATGAAAAATATGAAGGGTAAAAAAGTAATAATTGTTATGATACAACATTTGTGGCTTGTAATCCATCTATTTTCTAGGAGTTTAAACAACAACAATTATGAGATGATTGAAAAGCTTATAGAAAAGATGATGTGAATTTTTTTGAGTGGATATTTTGGACCACACTCCATGTTTAAACATAAAAAAAGAATCTTTTCAAAAACATCAATTTAAATTCATACAACATTTTTAAAAACAAATCAATTTTATTTTTAATGAACTATAAAAATTTAATATTTACAATAATTTTATGTGACTAAATAATTTATGCATTCCAAAATAAATAATAATATATACTACCATTATGATTTAACATTTAGGCTTTTATCTCTTCCATAAGACCTACCTATTCTAAAATAGGTTCTTTTAAACTCCCATTGTTTCATGTCGTTCAATAAATAAACTCAAGTAACCAAACATTTTAAGGCACAAAATCACTATTGGAGTGTATTTAAACTGAAGGCTGTAGAATAATTTCCTAGCTGCCTCACTTGATTACAAGAGATTTATCAAAATCGAGTTCTCTTATTTATATGATAATAAACATTCTGTCTAATTCCTATTAAGTGGCAATACTTATGTCACAATAGTCTAAGCCGATAAAAGTACGAGTTAAGAACATATTTTCGGTATCTAAATGCGAAAGCGTATTAAAAAGTATTTACAAAATGGAAATTTAGATAAATTTCTTTGGATATGTAACACCCCTCCATTTTGTGCTTTGTTAATCAGACAATGTTTTCTCTATGATGCCTTGTGTTTGGATTATGTTAATGATGTAAACTTCGTTAGTTAGTGATACTGTATTGGTGAAGGGGATGGGATCACATCACTCGCATGCGAGCAACCTATGATTCTGTGATTTCTTCTTCACGGTGTGTTTTATTATGTTATATGCATGTTTGACACTTGTGTTGTTTGCAGGATGCAGGTACAGGACATCGACTCCACCCGGTTCCATAGGTCTGAGCATGTCCCTTGTTCAATGGAAATCAATTGAGAGATAGTAGCTAGGGTTCTTCTGTGTCAAGCCACTACCCTAGTCTCAATGTGTTGTCAGGTTGTAGTAAGTTTGGTTGTTATGTTGCCTTGTCTTCGTGTTCTTATTTAAATTCAAGTTAAATGGCTTATGTTGCTTAATTTCTGATTAAATGCTTTTGGTTGTAATGCTAGGAATATTAATTACTGTATTAATTAATTTAATTTAATTAATAAAATAATCTAATATTGGATTAGATTTATTTTATTGGTTAATTAAATTAATTGTGTGAATTAATTAAGTTATTCCTTGAATTAAAAGTGTTAAAAATATTTAAATTAATTTGTGTGAAAAGAAGGTTTTAAAATATGTTGAATGCTATTTAGAAAATGGAAAATTGTTTAAGTTATTCACAATTCCAAATATCTTCAATGCAATGACTTTGGGGTAGAAAAGATATTTTCTGAAATAGTTAACTATTTTGGGGAAAGATATTTGTGAAGAGTTGAATTTGAAATTGAATTTGGAAACTGAATTAAAATTGGATTTGAATTTGAATTTGCAATTTAATTTGTATTGAATTGTAATGTGAATTTGAAGGGGATTTGAATTGGAATTTGGGAAGTTGGAAAGATGATATATTTTCATTTTAGGGTTTTCCTTCATCCTCTTTTTATGGGAAAATTGGTTGCAAAGAAAAAGGGGGGCTTTTGGATTTTTTCTTTTTGGAATGGATTCTTGTTTTGATTTTGGTGGAGGGGCTTGGAGGAGGCTAAGATTGTGGAGTTGAAAGAGTGCTTGAAAATATCCATTGTTGAAGCTTGCAAGTTTTGGAGAAAACACAAGGTTCCATCATTTCTCCCTTCATCTTCTTGCTCATTTTGAATGAATTGAAAATATAGTTTTAGATTCAATGGAAATTCAAGGAAAAGCTCTTAAATTTGCTTAATGGTAGATATATTTGGAAATTGAAACCAAACAAGAAATTTATACCAAGTTATTGAAAGAAAATCAAAGAAAACTCAATGTTAGAACTAGATTTTGAAAACCCATTTTGTTGTTTTGAAATAAGTTTTATTCTTGAAATGGGTTTGGATTATTTTTACAAATTGAGTATGAAATCAAAATCTGGGTATATATATTTGTGAATATAACCATATATATCAATACATGGATATACCCACAAATATATATACAAATATATTTGTTATATTTGAAATTTTGGATTTTGGGTAAAACTGAGAAAAATGCTCTATTTTTTTGCCATATTCAGTGGTTGGTAAGAAAAAAATAATATAAATTTTATTTTTGTTTGTTGTGGGGTGGCAGGTTAAACCCCACTGCCACCACTCAGGCCATGGCAAAGGGCCACAGACCGTGTGAGGAACACACAGACCACGGCCGAAGGGCCACGGGCTATGTGAACCCCACACAGACTGCGGCCGAACAGACCGTGGGCTGTGTGAAGCGCACAAAGACCGTGGTCATAAGGCCATGGACTATGTGAAGCCCACATAGGCCATGGCCAGAAGGGCCATGGATTGTACGGAGCTCACACAGTCTGCATGACCATTTAGGGCATCGCGGAATTTTTGTTGATTACCTCTGATTTCGTGTCATTATATTTTATATTATTTGTAACTTTGGATATTTATTATTTAATAATATATTAATATTTATATATATAATAATATATGGTATATATTATATATATAATATTAATATAATTTTTAAATAATAATTTAATTGAATATTTAAATATATATGCATAGTATATGTATACTCGTATAATTTTTATATGCGTGGTTTTAAAAATATTTTGTAAGTTCAATTTAAATCATTATGGGAAGTTGTGTTTTAAAAATGAGTAGATTTACGTCACAATTTGTTTACATTTAAAAATATATGTTTATTCAGAAAATTATATTTTATAACAATAAAGTATTTAAGTAGAAAGAGTATTTTTAATCAATGGCTTTAAGATGAGATAAGTTTATCGGATTCAAAATAAATGTTTTAATTTATATTAAATGTTTTGTTCTGGAATTAATGGTAAACTTAGATTAAGTAAATTGTTTTAAATGTTAGTTGAAAGACTTTATTATTTAAGTGTCATGATTATGGTTATTGTTGAGAAACTTGAATAATGAATTTATTTATAAGATCGATTCTTTTCTTAAACATTGAGTATGATAGGGAAAATAGAATTTAACTATTGAGTTTTAAAATTCTTCATGTGATTGATTGACCTTTAATTATGTGCAAATAATGGTATTTATTTAAATTGACTTCATGCAATGTGTCACCACGTGGCTTGGATTTAAGAAATCCTAATATTAACCTGTTTAATTGCTTAGAATGTTTTCTAGTGGTTTTTTCGTTTATTCTTGGTATGGGCAATATTGTTTGATTGTGGGTGTACCTTGGTTATTCTGGGTTTTGTACCTTGAGGCTAGGGACTCTTTGATTTCATTTTTTTTAAATTCGTATTGCTCTTGTTGATCATGTAAGTCTTCCAACAGTGTTTTCTTGAGATGATGTTATGTCTCTTATGATTTTCTTTGTCTATCTTGGATTGTGTGTGAGTTAAGCTTGAGTGGATACCTAATTCTTTGAACGAATTGTGTGACCTTGCGATTCGTGGTTGAGTCAAGTTATCAGTTTGTTATGTGGGTCTCATTATGTTAGTCAACCTTGTGTCAAGCTGAGGTAGTGCACGCTTTGGTTTCAGTTTTGGGCATCTGTAGTGATGTGTTACCTATTGAGGTGTTTGATTATTTGTGATAAGTTTCAGTGCATTGTCTACCCTTGGCATGTGGTTGAGTTTTGTGTTGTCGATAGGGGAGTGGCTTTCAATGAGCGCCAAGCCCAAAGTGGTTCCAAGATAACTCGTGTGAGAGTCAGTTAATTAAGTGAAAATTAAAATAACTTATGTTAGGTATAGAGTAGCTTTCAACTTTAATAAGATAATTTAGCCTCGCTCATTGTCGCAAGGGCTTGTATGAGACTTGAGATGAGTCGGGAAGGCCTAGAATGGCAAGATCGTTATCTTGTCTTTTTGAGAGATAATCGATTCTGCTCTGGTGTGGATGTGGGGCCGGGAGTCGGTTGAGGTTTCCAGGATATCCCTAGAGGGGGGCCGGGGCCTAGGAAGACTTTCCAGGAGATCCCATGCAACCTTTGCGATGAGACTCCTCCTATGACAACAGTCGGTATAGTGTTGTACCATTGGTTTAGTTTGTACAATGATTGTACTCGATTTTGTACTCTGGAAGCATTGTAACCATTGTGTTAAGTGATGTGGATTATGTCATTGATTCAGTTTAGTTCATGTGTTAGCCTGTGTCTAGTGGTAGATGGTCTTGTCTAGGAAATCCTTGTTACTATCTCCTAGCACGGGGGGTGAGCCTTTTGGTTTCACTTGGTTGGGTGGAACGTGCACCTTCCTCTTTTGGTTTTTGCTCTTGCTCATGTGGACGAGACTTTCATTTTGGAGAGCTCATTGGATCTAGATGCTACTCTGGCTTCGTTCTTTTTAGTTGATGTTTATTCTTTTACCCCTCATTTGTTATCGAGGTGCAATTTGTAAATTGTCATCAGGATTATTGGATTTACCTCATTTGGGGAATGAGTGTTGTAATCATATCATTTAAATGTTGTTAATTGGAATCTTGAGGTATTTATTATCCTTGTAATTTATCTTGTATGGGATGTATGTAATTTTAATTTTGTAAGTGATTAATGTTTTGGTTTCAATTGATGTTAATTGTTGTTTGCATTTTAAAGTAATCTTTGTCTCATGGCCTTAGAGGTTGTTGGCAATGTGTATTTGTCTTACATGTTATTTGTACTTAAACAAAAAAAAAATTGGTGTGCTTTAGTAGAGAATTGCAACTTCCTCTAGGGTTGTGTGGTGGGGTATTACTCATGGTATCAGAGCCTAGGTTTAAACACTAGGAGCTTTGGGATTATGTTGGACCCATTATGTCATAAGTTTTGTAGGTTTATACTCTGGGCACTATGAGGCCATTGTATTGACCTAGTTGTTTTTCTCTTTTGTGTTGTTTTCCTTTTGGGTTGATTTCTCTTGTTTGCCCAGAAGTTGTCATTAAGTGGTATAGGTCCAAGGTGCAGGAAACCAGTGGAAAGGATAGGATCCTCGGTGTAGTGCGCAATGCACGGATATCCTTTCTATTGAAAGAATGCATTATGGACGATTGTGTAGTGTGTGACTTCGATGTGTTGTGTGTGGTGGATGATAATCAGTTTTGTTGTTGTTTCCACCCTTGCATGTCTTTTTTTGAATGCTTTTGTGAGGGTTAGGCTTGCAAGCCTACCAAGAGGTGTGTTTTGTTGGCTTCCTTCTTGTTGCTTGGTTCTTGAGTGTGTTTGTAGTGTGTTTGTTGGTGGGTTACACGTGACATGTGTCACCTAAAATTACCCTTGCTTGTTTTCTTTGTTTGTGTTCTTGGAAAGTTTGTGACCTTTAAGGTGCCAAGAAGTTCCTTTTCGTGTGCATTCTCCTTTGGAGTTTTGTTGTTTCTCTTCACCATGCAAGTTTTTGGTGCATGTCTTCTTGTGCTTTACCTCCTTACATTAATGGTTACTTGATTGACCCTATGTGGTTTTGCAGTTTCTTTTGCATGTATATTTTATTGAGATTATAAATATGGTAATGAAAATGATTGATCATGTTGTTAGTTCATAGAGTTTGTGCAGGCTCTCTTTTGATCGATGCACTTGTGTGAAAGTGATTGTATGATGACGAAACCATGTTTGCAATAGTGCTTATGTTAGAATTGTAAATTCTTCTCTCTCCTTCCCTCTCTTCTCATTGGTTTAACAAAGATGCATTTCCTTGAGTGTGTGGTGTATTAAAAACCCATAGTATATGAGAAAATGTTTATGTATTCATGAAGGTTTGTTTCCTAGATCAAACATTGGGTAAAGGACCTAAGTCCCCAGGTTGCATTCATAATCATGGATAATGTGTAATCTGAATAGGGAATCATTTTGCAGTAAGTAAAAGTTTAGAGAAAGAAAAGGATTAGTGAAATCATTGCATGTAAATGATAATTGCATAATAGGTGCATCTTGTTGGTGAGGCCTATAGTCCCCAATTTTTTTTTTGGTTAAGTTTTAAGAAATCATGTTGATGCTAGATTATTGTGCCTAGATTCAAAATGCAAAATGTTAAATGAATGTTAAAGTAATAATGTCACATAACTTTGCATGAGTAAACTTTGTAATGTTATTGAAGACTTCCAAGAGTAAGCCTGACCCTAGGGGGGGATGATGTAACACCCCTCAATTTTGTGCTTTGTTAATTAGACAATGTTTTCTCTATGATTCCTTGTGTTTGGATTATGTTAATGATGTAAACTTTGTTAGTTAGTGATACTATATTGGTGAAGGGGACGGGATCACATCACTATCATGCGAGCGACCTGTGATTCCCCGATTTCTTCTTCACGGTGTGTTTTATTATGTTATATGCATGTTCGACACTCATGTTGTTTGCAGGATGTAGGTACAGGACATCGACTCCACCTGGTTCCACAGGTTTGAGCGTGTCCCTTGTTTAATGGAAATCGATTGGGAGATAGTAGCTAGGTTTCTTCTATGCCAAGCCACTACCCTAGTCTCAGTGTGTTGTTGGGTTGTAGTCGGGTTGGTTGTTATGTTGCCTTGTCTCCGTGTTCTTATTTAAATTCAAGTTAAATGGCTTATGTTGCTTAACTGCTGATTAAATGCTTTTGGTTGTAATGCTAGGAATATTAATTATTGTATTAATTAATTTAATTTAATTAATAAAATAATCTAATATTGGATTAGATTTATTTTATTGGTTAATTAAATTAATTGTGTGAATTAATTAAGTTATTCCTTGAATTAAAAATGTTAAAAATATTTAAATTAATTTGTGTGAAAAGAAGGTTTTAAAATATGTTGAATGCTATTTAGAAAATTGAAATTTTTTTAAGTTATTCAAATTTCCAAATAACTTCAATGCAATGACTTTGGGGTAGAAAAGATATTTTCTGAAATAGTTGACTATTTTGGGGAAAGATATTTGTGAAGAGTTGAATTTGAAATTGAATTAAAATTGGATTTGAATTTGAATTTTCAATTTAATTTTTATTGAATTGTAATGTGAATTTGAAGGGGATTTGAATTGGAATTTGGGAAGTTGGAAAGAGGATATATTTTCATTTTAGGGTTTTCTTTCATCCTCTTTTTATGTGAAAATTGGTTGCAAAGAAAAAGGGGGGCTTTTGGATTTTTTCTTTTTGGAATGGATTCTTGTTTTGATTTTGGTGGAGAGGCTTGGAGGAGGCTAAGATTGTGGAGTTGAAAGAGTGCTTGAAAATCTCCATTGTTGAAGCTTGCAAGTTTTGGAGAAAACACAATGTTCCATCATTTCTCCCTTCATCTTCTTGCTCATTTTGAATGAATTGAAAATATAGTTTTAGATTCAATGGAAATTCATGGAAAAGCTCTTATATTTGCTAAATGGTAGATAGATTTGGAAATTGAAACCAAACAAGAAATTTATACCAAGTTATTGAAAGAAAATCAAAGAAAACTCAATGTTAGAACTAGATTTTGAAAACCCATTTTGTTGTTTTGAAATAAGTTCTATTCTTGAAATGGGTTTGGATTATTTTACAAATTGAGTATGAAATCAAAATTTGGGTATATATATTTGTGAATATAACCATATATATCAATACATGGATATACCCACAAATATATATACAAATATATTTGTTATATTTGAAATTTTGGATTTTGGGTAAAACCAAGAAAAATGCTCTATTTTTTCGCCATATTTAGTGGTTGGTAAAAAAAAATAATATAAATTTTATTTTTGTTGGTTGTGGGGTGGGAGGTCAAACCCCACCACCACCATGCAGGCCGCGGCCAAGGGCCACAGACTGTGTGAGGAACACACAGACCGCGGCCGAAGGGCCATAGGCTAAGTGAACCCCACACAGACTGCAGCCGAACAGACCGCAAGCTGTGTGAAGCCCACACAGACAGCGGTCTTAAGGCCATGAACTGTGTGAAGCCCACATAGGCCACGACCAAAATGACCACGGACTGTGTGGAGCTCATACAGTCCACACGGCCATTTAGGGCATCGCTGAATTTATGCCGATTACCTCTGATTTGGTTTCATTATATTTTATATTATTTGTAACTTTGGATATTTATTATTTAATAATATATTAATATTAATATATATAATAATATATGATATATATTATATATATAATATTAATATAATATTTAAATAATAATTTAATTGAATATTTAAATATATATGCATAGTATATGTATACTCGTATAATTTTTATTTGTGTGGTTTTAAAAATATTTTGTAAGTTCAATTTAAATCATTATGGCAAGTTGTGTTTTAAAAATGAGTAGATTTACGTCACGATTTGTTTACATTTAAAATTATATGTTTATTCAGAAAATTATATTTTATAACAATAAAGTATTTAAGTAGAAAGAGTATTCTTAATCAATGGCTTTAAGATGAGATAAGTTTATCAGATTCAAAATAAATGTTTTAATTTATATTAAATTTTTTGTTATGGAATTAATTGTAAACCTAGATTAAGTAAATTTTTTTAAATGTTAGTTGAAAGACTTTATTATTTAAGTGTCGTGATTATGGTTATTGTTGAGAAACTTGAATAATGAATTTATTTATAAGATCGATTCTTTTCTTAAACATCGAGTATGATAGGGAAAATCGAATATAACTATTGAGTTTTAAAATTCTTCACGTGATTGATTGACCTTTAATTATGTGCAAATAATGGTATTTATTTAAATTGACTTCATGCAATGTGTCACCGCGTGGCTTGGATTTAAGAAATCCTAATATTAACCTGTTTAATTGCTTAGAATGTTTTCTAGTGGTTTTTTTATTTATTCTCAGTATGGGCAATATTGTTTGATTGTGGGTGTACCTTTGTTGTTCTCGGTTTTATACTTTGAGGCTAGGGACTCTTTGATTTCATTTTTCTAATTCGTATTGGTCTTGTTGATCATGTAAGTCTTCCAACAGTGTTTTCTTGAGATGATGTTATGTCTCTTATGATTTACTTTGTCTATCTTGGATTGTATGTGAGTTAAGCTTAAGTGGATACCTGGTTCTTTGAACGAGTTGTGTGACCTTGTGATTCATGGTTGAGTTTAGTTATCAATTTTTTTATGTGGGTCTCATTATGTTAGTCAACCTTCTGTTAGCCTGAGGTCGTGCACACTTTGGTTTTAGTTTTGGGCATCCATAGTGATGTGTTACCTATTGAGGTATTTGATTATTTGTGATAAGTGCCAGTGCATTGTCTACCCTTAGCATGTGGTTGTGTTTTGTGTTGTCGATAGGGGAGTGGCTTTCAATGAGTGTCGAGCCCAAACTAGTTCCAGGATAACTCATGTGAGAGTTAGTTAATTAAGTGAAAATTAAAATAACTTATACTAGGGATAGAGTAGCTTTGAACTTTAATAAGATAATTTAGCCTCCCTCATTGGCTCAAGGGCTTTTACGAGACTTGAGATGAGTCGGGAAGGCTTGGAATGGCAAGATCGTTATCTTGTCTTTTCGAGAGATAATCGATTCCACTCTTGTGTGCATGTGGGGCCGGGAGTCGGTTGAGGTTTCTAGGATATCCCTAGAGGGCGCTGGGACCTAGGAAGACTTGCTAGGAGATCCCATGCAACCTTTGCGATGACACTCCTCCTATGACAGCAGTCAGTATAGTGTTGTGCCATTGGTTTATTTTGTACAGTGATTGTACTCAATTTTGTACTCTAGAAGCATTGTAACCATTGTGTTAAGTGATGTGGATTATGTCATTGATTTAGTTCAGTTCATGGTTAGCCTGTGTCTAGTGGTAGATGGTCTTGTCTAGGAAATCCTTGTTACTATCTCCTAGCATGGGGGGTGAGCCTTTTGGTTTCACTTGGTTGGGTGGAATGTGCACTTTCCTCTGTTGGTTTTTTCTCTTGCTCATGTGGATGAGACTTTCATGTTGGAGAGCTCATTGGATCCAGATACTACTCTAGCTTCATTCTTTTAAGTTGATCTTTATTCTTTTACCCCTCATTTGTTATCAAGGTGGAATTTGTAAATTGTAGTCAGGATTATTAGATTTACCTCATTCAGGGAATGAGTGTTGTAATCATCTCATTTAAATGTTGCTAATTGGAATCTTAAGGTATTTATTATCCTTGTTGTAATTTATCTTGTATGGGATGTATGTAATTTTAATTCTATAAGTGATTAATTTTTTGGTTTCAATTGATGTTAATTGTTGTTTGGGTTTTAAAGTAATATTTGTCTCATGGTCTTAGAGGTTGTTGGAAATGTGTATTCATCTTACATGTTATTTGTACTTAAACAAAAAAAAAATTGGTGTGCTTTAGTAGTGAATTGCAACTTCCTCTAGGGTTGCGTGGCAGGGCATTACAGGATACACAAAGAGGGATGATTTGTATAATTTAAAATATCAGTCAATATGATTTGATAAAAATAGTCTATTATTTACGTTTTTCTACATATCTATATTTTTTCAAATAGTGTAATTGATTGCTCCTCCATTTTAAATAAAGTTTATGTCTATCTAATAGATGTTGTGTATTTATCTTTCATAACATATAGGTCTATGCATGACTATAATATGTCTCTTTTAGTATTGTAGACTAGAGAATGACTATAATATGTCACTCTTTTAGTATTGTAGACTAGAGAATGGACAATAACTTTGATGACAAGGTTGTAGTCAAAATATACTCAAATTAAATTGATTTTACAATATGTGTATACACATCTTTGAATATGATTTTTAAAGGCATCAACTTGGAGCATTTGGAGAATGTACCTTGAATCGATGTTCTACTTCTACTTTAAATAGACACAATAGTCAATATAACTAGCCAATATTGTGTTTGTCAATAATTGGGATATGAATTAAGAAAATTTAAAACATTTTACTTATATATAGAAGGCTTAATGTAGTGAAAATCCTTGGTTCTACAGATTGATTAAAAAAAAGAAATCCACCAAGATATCCAATATATTAACAAATGAATGAAACATTTATTATCATTACCATAGTTTTACATGGTTTTAGACATGGTCAAACATAATGCTTTTTAAATTTATTAATTACTAATCTAAAATATTTGAAGGCTATTATTGCCACAATTTTTGTCCCCCCCTTAAAACAAAGTCCACTTATGAAAAATTATACCAAAGTAAATGTTGTCACCCTTTCCCTTGGTTTTCAAAACCTTGATTGCATTCCACTTAGGTTGTCACAACATTGTTTTGTTCTAACACCTCAAAGTTTGGTTCCAATATTTTCCTCTATATAAGCCATCCTTTCTATCAGTTTTTAAAACTACGTTGGAGCCCAAAGTGTTTGTCACAACCTTTGCAATCGTTAATGAAAAGTTAAGTGAAGCATAAGTTAAAATGATTTTAGAACATTATGGATGTTTTGAAACCTCTGTTTATCTCCAATGAGATTTTTAGAACTATATTTTATTCCAATGGTAGGAAAGTTTTAACTTTTTCTTTGTTCCAAGGTGTGGCATAATGAAGACTACAAAAAAGGAAACATTTTGGAACCATACAATAGTTTTAAAACCTTTGTCGGTCTCTAATTTTTTTTTTGAAATTTTCTAATTCACTGAAAAGGTCTCACTCTTTGTTTCTTTTCAACTATTCAAAAAGAAGTTAGGGAAAAATGAAAGATTGGCAAGTTCACATGCACCAGTCTTAATGAAGAGCCATTAACTATGCACCACTCCTAGAATTAATTGTAGGAATTTATAAACAAATTGAGCTATTCGAGAGGATCATTTTAGTTTGCAAAAAGTGTAGGATTCCTAGAAGCAAAAGAAGTGAAATTACATAGTTGGTAATTTTCAAAGCTTGGGGCACACTTGAAGGTATAGATTTTTTTCTAGTTGAGCTACAATTACATTGAAGGATAGTAATATTACACCTTAAGAGAAAAAAATTATACTTGCACAAGTGCTTTCCTTTACTTGTCTACAAATTATATATATATATATATATATGTGCTTTGGGGATTTCATCACCATGAAGTATAATTACCATGGTTCGATTACATGTCTTGTTTAACCAATACCATTCCAAAGATAGGGGATACTAGGCTAGGGCATGTGAATTTAAATGAGTTTTGGGATGGAATTAGGAAGAATGATCGACCACCCATAATACAAAGGCTAATTGAAAGTGGGCTATTACAACCTATCACATTCCTTGTAGTTGTCTAATTCCCTGATTAGTGCTAGAGTACATAAATCATTGTAATCCTCAAACATAGGAGGTGAGAAAAAATGATAACTGGCTAGTAATGAAAATTCAAAGGGCTACTTTTGCTTCTTGCCTAAGAATCCTAGAGAGAGAATCTATATAGATTTTGATTTCACCTCTCCATACTGTAGTTTTTCAAAGAAAAAGGGTTGATATAGAAAAGCAATTGCCAAAGAGTGGTTTTCCACATCAAAGAAAGGAAAATATCAATTTCATAAGAATATATAGAGGAATCATTTTATTGATGAAATCTTAGATAGAATAGTGGTTCTACATAGTTTAAAAGGGATCATAAGTTTGAAGAATGTGTATACTTCATTGCATAGATCAACATTCAAGGTGAGAAGTTCTTTGATTTGGCATAGCTCATTAGTGATCAGGTGCATCACATGATTACCCACTTTTAGGTGAACATATTCTCTTATATGTTTATTTGATACATGTCATTTCTTTTACTAGACCTTGGCCTAGATTGAGGCTAATGTAGTTGAACCTTAAGATTTTTTGGTTTTTTAATTATTAATATAAGCTACAATTAAGGAAAAGCTATCACTAGTATAGGAGAGCCAATGATATGTTTACCATGACAATGGCATGAGAGATTCAAGGTGACATTGGTCTGAGGATATTTCCTAAATACATACAACTCATTGACACTTGCAAGAGTCATCTCATACAATTCAAAAGGTTATCATATGTTAGAGTTGGAGGATTTGATGGTTTTCCACTTAAACTTCCCAAATATATAGAAGATAAAGTTTTCTTGATCAAAGTGCATAGAAAAGTGGTAGACGTGAATAAAATGTGCCAAGAAAGAAAAATGGTTGGAACATAGTTCCCTATAGGTCTTGGCCATTTATCCTATAAATCCATGTTGGGTTCTTTTAATATTGAAATATACCTTGTTAAATATACATTGTAGCTTTATGAAAAGATGTTTCCCTTTGATAATGAGAATTTTGTAAAGAATAATCTACAACTATGTCCTAGATTCAATAATGTTCTTGACATAGAGGACTATTGGGTAGACTAAAAAAATGAATATGAGGTAAGAAGAAGGAGTTCGATAAAGTTAACTTTGAGGAAAATAGTTGAATTTAATTTAAATTGGGATATGCAAGGCATAGAAGATGATGAGTCTCATCCGTTCGACCCTATTTATGTTAACAATATTCAAAATCAACCTATTGTATCAATGGATTGGAGTATCAAAGAAAATGAAACTATTGAGGCTAAAATTGTAGTTGTATTGAGAAGAAATCAAGAGTAGGTGGCAAAGAAAAATGTGGAAAAGTAGGCTCCCCCTCCAAAGTCATAAAGTACTCGATCACAAAGAGATACTAGTTAGTTTCCTATAGCTTTAGGAGTGCAAACCTCCACTTCACAAAAGGTTTCATTAGAAGGGAAAGGTGGTGATGATGGTGAAGCTCTAGAGAAAATTATGCTAAAGAATACACGTAGAGAAGATGCACCTAATCCCTCATAGTAGGATTAAAAAAAAAGTAACTAAAGATGACAATATGGTTAATGTTTCTATTTCTCCCTCTCAAGGAAGTACCTACTCATCCCCTAAACTTTCTCCTATTAGGGACACACATACCTCTCCTAGGGTGGGTCCTATTCCTTCTTCCCTTGATGATGGGTCATTTGTTACTCCTCCTTTGAGAAGGGTTTTTAATGTTGGTTCTCCTAGCTCTTGGTTAGTAAAAAGAACCAACTACTACCTCATGGCACGAGAAAACCTTGTCTAGAAAAATGAAGAATATATCCAGGAGAGTCTTTTGTAAAAGGATCTAGTTAATCAACTAATTCAAAGGTCCCAAAATCCCAAGAAGTTGAAGACTACCTCTAGGTTCCTTGAAGATGTTAGTATAGGAAATATGTGTGTAGAAGTAGCCCACCCAAGTCTATATAAAAATAAGTAATCCAAGCCATTGTTAATGATTTTAATATAACTAGGGTGAATTTGGGGCCTTCCATGAGAGATGGGGATGTGCATAAATTCTAAGTGATAGAACAAGGCTAGTGGAGTGGACAACTCAGGATAAGAAGAGAATGTCTAAACTGAAGAGTCGGGTAAAACTTCTAACTAAATTTTTTAAATCTATATTTGGCATTTCCCTACAACCAATTTCTTAAGTAGAAGCTACCTTTGATCCCACATTATCGATTGGAAAGGAGGAAATAAATAAAATATAGAGCTATAAATTATTTGGTAAAGCTATAGAACAATGGGTTTTTGATATATCAAGTAAAGGAAACTAATTCATTGTTGAGATGAAGAAAGTGTAAAGATATTGATACCCTAAAGGTTGAGATAGATAAATTTAATCACCTCAACAAAGATCAAAGAGATAGTATGGATGGATATCCTTGGATACCTCAAAGGAATGGTGAAATTAGGTCTTGAGAGGTTAGTAAGAATATTCTCCCAAAAATTGTAGATAATCATTTTCCTATGTGGAAAATGATTGTAGAATAGAAACTCTTTTTTTTTATGAAGAGTATATAGGAGTTCATAAAAGTGCACACATAATGCAATAATGTTAGGGATGAAATTCAAAAGAACCTCTTAGTAATCGACCTATAGCTTAAGAAATAATATAGCAATGAAGATCAGGATGAAGAAAACTTGAAAGGAAATTTCAAAAGGATGGTCGATGACATCTTTGAAAAAAGATTATTTAATGTCGAATGTATAAGAATATTTAGTGGTATCAATTTGATCCCATTTAAGTTGGTTGGACTTGTAGCTACCTATGTAGGGAGACTTGAATTGAGTAAATGAAACAAAGTTATCTAGAAGCTCAAAGATGGGAACATCATCATTCCCCAACATGAGGAGATACCACCTATCATGAAATATTTCTATGACTTTTGGGTAAGAAGTGCCACATCATCAACCTAGTCAATTGAGAGGATAGTAAGCAAAGAACTACCCTAATGACCTTTCAGTTTCTTTTTACAAATTTTATGTTTTAGTTAAACACTCTTTTAATTATTGGATAGTTAGTTTGTAAAGAAGTTATTTTCCTACTTAGTATTTATGTAATAAAGAGGAACCAAAATATTATCTTGACACATTCGTTCCTGTTAAATAGGTATAGGACAACCAAGAGGGGTGTGAATTAGTTGTCACAAAAAGTAAACCTTAAAACTTTATCACTTATCAAATCTTCAACCCCACTATTTTGTTATTAAATATAAGCATGAAACATAAATAATAGAAAGTAAATCAACACAATGAACACAGATTTTTACGTGGAAAACCCAATAAGGGAAAAACCACGATGAGGGTTAACTCACAATATAAAGATTATAAACTAAATACAAAGGCTCACTACCCAAAAGAGGACTCATTTTCCAAATACAAAGGCTCACTACCTACAAAGGACTCACTGTCCAATGGAGAGGCTCACTACCTATAGATAAAAAAGAGAACAAAAGATCCACCACTATAATTAAAGCACATTCGTAGGATTGCAGAAAGCTTTAGCTCACTACCTTCAACAAACTAAAAAACTATTATCACAACTCACTCACACACACTTCTGCTCTTATGATTTGTGGCACACTTTCATCACTTTGCATCTCACTGTCATACATCTCTTTACAATTCAACTTTCTTTATACTATTCTCCTTAGAAACATTTACCAAGGTTGGCCATAATACACCATTTCATAAATTCAAATTACGTCATAAACTCTAAATTCCTATGGTGGAAAGGAATAAGAGTGGACCAAAAAATATATAACCAAGACCACAATTAACATTCTTGAATCTTCTACACACTTTCTTAATCATATTTTATTCCTCAAATAAAGTGTAAACACTACGTTGGCCAAACCTAATGAAAACTTGAATAATCATTGATGTACACACTTCCCAACTAGAAGATGACACGTGTACACCACAACACACTTCCTTAAGCACGAGAATATAGATCAGAACCTTCTAGATACATTTGTAACAAGAACAACAAGCTTCAACCACTAAATTTCTTTCATCAAACAATTCAGACTGTGCAGACACATAGAGAAATACTAAAACATGATTTTAAAATCTCCAAACTTCAAACCTCTTCACCAGATCATAAGAAATAACTTCACAAAGTATATTCTAGATCCGCAGGATCTGAAATGAAGCAAAGAAAAAATGCAGAGCAACAATATTTCTCCCAGTCCACAGAATACTGACTCTGTCGATAAAACACACATACCAGTGGACACAACTTTCATGAACCATCTCACCAAAGGCTGAAACTCAACATATGTCACCACTTAATCACCTTTATCAAACCTTCAGGTCTGTACAAGCATAGAATCAACACAAGAGAAATGCAGAGCACATACTGGAGCACAATCTAAATACATTCCTTCTTTTGACTTAACTTCTATATTAATTTTCTTAAAAGCACTTGGAAGCTCATCAACACAACACATCTATAGCTATATAAGATAGTTCCATGTATTCACAATATCTCAACATACTCAACTATGTTGACATCAATGACAACACAACCAAACTACCTCATACTTGCAATAATCTCCACCTTTGTCATTGATGTCAACACATAACCTTTTCTCCCCCTTTGATATCAATGGAAGAAAACTACTTTTTGATTATTCCCCTTAGGAATACACTCATACTGCAACAATGAAAACCTTTTCTACCACCCCTATGGAGTAGACCCATTTATCAGTCTAGATAAATGAAGAATTTGTGAATTCACTGGACTGATGCATTTTCATGTGCACCTAGTTACGAGGGTCAATGACCCCCAACCTCTCCCTAAGATGCTCAAAAGTATCCTTCAGAAGAGCTTTAGTAAATATGTTTGCAATTTGTTCCTTTGTTGTCACATACTCTGGTCTGACCTCATTGTCAAACACTTTCTCTCTCAAAAAATGATACTTGATAGATATGTTGTTTGTTCTTGAATGCATAACCCGGTTCTTTGAAATGTTTATTACACTTGTATACTATAGGTGAAAAGGAAACTATGTATTCATTTTGATTCCCATAATTTGCAACTTTCTAAAATTGCATGACCTTTGTTTCACTAAAAAGAAAAAGAAAACATGTTGAATCCTGAATCCTAAGCCTATATCAATCATCATCTATTGTTTCCGAGCTAAGACACTAGTAACTTGTCAATCCCCTATACAGAAATGAAGCCATTGGCATAAATATTATTATCATACAAGCGAGCCATGTTCTTTCTTTCCCATTGAGCTAAAGTTTCCTCTACACATAAGTCAATCCAGAAAACCCCAATATTTACATATTAACCTAATTCTTTTTGGAAGATCATCGAATAATACCTGGAAGTTGGCGAATAGCAAGACAGATCGGGTGATGTCGGCAATTGAATTCTACCGCGCAAAATAGTTCAAAGAACCCATTGTCTACCACAGAAAATTTTTAGATTCTAATGGCCACGAGGATTCTCATAAATATTGTTTTCCCTTTCTGGTAATGAAAACCATGGATGATCTATCGATTCCTGAAAGGACATTCTTGATAGTAGAAAATGCTCATCATTTACTTTAGCTCTACATTATGCTCGAATCCCCTCCTTATGGTGTCTCTTGCCTTTCTATTTGAAGGCTGTAATTGTTCATATTCCGGTGCGACTGATAGCTGTGATATGGAATTTCTGATAGCACAAACCACTCTTTCCATAATGTAACTGCCATTTGTTTTTTATGTACATAGGTCTTTAGAGCCTTATGTGACTATAGAATGCCTCTAGTCTAAAAAATATGTACTTGAAAGAAATAATATATCCATTCTCTATATAAATTTAATCCTATAATTCATATTAAATATAGTCATAATATTTTTAGTCAAAATTAATTTTACATATGAATTAACATTATATAAATATAATAAATAAGTTTACATATTTATATTTTATTTATAATATTTTTTTTCTACCATAATAATCAATTTTATATATCTTTTATGTATCTCATTTTAATGTCTCTACAAATATCTCTTATATTATACGAAAGTTAAAATATTATTAGAGTATACAAATTTTATGTCCTTCCCAATGTTTTACATATATTATATATACTCTTGTGCTGTTTTAAAGCCATGAATATTTTAGTCTTACAAAATATGTGGTAATTGGGTTGAAATTTACACATTTTAAAAACTTTTAATTGCAACCGCTCCTATTAAAATCACTTCTAACAATTAGTAGAAGATGACAGCAATTACCTGATAATACTTTTGGCTTGCACATGCTTGTAAAATATTCCTTTTTCTAGTAGTGGAAAAGAAGCTACCAAAATAAAAACAAACACACCGTCTAGCATGAGTTGGGAGAAACAGAATACAGCAAGTACTGGTGGCTTTAGTAACGACATTTTTTTACAGTTTTTGATTAGAAAGTATGTATTTTTTATGCTCAGTTGTTCGACTAATACGCATATCATGTTTAATTCTACTGTTCAGTGATTATTTCGAAGCCTACATAAAATTACTTTCATAAAGAGTAAATGTGTTGGAGTTATTATTTTATGTGTGAGACTGGATTTCGTGGTATATAATCATATTTCTATGGGTTTGGAATAAAATTTACTCACAAAGAAAGAACGTAAAAGTCTTACACATCTCCGGAACTTAATAACTGATTATTGAAGAGATATAAAAATTATTCTAGGAGTTTTCTTTCTAATTAGCAATCTTTCTATGCAATGAAAAAGTAGGCGAAAGAAATAATACAGGAAAAACCACAAAAATATCATATTTTGTGAAACCAGACAGATTGGTGAGCAGGAAGTATACTTAATTCTTTCTATCAGCTGATTTATGTAATTTATTTATATTTTTCTGTGTTCTAATTCTCTAATATTATAAAGAAGAAAAGGGTGATACAAATTATGTTATTATTGAGACATTCTATTCAAAGTAATGGTTAGTGAATTCAGTTTTAACTTGTGACCATTTCTTTCTACAGCCAAGACAGTGAATACTATACTTTTATTCTCTTTTTCATCTATGAGTCTATTAGATCTTTAGGTTTGACTATTGTACTTTTAAAGGTTCTTGGATTTGTAATCTGAATGCAATTTCTACAAATAATAGCCCTTTTTCTTTATAAGAAAGAAATAGAACAGAAAAATTTACTAAAAATTAACATGAATCAGCTAATAGAAGGTACGAAGTATATTTTAACTTGTCACCGATTGAACTCATCAATTTTTTTGGATTAGCAAAATTTGATGTCTCTCTCATTAGAATCCTCTGTCATTGTTTGTAATGTCCTTTCTCTGCTAGGTTCCTTTTTATTGAGAGAAGCTATTGATTGCAAAGGAGATTGTCATCTTGAATGAAATTGATTGGAGAAGAGATTTCTAGGTATAAGAACAATGTCCACTGTAAGATTGTAGGTATTGTTAAATTTAGATTCTATATATTGCTAAAATATAGTACTCATTTGTTTACACATTACTTTAGATCTAACTTATTGTTATCTGATTCTTTTTAAAAATAAAAAAATTTCTCCACTCATAAATGCACATGGATTTATATATTTTCTAATTATATAATCTACATATCATTTTTTTATTTTGTTAATGAATGATAGCTTCAGTCAGATATGAAGGACAATTGCTATAAGCATCATCGTCATTCATACTTGATCAAAGTTTATCATTTATATTGAAACATTTTTGGAAAACATATTAATTGAATTTATGAGCGTACATATAAAATTTGAATGATGTTATATTCCGCAATCAGAATTTACTTACTCATCCACCACCTTGTAGAAGGGTATGAGTTATACTAAACAAATGATAAACAACTGTTATCATAAGCCGCACCCTAAAGGACACATCTCATGAGTGGATGTGTCTCCACTTGTGGAGACACGTCCTCTCATGAGACGTGCCTCTTAGGGGCAGACCTCCTCACTTATTTATGGCAGATCCTTCTTTGATATGTAGATATAGAAATCGATCAATGTTCTGCAATCAACACATTTAATAAAAATAAAATCTGGAAATCGAAAATCTGAACATAGAAGTTTGAGAAGAATTCTTACACTTAGAATTTTCATAAGTCCATTAGTATCTCAATTGATTGAAGATTTGTTTACAATTACATGGTATCAGAGCGAGGTTGTGTGAATCCAAAACAAATCTAAAATCAGTTTGCTCTAGAAAATTTGTATTTTCTAAATTTTGAATTCACATCACATTCTTCATAATGTCAAGTGTGATTAGATTTGAAGATCGCCTTGTAGGAGTAGACAACTTCACATCATGGAAATTTAGAATCATGATGATCCTTAGAGAGAATAAACTAGACTCACTTGTGAAAGAAAATAAAAAGGAAGCAGAGGATGAACCTGAGAAAACTCAATGGATGGAAAACAATGAAAAGGCCATGAAAATCCCAGTAGATGCAGTTAGGGATCATATAGTGCCCATCCTAGCGAAACATGAAACTGCATACCATATGTACAAATCTCTTGAGAGTACTTATGAGATCAACAACACTTGCAGAACTCTTGCATTAAAAAGGAAAATCAATAATGCTCAAATAAACAAAGGAGAGTCCATTAATGCATACTTCATGAGGATTATTGAACTAAGGGATCAATTATCAACAATTGGACATCAGATTGATAGGAAAGAGTTAACTCTAATTGCACTAGGAGGCCTACCATACTCATGGGAGTCATTTGTTCAAGGAATAAGTGCAAGATCTAAACTCCCTAAGTTTGACAGGCTAATAACTGACTGCCTTCAAGAAGAAACGAGACTCTCCACAAAAGAAAACAAATAGAAAAACATAGATGAAGACATTCATGTACTCAACACATCATCTAATAAAAGGAATAAGAAAAACTCCTACAAGAAAGGATCTTTTAAAAGAAAGAGAAATTCCAATGGAAAGGGATCTTCTAAAAAGAAAGACATCTCTTAAGTGCAATGCTTTAGATGTGATCAATATGGTCACTATGCAATGAAGTGTCCTGATAGATCAAAGCAACAAGCATCTTTTTCCAAAGTAGGAAAGACAAATTCAGTTCATGAATATGAGAACTTTGTGTTCTATTCGGCCTTATCTAGTCAAGTATCTAATAATACCAACAACTGGGTGATTGATAGTGGTTCTTCGAGGCACATCACAGGATTTAGAGAACACTTAGACACTATGACTGAAGAGTCTGATGAAGATGTAATAATTGGGGATGACTCTACACATCAAGTAAAAGGGTTTGGAACTTGTTCCATCACATTGAAATCTGGTCTCTCCCTTCAACTCACTGGAGTCTTATTTGTACCTGGAATAAAGAGGAAGCTAATATCCATTTCTGCCCTTGAAGACAATGGATATAGGGTTACATTTATGGATGGAAAAGTTCTAGCATGGCCTAAAAACTGAACTATCAAGAAAGCCCAAACCATAGGTGTAAGAAAAGGGTACCTTTAAAAACTTTGCACTGAAGTTAAACAAGCCCTTACCCTTGACACCTTTGAGTCAAATGAGATTTGGCATAGAAGATTAGGACACCTTCATTTTTGTGCCCTACCTTCTATGGAAAAACTTGTAACGGGCTTACCTAAGCTAAAACCATCTCATGAAGGAACTTCTAAAGGTTGTGCCTTAGGAAAGAATACAAAGGGATCCTTTCCCATTAGTTTGAGCAAAACCCTAAATGTGTTAGATCTGGTTCACTTTGACTTATGTGGACCCATGTCTGTACCTTCTAAAGTAGGATTTCTATACTATGTCATATTTATAGATGACTTCTCTAGGAAAACCTGGATCTATTTCCTTAAGTATAAAGAGTCAATATAAATCCTCAAAAGGTTCAAAGAGTTTAAAGCACTTACGAAAAACTTCTTCGGGAAGAAAATAAAAACCTTAAGGACAGACAATGGGAAAGAATACAACTCTAGAATTTTTAAGGAATTCTGCATGAGTGCTGGAATTAAGAGGGAGATCATAGTATCCTACAACCCTCAAAAAAATGGGGTTGCTGAAAGAAAAAATAGAACCATTGTAGAAGCTGCAAAAGTAATGTTGCTTGACCAGAACATTGGAACCTCCTTCTGGGAAGAAGCCTCTAGGACTATTGTCTATATTCAAAATAGATGTGCTCATTCTCATCTTGATAACAAAACTCCTGAAGAAGCCTTTACTGGCATAAAACCTCATATTAGTCATTTTAGGATCTTTGGTAGTCCAACCTATATTCATGTGCCCAAGGAGAAGAGATTCAAACTTGAACCTTCCAAAAAGAAAGGGATATTTATGGGTTATAGTGAAACCTCCAAGGCCTTTAAGATATTCATACCTAAGCAGAATCAAATTGAATTGAGTAGAGATGTCATCTTTGAAGAATACGTTGCATTCAAGAGGGCAAGAAGTTTTAGTGAGACTGAAACTTATTCCCCTAGAATACCTGAAATGGAACCTACTCCTGAGATTCAGAGGGAGCATTCTGAGGAAATTCCACATGAAATTCCTTCTACTTCAAATTGAGAATACAAATGACAATGATAGAAAGAGACCACTTTGGGCCAGAAAGATGATCAAATAAGTAGAGGATCATGCAACACCCAAAGGAATGTTTAGGGAGAGTAAAAGACCCAAACATTTCTCTAGCTATGTTGCTCTAATGAACAACATCATAAACTCAAAACCTGTCAGTGTTACTGACATTAAGCATGGAAGGATGCAATGACAGAGGAATATCAGTCTATTCTAAAGAATGATGTATGGGATATAGTGCCTAGACCAAAAGGGAAATCTATTGTCTCTTCTAAATGGCTTTTCAAAATCAAACATGTTGCTGATGGAAGTATAAAAAAATACAAAGAACATTTTGTGGCAAGAGGTTTCTCACAGAAGGAAGGCATTGATTATGAAGAAACATTTGCACCTATTTCCTGTTACACATCTGTGAGAGTTGTGATAGCCATTGTAGCAGCTAAAGGTTGGAAGATCCATCAAATGGATATGAAAACTGCCTTCCTAAATGGAACCACTGAAGAGGAAGTCTATCTAGAACAACCCGAAGGTTTTGTGATACATAAACCTGACTCACATGTATGTAGACTAAATAAAGCACTGTATGGACTTAAACAGGCTCCCAGGGCTTGGTATGAAAGAATTGATAGCTACCTCTTAAGACTGGGATTCTCCAAGAATGATGCAGACCCTAATCTTTACTTTAAGGTAATTAAAGGTTATATGTTGATAATTATTTTATATGTTGATGATCTACTGATAATAGGAGAAGATCATCTCATTTCTCAAGGAAAGAAGGATCCAACTTCATAATTTGACATGAAAGACTTGGGCATTTTACACTAGTTCCTAGGTTTAGAAGTATGGCATAAATCAGAGGGCATTATACTAAACCAAGGAAAGTATACTATTGATATTCTGAAGAGATTTGGAATGTTGGACTATAGACCGATGTCTACACCTATGGAAACCAACCTTCACAAATTGAAAGAAGCAGCAGGAGAATCCAAGTGTGCAGATCCAACCCTTTATAGATAGATGATTGGATCCTTGATGTATCTAGTCAACACCAAACCTAATATTTTCTATGCAGTGAATGTTCTCAGCTAGTTCATGTGTGAGCCAAAGAAAATTCACTTAATGGCTGTGAAACATATTTTTAGATATCTTCAAGGCACTATTGGATATGGTCTTCTTTACAAGAATGATCAACTAGATCTACATGGGTACTTTGATTCAGATTGGGCTAGAAGTGTAACCGATCAGAAAAGCACATCAGGATGTTGCTTTAGTTTAGGATTAGCTATGATCTCCTGGATTTGCAAAAAACAATCTTCAGTTGCACAGAGCTCAACAAAAGTTGAATACATTGCAGCTTTAATGGGAGCAAGAGAAGTAGTTTGGCTTCATAAATTTCTTGTGGGACTCTTTGGTGAGCCCTTGAATCCTACAATTATTCATTGTGATAATCAGAGTTGCATCAAACTCTCTATAAATCCTGTCTTTCATGATAGATCTAAGCACATTGAGATCCCCTATCATTATGTAAGAGATATGGTGGAAAGGAAAGTGATTCAGTTGGAGTATATTAGTACAAATAATCAAACTACAGACATTCTCACCAAGCCTCTCTCCTGAATCAAGGTAGAACACTTCAGGAAGAAATTTGGTATGGTTGAAATGTAATTTGTTATTTATATTTGAAATACAAATTGTTTATAAAATTGTACTAATATATAAGGATGTTTAATGTGTAAACTCTTTTTTCATGTGTGTGACTCCATGACTTTATGGGCCTACTTCCCCTGTGTACATTATTGAAAGGTGACAATCTTTCTAATAATGAACACTTGTAATTGACATTGTAAAGTGACGACTCTATAATCATAAACTATCATGGCAGATATCATGTGACTTGATATTGATGGACATGTCATGATAGTATCTCTTGGACACTTTGATTGATATCATGGGACTTGATATCATTTGTAGATCATTGTGATCCTTAAGAGATAATCATGTTGATATTTATATCCGTGGATATGCCATGAATTATGGTAGACATCATGTGACTTGATGTCAGTGCACATACCATAATAAAGATATGTTATGAAGAATTTCATGTGACTTGACAATATTGAGAAATCATACCATGTCTTAGATATCACGTGTTAAGGTGATATCTCTACTTATTCAATTTGAAATATCTTCCCTAGCTAAGAGGGAGTGTTAATGAATGATAGCTTCAGTCATATATGAAGGACGATTGTTGTAAGCATCATCATCATTCATACTTGATCAAATTTTATCATTTATATTGAAATTTTTCTGGAAAACATATTAATCGAAGTTATGAGCATACATATAAAATTCAAATGAAGTTAAATTCTACAATCGGAATTTACTTACTCATCCACCACCTTGTAGAAGGGTATGAGTTATACTAAACAAATAATAAACAACTGTTATCATAAGCCACACCCTAAAGGACACGTCTCATGAGTGGATGTGTCTCCACTTGTGGAGACACGTCCTCTCATGAGACATGCCTCTTAAGGGTGGGCCTCCTCACTTATTTATGGTGGATCCTTCTTTGATATGAAGATATAGAAATCGATCAATGTTCTGCAATCAACACATTTAATATAAATAAAATTTGGAAATCAAAAATCTGAACATAGAAGTTTGAGAAGAATTCTTACACTTAGAATTTTCATAAGTCCCTTAGTCTCCCAATTGATTGAATATTTTTTTACAATTACATATTTTTTATGTTTATTGCAGCTATATTCTTTCAAATGGATGCTATAGAGAAAGTAACGTGAAAAAGAGTTCGATGTGGTTTATAGAACTGCATGATTATTATATTACAACAATTTGTGAGTATTTGTTGTTTTGGTTTGCTGGGACCATTGGTTTTACATGTTAAAAGAATTTTTCTTGGGCTTTTAAGAAGAATGATATATATATATACACACACACAAATACATACATATACATACACATATATATACATATAAAACAAATACAAAACAATTTAGATATACAATTTTAATGCGTACAATAAAATCAAATGATAACAAGAATATCAAAATTTATATATTGTGATCCAACAATAACAAGAGATATCATTAAAATATTTTGAATAATAGTATTTAGCTACTAGAATATAGACTCCTATTAATCAAATCTTTAATAGTATACACAATACATAATCAAGTTTTAAATTAAAGTATAGCTCAACCCAATCTTATGTGTAGGAGGTTGCTGAATATGTGTAATTCTTTCATGCAAATTCATTGAATGAAACTATGCTCTTGAATGAACTTCATAGCTAGACATTCTTGGCAGATTTTCCACCTCTATTTTTGTTGATGTTTCCTTATTTTAGGACGTTGTTCTTTTTGATCCATCTCCTTTTCTTCTTCTATATTTGAGATCAACACCCATTACTACTAAAGGAAAGACACAAACAAATATGCAATGAAAAGTAAGATGAACATACTTCTCATTGCGAAGTTGATTGTCAACACAGTCTTTCCCCTTTCATTTCATTCTTAGATGATCTCTAGAGATATCAATATGTTTCATATCTTCCTTATTTGATAATAGTGACCTAAACAAGGACTTTTAAAAAAAGGAGTCATATGTAATAGAATAGCATAGCCATTTTTATACTTGGAGATCTCACTCTTTTATTACATTTAGAAAACAAATTAGACAAAGACTCTATTGCTAGTACAATGACCAAAGCAACAAATTTTATAGTCACAAAAAATCATATGAAGAGAAAGATGATATGCATGTACTGTTCTAACTATCTTGGCTATAAGAAGAGATAGTATGAAATAGTTAAGCATTTTATTCAATTGAATATTTCAATCATACCCTAAAACCCTTTCTTTTGTATAAGAATAAAAGAATTTAGAAAGAAAAAATTGTACAAAGAGATGACATGAACAAGTTAATATGAAATATGCTTTAACTTGCTATCGATGGAATCCATCAATTTTTTTGGTTAGCCAAATTAGATGTCTCTTCTATTAGAGACCTATATAGTTGTTTGAATTGAAAACAAAACTTTAGTGCTTATATAAATTTTCAAGTATCTAGTACTCTGACATAGTTTTATTTCAAAGAGTTTAAAAAAGAAGTAGTTTAGAGTCAACATATTGATTATTTTCTATAAAAATCAGTCCCATACATAAACATTAATACCAATACATCACGCATAAACATCAATTCCAATACACCAAATTTTTATTAAAAATACTTTTATATAGTCATTATTTACTATAAAATCATATTCTACATATTAACATAAATTCCACTACACCAACTATTTATAAAAAATACAATTTTAAAATACTTAAATAAAACATTCACAATCCTAAATCTGCTAGATTTATAGCTAAATAAAAATGGTAAAAATAACTTAGAACATAATATAATTGCTACATGTTTATAGGAGAGTGTATTAAGAAGAGACAATTTTATAGGTGACTCATATCCCGGCCATAGCATGGGGGATATTTAGTTTCTAAGGGAAATGAAAATGCAGTGTAGGTGATGAATCCAAGGTGATAACCATCAAATCCTTTGGCTAGTTATTTTATTTAACTATAAGGGTTTGATAGCTTCATATTATTTGATTTCTTAATTCATTTGAATGATGATGAAGATGGTTTTGAATATTACGTTTCACTAGCACTTGAGAAAAGTTCCAATTGTTAACAATTGTCTACTTGAAATTGATGCAGTAGCATCCAGTGGTGTGAGGGCAATCCTACATCACCAAAAAAAATATTATTTGATTTCTTAATTCATTTGAATGATGATTAAGATGGTTTTGAATATTATGTTTCACTAGTACTTGAGAAAAGTTCTAATTGTTAACAATAGTCTACTCTAAATTGATGCAGGAGCATCCAGTGGTGTGAGGGAAATCCTACACCACCAAAAAAAAAAAGATTTTAATTTTCTATTGGTTGTTTCTTAGATGTTTTTTGCATTTCTAGACACCCCTTTAGCTATTAAAATATTCGAAGCTAAATTTGAGGCCCTTAGAGGCTCCAGATGGGCCCGAAAATTTGTGAAAAGCCCAAAGTATTGGTCATAGGCCCTACTTTGTGCCACATCATCTTTTCGAGAGCTTTCCAAAAAGGTATTATCGTTGAAAATCTTACTGTTGGATTAAAAGTTATGGCTTCCAGAAGTTGGTGCATTTTTAGACGTACTAATTTTTTAATGTGAATTAAAATGTGAATTTCAAATTGTAATTTGGGCGCCAAACTGCCAAAAATAAAATTTGAATGTTGTTTTGGCTCCAAATTGGAAAGGAGCTCTATTTATGGGTGAGATTTCTGATTTTTGGTAGCTTTTTGGGGAAAAGAGTTTGCATGCTACGAAAGGGGCTCTTTTGTAATTTTCTATAATTTCTATAGTCTGCACATATGGCAAAGCTTGAGGATTTGTGATCCTCTGCATGTAAGAAGTTCCATTCTAAATAATAATAAAAGTTCTCTGGTTGTTGGCATCATTTTCTGTGTCTTGGGTTTGCTCCCTCGTCATAAATCTTTTAGAGTTCCCAGTTCTAATTGTTAACGGTTGTCTACTATAAATATATTAGAGTTCCTTGGGATAGTTCTTAGTATGTTGAATAATAATTCCAAGTAATAAGAAGATGCATGACAAGTACTAGTACTATTTGGATTGTGCAATGTAAGGTGAAATAAAAATTACCTAGTAGGAACATCCTCCAAGTTCATTAATTGACGCATGTTTGATTTCTTCTAGGAAGAGGGGTGGGTTCTTAAAGTGGTAATTTAGAAGCAATTGCAATTTGTCCAATATTGTGTCAATCTCTATTGACTTGTCTTCAATGTCAACCTCCATGTTCATCCACTTCATGAACTCAAAGGCTACAATTGTACCACCTATAATTAAATGTGCTGCAATTAAAGCTTCCACAACATTTGATATTGTTTTTCGAGTAAATTTAATTATGCCCCTTGTCACAAACTTTCCCTATTTAGTTTATCTATGATGTATCCCTTTTCATAAATAAAAGTAAAAATCAACTCAATACAATATTATCAAATGAATAATTAATCAAAAAACAAAAAAAACATTATTAGATTAAACCTAAAATAAACAAAAACTGAACTTATACATAGAAAATATCAAAATTGAAATTATTCAAAAATAATGAAGGAATGGTTTTCTATCAACAATAGTATCAGCTCTCATTTAATCAATTGGCTTAAGTAAAAATCTAAGATGGAAAAAAAAAATTATGCAAAGAATTAAACATATCTTCTCCCTCTAGAAAGGTAAATATCAATATATTCTCCTTATATTAAAGTCCATTTTATCCTTACCACTATCTTTAGAGCCTTAAGATATTTGAAGCAAAAGAGCATAATAGTTCTGAATACAACTTTGGTTTTCTCTATTTACAAAAATCTTTAATACAATTACTAGTTAAGTTTCAACATTGGATAGTCTTGTTTTAAGGAAATTGAATTCTATTACCTATTAGATTTCAGCATTGATTACTTCTATTGATGTTGTAAACTCTAGATTTCCAGATATATGCTTAGACTCTAACAATGAAGGATCAAAGACACTAAGAAATAGACACAAGCACACAAATGAATAGTAAAGAGTAATAGAAACACATAATAGTAGCTCATATTAGCATTAGGATTTAAAACCTAAAATATATTTACCAAGGTTCATTTAGTTACTAGCTTATGAAATATAGCATTTTAACACCTAAAAATTGCGATCCATTGCCAAACAATGAAGATTTGTGTTACAAACTACCTCAGCTTTACATGTTGATAATGTCCTCCATCCTCACTCTCATATTTCATAAAAATATGTTGATTAATGACATATTTAAAAAATGAATTACTCAATAACTCCAAGTGCTCATATGAAAAACACACTAAATTTTTATGTGAAGTGAGTGCTTCCATTATCTACCAGCAAAATAAAGTCAATAAAAGGTAAATAATATTACTTATGACACAAAAAAAAGGGGGCAGTAAGTAATCTTAAATAAAAGAAATCATAATATCATATTGAATTCATCAGGGATAAAAGTACCAGTTGCATGGATAAGAGGGACAATCTAGCATTCCACCCTAATTGCTTTATTGAGTTGGATTACTAGCATTTAAGAAATAATGCAATGTATGACATAGAACCAAGTGCAATGATCTCAAAACAGAGCTTGGAACACCAAAATTCAAGCACAACTCTAGAGGAAGCTCCAAAAAACTTCCTCCATTTATAATTGGCTTGGTTGGTATTTTACAATAAAATTAAAGGGTCATTTAGCATGCATCACCAAAAGAAGCGGTTGATGCTGTCGGATTTAAAAGGGGGAGATCAAACAAAAACAAACACAGAAATAAAAACAAACTAATAGAATATTTTAGATCATTCGATTAAACACCATTATAGAGAAAAACAAAATGAAAAACAGGCAATAGAAACAGCAGCCATGTAACTTATATTAATCAAAATTCTTCTTCTTTTTTATAGAGCTTCAGCTCCTTCATCATCACTTTCATTACAAAGTTCTTCTTTCTATTTTGCTCCTTTTTGAACTATCTCCTTCTCCACTCTAAGCTATGCATCTACAAGGAAAAGCATATCAAAACCTAAAAGGATCTTCTAGATTCTTCAGCATAAACATAAAATAATATTTTCTAATGCACCCACAAAATGTGTGATGCCAGCTCAGTAGTTAATGCAAATTCCTTTCAAGTCATTTCAAATCCTTTTCCAAAATTTGGCTTCTTAGATTTTCCTTTAATACTGGGGTCAATTTGTGATCAAATGCAGGTACGGTGGCTGAAAGTCTTCAATGTTGAGATATCTGAAGTATGTTTCTCTAACAGGTATAGCTAGAGTATTAAATGGAGTAGATGAGATTACATCTCCAACACTCCCCCTTAATCTCAACTGTGAACATTCACCTCAAGAAAAAAATCCAGACCATCCACTTTCTCAAAAGGTTTCGGTGCATCTACCTTCATTTCCAGAATTCTGTTCAAAAGTTCTGGAGCATCTTCCTTCAAGTTATGGAGCATTTTTCTTCAAGTTTCGGAGCATCTGACTTCAAGTTCTAGAGCACTTTTCTTCAAGTTCTAGAGCATTTGACTTCATGTTCTGGAGCATCTATGTTCTGATTTAAAACATTACTTACAAAGTGTTGCAGCATTTGGCTATGCTATTTCTTTACTCATTGACAACTTTAATTGATCTTTTATGACCTCATACAACTAAGATTTTTCTGAGATCTTCTGATCTTTTATAAAATCCTCTCTCTTGCATTTTTCTTGTTCTTGTATATATATATAAAAAATTTTGAGCTACGTTGCTCTGTCTTCTTCTTGATATTTTTATAGCAAAGCTTTGATGCTCTTTCTTCTTCCTTACACCATGTTCTTGCTTGTTGTAGAGCTGCGTTGCTCTCTTTCTATTTTTTTTGTCTATGACTTGGATCCTCTTGGTTGTTTCTACAACAATCTCCTTCTATCATGACAACATCTTCAACTAATTTACAATGACCTGCATTTCTCATTCCGCTTGGCGGCAACTTCATTTTTGCTGACTTCTTTTACTGATTAATACAATATCAATGATGTGATTTTTATGTGCTGTTGCACAAAATTTATTCAACTGACTTTTATCCCCTTTAATTTTATCTTTGTTTTGTTCTCTTGAACATTCCATCTTAGTCTTGTGACTTTCAATTTTTTTTTTTATCACCATTCAAAATTTTTGGAGCTAACTTTTTGGAGTAATGTCTTTCCGGAGCAAAACTTATGATGCATGAAAGCTTTCTATGTTACTGCTGCAAACATTCTGAAGCAACTCTTCTGCTGAGAGTTTCTAGAGCTTCTTCCTTTTTCCTTTTTATTGATGCTTCAACATCTACATTATTTTTAATTTTTGTTTCTCCAACAACTACTACTATATCAAACTTTGAATTCTACAATGGTAGCTTTAGTTACTCCTTTGAATCTTTGAATTTCCTTGAATATGACTCCTTGCATACGGGGCATCCAACACTCAAACTTGGAAGCTCTTGACGCTTCTTCCTGCACTTTTGTGTTTTGTGTTTGCAACCATGTTTTCTGAATTTTTAATAAAAATTGTCAAACCACTTTCAACTCTCAATAATGATGCCATTCATTTGGCATTTTTTCACCTACTGCGGCAGTTTTTTCAACTCTTGTTTCAAAACATCAACATGGAACTTTCAATATCATTACAATCTGAAAATATCTCCTTAGACAGCAATTTATTTTCACTCAAAATATTTTTCAGCCCTTTTGAACATTCATACCTTTTATGATTGTTATCATTTTTCACATATGAAAATTTGTACAACTGTTTGAACATACCTGTAAGCTTCTTCCAACTTGAACCATAGACCCATCCACAATCCATTCTTATGCAATCTGTCATTGATTCACTCTTCCAAATTTTTTTCAAACACATTTTCTCACAATGATTCTTTAATCCACATATGCTACAAGGATGCAAATTCCAACACTTATCCTCAGTATGACCTTTTTTGTGGAAATGTCTACACTCAACACTCTTCATTTCTCAAACTAATTTACCTAATTTTGTAGGATCATTCCCTTTTCCTGGGACATACTTGAGACCTTCATATTTTGGCCTCATTGTTGGCTCAATTGGATTTCTCATTCCTTGTCCTTCCTTTCCTAATCCTTCTCCTTTGTATCCCATTCTTTTCATAATTTTCATACCAACATTGTCATCAAAACAAATAAAATTTGTAGAATTAGATTCAAACAAATTAACATGTTTATCTTCATCCATACATTATTCTTCACACATGATTTCAACAAGGTTACATTCTTCATTTGATTGATCAAAATGCAAATCATTTGTATCACAAGAAATATCATGCACAATTGGCTTTGTCTTCAAACAGTCATTTTCTTGCTGCAATTTTAATATCTCTTGCTTTTGAAAACTATTTTCTTCTTCTAATTTTTTCAGTTTCTGTTCCAAGTCTTCAACAAACTTCAACTTATTTTGTATTTCTTCTTTTTCTTTTTTAGATAGTTTTAATTTTTTTTCCAATTCTGCATTTTTCTTTTTGACTTCATCCAATTCTTTACTCAAGGAATCATTTTCACATATGATTTCATATTTCTCCTTTAATTTTTCTTTTATACTTGCTACCAATTTTGAATTTCATTTCTTAACATTTAATAACTCTTCTTCTCAAACATCTTTTGCAGTTACTAAATTTTCATTCTCCTTTTTAACTCTTTTTCCTACTTTCCCCATTTGTAACAAACAATTTCAACTTACCTTGATTTTGTTATAGAGGCTTATCTTTCAATAGCTTCGAGTGCCTTCACTTTTTTTCTTCACAATTTCTTTTGACTGATAAAACTCCTTCAATAGCTATAGTTGTGCTTACAATGTCAACAAATTTTTCTTTCTTCTCTCCACAATCTTCTTAATCTTCTAGATAATGACAACTTCGGCCTCTGCACTTGGTTCTCAACATATCTTGTTTGTCTTCTACAACTTCATAAACTAAGGGGCTTTGATAACTTTTGTCATTCCCTCAATCTGCAAACACTAATGACTTGAAACAGTAGGGTCTTTTTATCAACAGTGATAACTTTTTTTTTATTTGGCTTCAAAAAAATCTGGGGTCACTTTCTTTATTCACTCTTTTATCTCATGCTCCCCCTTTAAACTTTAAATTCAACAAGATCTAATATTCTTCTTTGACAAATTTAGATCCCAAAATGCATTCATTATTTTTTACAGCTTCATTATCTGCCTCTTGATAAACTTTCTTTGGATTGCACTTCAATAGAACTTCATCTATTTCAAAATCTTCAGATCCTTAGCAACAACTTCTTTCAGGCTCTACAACATGCAGAGTTCCTCCTTGTTTGAGAACAATTTCTATGACTATTAGAATAGTAGTGACTTCTTTGAATGGCAACTTCTTCTTCTTGTAGGCTATTGCACAACTTCTCCTAAAATCTCGTGGCCTTCACCTGAGGATTCCTATTCTTTGATTTCACAAATGGTGTGGCCTTTTCAAAGGCTATGAACCCCTTAGACAAATTCTCCTTTATTTAATGATCACCATTTTATGACTTCACCCAAATCTTTAGGAAGATTTTCTTGTTTTGTTTTGACTGTTGCAATCCTCCAATGGCTTCCTCTTAGCAACTCTCTTTAGCTTCTATGATATCCTTTATTTTGTGATGGCCTAACAAGATACTTTCACAAAACCCTCAGTCTTTAGCTATAGTCACAGCTCCCTTTTCTCTCCAGTCAATAGAGTCAGTAAATTATTCTTCCCTTCCTTGATTGACTACACCTCCTTTGGCAGGTACACAAAACAACAACCCATATATGTTCCAGCGCCTTCATTTATTTTTATAGCTAGAAATCTCCAAGAGGGAAAACTTGATGGAAATCTACAAAATGCAGCTCAACCTTCACATAATCAGGCCGTGAGAAACTCCAACAACATCTATAAACAATGTACAACCTCTGTTGGCCAAAAAAATGCACTTTGCTTTCACCAGGCCATATGATATTGTAATGTTTTGGCTCTATAGATTCTCAAATCAAAGTTCACCAAAAATTGCTTAACAAAACCTCATTCCAGGACTTTTCAAATCCACATAAACACAGACCACACAACTTAGAGATTTTTTAGATGACTCCTATGATCTTAATAGCTTACACAATGACTGACCATGGCTCATCACATCTTCAAGATCTTCTACCATGGAGCTCTGATACCAGATGTCAGATTTAAAAGTGGGAGATCAAACGAAAAGAAAAACACAAAAATTAAAAAAAATTGATAGCAGATTTTAGGTCGTTAGATTAAACACCATTATAGAGAAAAATAGAATTAAAAATAAGCAATAGAAACAACAACCATGTAACTTATATTAATCAAAATTATGCTTTGTTTTTACAGAGTTTCAACTCCTTCATCATCACTTTCATTACAGAGTTCTGCTTTCTATTCTCCTCCTTTTTGAGCTATCTCCTTCTCCACTCTAAGTTATGCATCTACAAGGAAAAGCATATCAAAATCTAAAAGCATCTTCTAGAGTGTTTAGCATAAACATAAAATAATATTTTCTAATGCACCCACAAAACATGTGAGGCCAGCTCAGTAGTTAATGCAAATTCCTTTCAAGTCATTTCGAATCCTTTTCCAAAATATGGCTTCTTAGATTTTCCTTTAATGCTGGGGTCAATTTGTGATCCAATGCAGGTACGGTGGTTGAAAGTCTTCAATGCTAAGATATTTGAAGTATGTTGCTCTGACAGGTATAGCTAGAGTATTAAATGGAGTAGATGAGATTACATCTCCAACAAATGCAAATTATTAATTTTCTTTCGATACTTGCAAATTAATTATGATATGCAATTTAGAACTATTGTAATCAATTTTATGTAAACAAACTTTGTGTGGCCATTAAAACAATAAAAGATGAGATATAGTCACTTTTTCTGAAAGTAATCATTATACATGTTATAATGTGGATTAGAATCTTTTGTCGAAGGGAAGGAACTCTTAGCAGCTTAATTTTCACATGATAAAGCATTCCATTATGAACCATAACTATTGCTTTATCTGTCAAACTTTAAGATTCACAAATGTCACTTGTAGATTCTCCTTAGCTATGCACCTTTGTTGTTCCTACCATAGGAACCTCTTTTATATTATCAATATCAATGGTACTATGGCCCTTTCCTAAAGTAGTTGAAACTAATTAAAATTCTCTAGCTCTTGATGTGCATGTTTGAATGCATTTCCAGCCAGTTACACCAGAGTTATTTGATTTTAAGGGAAAAAGGAGGTAATATAGGAACTACACAATAGATTTTTCATTTGTTATGAAATTCATATGTTTATTTTTCCATACCTCAATGTCATTTTTCCATTTGGGAGAAGTTCTACCTTAACAATATTCTCTATAGTTAAAAAAATCTATTTATGTATTTGCAATGTCATTATTTGATGCAAATTTAATCGAAAGGGAAAAGTTTGAATGTCTTCTCATCATTGCATTGAGATTTAAAATATGTTTATAAAATTGCAAAATTACTCCTCTCCTCTTCATCCCAACTATCAATGTCAAAGCATATACTTTAGTAGATTGAATGCAACTCCTTTATTTTAGATATACCTTCAACAAAGACAAAGATATATCAGACAATTAAATTTTAAATATCACAACCTACTAATCATGATAGAAAATCCCATTTATAAATACATAATTATTGTAAATAAAGATTAAAAAAATTAAAATATCAAATATCAAAAACAAAATTTTCTTCAAGAACTATTAACATTTTATTTGATTTCATTTTAAATGTTTTTTTTTTTAAACTATTTAAAAAAAAAACACTAGAAAAATACATTATATTTATTGAAAGATGAATTTTTTAAAAAACAATTAATAAACATAAAAGCAATATTTCTACTGCCATTAAAAATAAAACACAATTAATTCATATATTAGCATCAAATTTATCAAATATTAACTATATTTTGATAAATAATATTACTTTACCCCCCTTTAAGAGAGGTTAATTATCTTAATGATTTAATACAAAATATAAGCTAAAAATATGTCAACTTAAAGCAAAAACAAATATATTAAGTTCAATTATTGTATCTCTAGACAATTCAACAAATACAAATTTGACATTTCATGAACAATGTTCAAAATACTAAACAAAACACACAATCACAATAAAAAAACATAATGCTAGAAATATTTTAATTTACTAGTAAAAATGAACCTATTATCCATAAGTAAGGATAATATTGATGAATTTAAGCATTGCTATTTTTTTTTAAAAAAATTCACCTAAAAATAGTTTAGAAAAAACTATTTCTAATTGCAAGAATCTGTAATGATACAAGAGAATGAATTGGTTGCATACTTAATTTTGTAGATGTTTTTCCCCCTTCATCACTACCATGCTCATCTTCTACCTCATCCTCGTTTGCAATAACTTTTTGAAAATCTTCATCAACATCTGCAACTTTGTCTTCTCTTTCGCTAACTCCTCCAAGATCTTCAACATCTCCAACTTCATCTAAAATTTTAGATTTATCCTTTTCAACCACACTTTGTTCTTAAATGCAAGACATAATATTTTCAATCAATGTCATTTCTAGAAGTTGTTAATGAACATCTACTAGTACATCCTTTTCAATTGTACTCTTTTCTTATTTAGAAGGATCATTTCTACTTGACATCAATTGTGTTCTCTATTCAGACTACACTCCTGATTATATCGAATAACCCATTTCTCCTGCTTCTCGTTACCTCTAAATTTTTTAAAAATTGATAAAATTTTATGTAAATATTTAACCTTAATGTTGGTTATAGGATTACTAGACTTCATCAAATTTCAAATGCCTTATCATTCTAACTCATTTGAAATCATATTGCATTTGAAATTTCAAAAAATTAATATCTAGACTCATTCTACTTAACGTTAAGAAAAAATATTTACTTGCATTATACATCTCCTATTAACAGTGATTTATATTTAAGATGCCAAACTCAAAGCTTATTGTAATGATTTTTTTTACTTGATTTTATTTTTGGAAGTTACCTCTCAGGAAATAATATGAACACTGATTTTTCTTGATGAGCATGCCCATAGGATTGAATATAGCTGCACAGGGTTCGTGGTAAATCAAAATGGGTGACATAGTTAAAATGTCTTACACCAATACCCTCTTCAATCACATCAGTTGCAACTAGAACTTGAACCTACACATTCATGTTCAAAAATCATCATCACTCAACATAGCCAATAGCTTTTCAAAAAACTGAATATAACTAACATTTCTACATATACTTCTAGAAAATATGCCACTACAAATTTAACGTAACATTTGAATCCCAACTAAGAAAATTTTAACATCTAGATAATTTTGGATCACATAGGTGTGATCACATTAACATTCTTTTTCAGAGAGAAAGATCCAACTCACATTTTCAGAAGAAATGTTCTCTAAAACTTTATGCTATGCCTTTCTACCAAATCTAGAATTTACATTAGATAAAAATCTAAGAAACATTTCAAAAAATTAAGCTGTTGTAACAAAGATGATATTACTACAGCTGCAATCACTCTTTGCACTAATACCATACAACAAACCTTTTTAGGGTCTTCACCATTGTTAAAACTAGGATTTAGTCTTCTATTAAAATGCACAATCAAACTATAAATAAACCCAGCCTACCCACTACTATGATTACTTGTACCTCCTCTGTAGAGAAAGGTTTACTAGAAGCTACACCTTGGGGGTTAAATTGTCCCCTTGAATTTCTTCACGTGTCTTGAACAATTCATTCATATTTGAAGTGCCAAATTCAAATTTTATGTCGTAAGATGCTAACATAATTTGAATCCTTACATTGAAACAAATAAAAATACTTTATTCTACAAGGATATTAGGAACTGATTTATTTGTTGCAATTTGTTAAATTTATAAATTTTTCCAATTTTACTGGTGGCTTTGTATTCTCATTAAATAAAATCCATATGGAAGTTAAATTTAGAGGTAAAATAGTCTGTACATTAAGAGTGGCTAGCATGCTTATTTCTACACACTATAATCAATCTTATACCTATGCTATATAGTTGGGGCTTATTGTCTGATGGTACTCTAACCAGCCTAGCAGCTATGTAAACCATATAAATTTCATGTGAGATTATCGTTCGTGATCTACCACCCCTAGAAAATATTATGGGCATGCATATCAGATGGTAATTCCTCTTCCAAAGAGTTTATCAACTTCCTTTAGATAATCATCCAGATCATATTTCCTTGTTTTTACTATTCCAGTAACTATCTCACTTAACTTCCCTTTTTCACACTATAGCCTTTATAGAAAAAAGTACAATTTAAACCAATCTCGTGTATTTTAATTGTTAGTTGCGTAACAAGAAAAATACGAATTGAAGTTCTGAACAAATTAGTATTATCAAACAAAAACTATAAAATTCACCTAGCCATTATTAATAAGCATTAAGCCTTATGAGCTCATTTATAAAATGTGTGTTGTGAGGGGGGGGGTGGTAAAAGTGTACACAATAGCTCAATCAAGCAATTGGAATACAAAGAACAAAACATATCTCTCAAGGAGCGAAGGTCCAATATCAAGAAGATGATATCCAATAAATGTTTGCATAAGTCATATAGGAATGTCTCTAGTATCTCTTTCAACATAGAAAAAATCATGTTTTCCAAGCCCTTACTCAGAATCTTGCTATCTCTTTTGAGTCTTGATCATTCTAAGTATATCATAAAGAAGGATAGGATCACAAAGGTGAAAGAGAGAGCTCAATTGATGCCCCATCTTAGACCCAACTCAAGGTTGAAACCAAGACTTATATCCAGCTATGACAGCCAAGTAGATACAGATAAGCTTGATCATTGACAATAGTTTGAGGTATATTTTAGTACTCACCATAAGAAAATTTCATTTTCCCAATTGAAATTAAACTCTCATTGAATTACATGGCAGAATGGTCACCAAGATGGATTTTAGTTAAGCAAAGAACCACCAAAATAACGTGGGAGGAATCTATATGATGACTAAATTGCAATTCTATCGCAGGAAAGAAGAGAACAACATTAGATAATAAATATTTCAGTTTCCATTTTATTTATATATAAAAGAAAGAACAAATTGTGAAAGAGAAAACTATAGAATTTCAATAGCAAGATATGGTGAATCTTTCAAGCTTTATAAATATAAGGTAATAAAATTCTTGGGAGAAATTTCTGACCCGTATTAGGAGACATGTTTTACCCTTCATTGCTAAGGCAGGTATACAAGACAAGATATTTTTCCTGCATCCATTGTGAGTGGACGGGCTCTCTCTTTATTGAAGGAAAGGATGGTACTTATGTCAGTAGTAGCACTATGGTTGGCTTCCTTGATTTGCTTCCCTTTGCCCCTACCACTAAAGCTTGTGCCTTGGCCAATAAGACTTGTCTAGAACAACATACAGCTTTGAATGTTTTTCATAGAACAATACTCATATTTGAATGCTTGTCATAGAACAACACTCATATTCAAATGTTTCACTTTTATTAAGGTTTCACCATTGACTACTGTGCCTTCATTGTTTCTAATCTAGATTATGTTTATTGTTGGCATAATAATCAGTAGAAGATCAATCAATGCATAAGGAAAAATTGAAAAAAATGGTAGGTTCAAAACACTATGACCAAGAGAGAACTAACACAAAGCACATAATCCAGCAAGAGACTGATTTGAGTAAATTGCAGAAGGAAGCTATGTCACTACACAAAAACTGGAGAATGTTGAAATATGTAAAAGAGCAAGAGCCTAGTGCGAATGAGAGAGAAACACATGATATATTCCATGTAGGAGCTCATCACGTGTTGGACTGTATAAGATATGTGATAGAAATCTAGCTGAACTACTTGGTGGACTTCAAAAGAACCCACCTTAATGTAAATAGTAGGTCTGATAAAGAAACTTAAGTGTATTTTTGTTGTAACAGTTGTTCTTAGGGATATATTAGTAGTCTCATAAGTCATACTATGATTTATTTGTGAAAGATTTCTACATAGCTATGGAAGAGGCACCACCTGCATGTGTAGTGCACACGCAGGTAGGCATCCACGTAGAATGTAACTAGAACCAAGCATTGATAAAGTATTATACGATTGAACATGCACATAGTTATTTAGGTAATGAGTGTGATTGCATAATGGGAACAAGAGTGATATGTGAATATTATGTAATTAGAATAATAAAGATACACAATGATAGAGTTAGAGTTTTGTGCACAAAGGCTTTGACAACTCTCCTAGCATGAGAGGATGAGGTCATTCGGACCCCACAGTTTTAAGCCATTGAGCAAAAGTGTGGGGTTTTCATAGAGTGGTATAGAGGAGATTAGAGTGGGGATATCCAACTAAGATATTGGATAAGTTGCATATGGATATGCATAGTTAGATGGAGAAGTGCACAAGGGGATGCCCAGTCTGTGAAAATTTGAATACTTTGTTGAGAATTCCTAGCAAGGTCAATTTGCAGGAATGGAAACTCTGATCCTAAAGTAAATTTATTAGAGGACAGATAAACATGTTAACATGGAGAAATTTTAGAATAGAAAACATTGTATGATCACGCCATGTGACACGAAAAAAAAAGAAAAGGGAAAGAGGAAAGAGTTTGCATAATTCAACACAAAGTAAATCAAGCAAGTAACAAAAGGAAGCTATGTCACTACAAAAAAAAGGCAGTGATGACAGTGAGAGATGGATGAAACAACATAATAATGCATGGAAAATATCATATTAGACTTGCCGAGGAATGAATGCATGAGTGTGATTGGATTTGAGAGCTAAAAACAAATTCTCTTAAATATCCTATATGCATTTAATCTGAAAAACAATAGTTCTGAAGAAGAAGTCTAAAAAAATGATGATATTCTTAGTTTCAAGAGCACAATTATTGTAGTTCAAATCAAAATAGGTTGCAAACCATATCTTCTAGCACAAAACAAATCCAGATTCTCAAGACAATATTCAATATTTTCTTTGATTGCTTTGTTTTTCCTCAAATTGTGGCAGAGAAAATAGTATTTTTTGGGAAGGGTTGGTGTTGACTTGGCAAAGAAAGGTATTTAGTTATTTGTTTAGAAGTGTGTACAAATGAATCAAGCTCATGCCTATCCTTCACTTTATAAACCTATTTAATTACAGGTGCAGTTACAACAAAGTATTACTTTTTGCTCTCAATAAAATTGAAGGGTTACTGCATCTACCTTAGCATCCAAGATACCTTCAAGCTAAGTGATTTATTTCTCACAATCAACACTTCTTGAAGAAACCCCTATGGAAATAAATGTGAATTTAAATAGCTAATATATCTTAATTTTGACATATGGCAAATTCAAGCCAGCAATTCACTGCCATGGAAAATTTACCAATGGAAAAGTCACCGATTCACCGACAAAAAATTCTACCATGGAAAATTCACTGATGGAAAAGTCACTGCCAAGTAAAATTCACTGCTGAACAAAATTAACCCTATTAATATTTTTAATAAAATCAAAGTTTTGAAATATATGTTAAAAAAATATTAATTCACCGTAGTAAATTTTTTGGCTGACAGTCAATTTTCCCAAACCCTTGATTTCACCGTGGTAAATTGTTTGACAGACAGTGTATTTTCTCTCAATGAATTGCTGGTGCTGAATTTCCCTAGAACCCCTAATTTCAACAATTAATATATTATTTCCTACAAATATATACTTCACACTTCATAATTATACTATGAAAAGCAAAGTGTATTGTATTTTATTAGAAAAAGAAAGGAATGAGTCAGTAAATTATATAAGGTTGTTAATCACCACGTACTCTTGTTCTTGGCACCCATTTTTGACTACTACACTTTCTTCTTATATTTTAGTGAAAAATTTTAAATAAAAAATAGTCTCTATTCAGTTACGTTTATTGACTTATTTTCCCTATACTGAGGGTAATCCTATGAAAGGCACCGAATCCTTTTCTGATTTTTAAATATATGAGGCAAGAAGTATCCTGCTCGTTTATGGGTAGAAAGAAATCTTAAAGTAGTTTGAAATGAGATGATCATTTAAGCATCAGCCTTAAACAAATAGAGAATAAGTCAAGGAACTTTCCTCAACATGAAGTGGTAGGCCAAAGACCTAACAAGTTTGAAATGAGATGATCATTTAAGCATCAGCCTTAAACCAATAGAGAATAAGTCAAGAAACTTTCCTCAACATGAAGTGGTAGGCCAAAGACCTAACAACTGCCCTCTCAACATCAGTCTAAAATATGAATGATGATAGAAAACAATAGGTTTATAAGATGATGCACAGACAGTGATTCTTAATAGGCCCAATCACATATATTCTTAAATGTATAATGCATATCCATACCAGCTAGAAAGCAAAGATCCAAAGAAGAATGTCTCTTAAATTGTGAAAAAATTAAAAAAAAAATTAAAAAAATAAGTTAAAAATCATAATAACGTTATATTCAGATTTCATATTATTTGTTTTCATTGTTCAAGTTTTTTTCGTAAATTAAATAGAAAAAAACAATTTAAAAAATTACAAAAATAAAAAATTAAACATTTTAATTTAACAAAATTAAAATATAATAGAAAAAATAAAAATCAATTTTGATTGGTTGAAATTAAAAAAATAATCAAATTACCTTATCCATCCCTGTAAAAACTAAAAAATCAAAACATACTACAAATACATTTAAGTCTATGGATCTCAATAGAATAGGACAAACAAGTTGGAAAATTCTCTCATTATCTGATACTTTGTTATATTTAATTGATATCGATAACTAGTATAACTATATATTACAATGATATAGATTTCATGATGGAACATTTAAAAACTTAAAGAATAAATACTTGTTGATGGTGTTATTATGCACTTCTCAACACAAGCAGTGCGTAGGTGCACTACCTCTCTTGAAAGACAATCTCCCACAATCGAATTGCAGAAAACTATCCCAAGGTCTCTCAGATGTCAGGTCATGACAATGCTTAGATACCTCAGTAGTTTGATTTGATTTGCTGGAATCACAAGACGGTCTTACAGAAAATACAAAGCAAGGACACAAAGCATGGAAGTTGGATCTTAGAATGGAGTTCTTAGGATAAAAGCTATTATGCATTAGCTGTAGGTTCAAACAACAATATTGGACTCCATTTAATCATTGGATTTGGCTTTACAATGTGCAATGAACCTTAGCATAGGTTAGTTCTTAAAAAAAAAGGAAAAGGGTGAAGGAGAGGAAAATTTCCTAAGTCTGCAACTAGCTATGAAGAGTAACAATGGAGTTCCTACAATGGACAATTTCTTAAAACAATATCCCACTTAACCAGGGATTTCATAGTATCATGGAAATTGTGCTATCTTCTAAGGGGTGTAGATATTTCATCCTTCATCCACCATGTACAATCATGAATCAAAGATAAATTTTTGGAGCAGCTTTAAAATCAAGTCTAGGCTAACTTTGCACAGCTATCTACCATCAGCAAATAGCAAAAAGTATGGATAAAGAAATCATCAACATGGCAGGAATTTGTAATGATCATCTAACAGCATTCCTAAGATCTATCCAAAGAAATAACACAGCTAACCTAACAGCAATAAGATCTAAGTCAAACATCTAACATTGGAGATTGAATCATGCAACATGGAAGAAACCAAGAAAATACACCAAGTCAATGCCTTTTTCTTATAAATTTCTGCAGCATGCCTTTACAACAACTCAACTCTTTCTTTGCAAATGAGAGGAGTGCCCTATTTATAGTTTCCCAAAAGTTAAATGAATAGCCAAGATTCATTTTCATTGTGTGGCCAAGATTCATTACAAAATAGGGTTTCACCTACCCCGAAATAGATCACAATTAAAAATTACATTTTTGTCCCTTCCCTATTTCATCTTCTAGCTGATGGCACTGTAGCTCTTTCGTCATTTAGCAAATTGTTGTTTCCTTTGTTGTAGCTACTCTTCAGGAAGGTCTTCATCTTTGGCTGGGCTATCCTCCTGCTCCTCGGAAGCTGTGTGTTCTATGTATTTGAGGATGACCGCCTGGAGCTTGTCTATTTCAAGGATTTCACAAAGCAACGCCTGATAGCTCCATTCCTTAGCATTTTCTTCTAGCCTTTTCCAATCTTCATCATATTTTGAGCCCTGGTCCCTGAACAGTTCTGATTGGTCGAAGGCACGGGCAGCAAAACTCAGGAATTCCATTGTGATTTCTCCAGCCATCCCGTCCTTCATCTTTTTCTGGAAGTAAGGTTTAATCTTCTCTTGATCCATTTGCATGGTGGGCATGTCATAGCCCGTCATTAGCTTAAGATATCGGGTGCATTCTGCCCAGATTTCCTTGATCCACTCAATATCAGGATCCACCTTACTCAAGATCTGCTCCAACCTCTCCTTCTGGTTGCTGAAGTCTCTGCACCACACATCCATTAGCTAATGATCTTCTTTTTTAAACTCTAGCTTCTCCTCCCACATGGCCTCAGGCATTTGAAGGATAGCCTCGATCCTTGGGAAGGTGGAATCGTAGGTTGCAGGGAAATTGGTGCAGAGCGTCTTCGTGCTCTCCAGAGATTGTATCAAGTCTAAGAACTTGTTGGCTGTCCACATAGCCCTGCTAATTCCCATGTTCCTGACGTATGAGACTTGTCAGAACCAATCCTCGGTAGTTTTCTCCAAGTTCTTCCTTCTTTCAATTTTGGCGATCTGTTCTTTGGAAAGCAACTCAGGTGCAGCTGTGGAGGTGGTGGACAGGTCGTCCACTGAGGACCATTGCTATATATAATCTGTTAGGGTAGCAACTTGTGCCTTGAGCTCATCCTTGGAGATTTTATCCTACTTTATCAGGTGCACCATTGTGGCCATCAACTCCTCAAGGTGCTCGACCTTCTACTCTCTGGTTGTAGTTCCCAAGTCAATGGTAGAGATGTTATAGCTTACTCCAGCCTGGCCAATGGTGGGCGTTGCAATTTGTGCCGCTCAGGAGCTAGAAGCATCCATTGTTATCTTGGATCAGACCTTGGGCTTCTTTTCCTTCTTCGTTGTGATCTGGGATCGAGCCAAGATGGCTTCCAACCTTGCCCTTGGATCCTTCAGCACTGGGGTCATTTTCTCAATTTGCCTTTCCAACCATTCGGGGACAACTGACTTACCTTTGGGTGAATCATGGCTACCCTCTCCTTTCTCAGTCAAAGGCAAGACTTCCGCCTCTTTTTCTTTTTGGGGTTCTCTTTTCTCTTTGGTAGCATCCTCCTCTTCATCGGAGTCATGAACGAACACGAGGCACTTGATAGGCAGCTTGGTGGATTGTTGCTAGATGGGAGTATCTTCTTTTGCTGCTTCTTCTTTCTTCTCCTCGGTAGCCTCAGCTTCAGGGCCTTTGACGACATGGGCTTCAGCCTTGGTTAAGTCCTTTATCTGCTGTTCTTCTGGTGGCTGCCCCTCTTCATCATGTGGTGGCTCTTTTGCCTCTGCCCCAATGTCCTTTAGTTGCCGCGCCACTTCCTCCTCAAGGTCCTCATCGAATGTCTGGATGATTTCCTTTGCACCTGAGCCACCCTCTTCATCTCCACTCTCGGAAGAGTCTGTCTCCTCCTCCTCATAGACCACCCTGTTGATGGTTTGGTGCTCGTACTCAGGATGCTCGTGATATTCATCAGCCTCTTGTTCTCATTCCTCCAACTCTTTTGAGATTTGCATTATGGCCTCCATAGCTGGTGTCCCTGTCGGAAGTTGTGAAGGTTGAGCCATTGTAAGGACTTGGGCAAGGGCTGCTTGGAGAGTTGGATCCATCAAGACCCGGGAGAGCTTAGGGGGAAGGTTCTACATGTGTCTTGTAAGAACCTCGGGCATAGTTGCAGTGAGAATAGGCGATGTTATTGTTGCCATAGGAAGTGATGTAATTGGTGACATGGTAGCAGAGGAAGGGGGAGTGGTCATGCCAGAAGAGGAATCTATGACAACTACCGACCTAGCCAGGGATGAATGGGAAAGATGGACAGAAATGTCCACTACCTGCAGAGACGCGGTGACCATAGCCAGGGAGGAGGGCGGTGCAACAGGAGGAGTAGGAAGAGCCAAGGGAGGCTGCAATTCTATCATACCCATTGCTTGTTTAAGCCTTTTGGGAGATGAGCCTCTCGTTTCTTTCTTCCCTTATTCCTTGGGATCTAGAGATTGTGCGGTCTCTGTTCCTTTCCTTTTCTGGGACCTGGTGACTGAAGGAGACTTGGAGGTTCTGCCAATCAACGTGGTGGTAGTAAAATCCTCCGTGGTACTAGGATCACTTTTGAGCCCTTCATAGGTCAATACTACCCCTTGTCACTTCAGATGTGCCACCTGTCCATCGATCCACTCTTTGGTACGAGTTAGAATCGGCTGGGTTATGGTGTCTAGGTCATCGACCTCCTATTCATCCCAGTCGATTGAGGGTATTGGCAGGTTGGCAACCGCATGATACTTTGGATGCATGATTGTGGACTCATCCTCCTCAACTTGGTCCAGTACTAGGAATGGTTGTACTCTTCTCAGGAACTGCACGGTCATGCGCATATAGTGCCTTTTGCATACTTGTTGTCTTGGCAGTTGGCCCAGAGATCCTTAATGTGATATTGATGGGCATATGCTTGCCCCTGTCCTTTCCTAACATGGCCATGTGGGTCCATTCGTGGGCGAGTAGTGTACCAGTCAAAATGGTACTCTTTGAGCTCCTTAGAATTACTGGCACATTGGGAAGTCTGGAGTCGATACATGCCCTAGCCAAGGGTCATCGGGTAGGAAATCTCCGCTATGTGCTTGTTGCTAAAGATTGCCTGGATGTGTTGGAGCTGGCGAGAAAGCTCCAGGAGGATGATTCTGTCATTTGGGTACCGAGGCAATCTGTTCGGCCTTTCAGTGAAGCCCTAGGCCTAGATGTATGTGAATTTTAGAAACTAGATAAAGAGGAAGGCATATTGCTTTAGAAGCGCCCTGGCACTGTGGGAGACCCTCTTCTCGAAGTCCCCGGTGATCAATCTGATGATATGGCAAATGAAGACGTCATTGACCCTACAATATTCTTTCTTGAAATTTCAGTATTGGAGCTACAGGTATTTGTCATAGGCCTTGAGTCCTCGCTTCTGCCCCTGATCGGGTGCTACAAACAACCCACTTTATTGCCTTTGATCCGCCAGGGAATATACCAGGTAGGAGGTCATGTAGAATTTGGAGCTCTTTTTTATGTTGACAAACTACTCATGAAAGCAGTCGCTTATGATTCTGCCCCAATAGAATGAAATTTTTGTTGTGACATCTTCATTCCCATGTAGGATATATTTGATGAAATAGGCCATCCACTCCTGGAAGTAGGCGACCATTGGAAGACCCATAACCCTGCTCAACATGGTTACCAGGTCATGGTAATCCTTTTGGAAATCGCTACGGAAGAGTTCCTGGGGAACCTTCACAATGCTGCCCCATTTTTCCTTAAGCCAATGCAGATTTATTGACTTCTTGCACCCCGTTCGATTAGCATCCCATGCCGCCTGGCATTTTTCTAATGTGGGGACCTCCATCTGTTGGAACGTGGGAATGTGGAATGTCTTGGTGATCCCTTCTGGTGACATGTCTGCGAGGATGTTTCCTTCCTTATCAACAATTATTCTGGTATCTGTTTGATACGCTTCTCGGAAGGCCATGACCAATTCAGGTGCCATGAGGGATGGAGGGAAATTGGCAGCCTTAGCTATGCCACTTTGCCTTATCAATATGGCATTCTTTGTCGTTGGGTTGACCTTGACCCTTTGCATGAATTCATCTATATCCACCTAGCCAATGTTAGTGTCTGTGATCTCCTTCAAGTCTGTAGTGACCTTTGAGTGGAGCGGCTCGCCCTGGAATTGATACTTCATTTGATCTTTGTCCTCCTTTCCCCAAGGGGTCCTTCCTGACTTCTTACCCTTATCCTTCTTGGTGGATGCCCCTGAAGTTCCTGCACCTGATTCCATATATCTTGCAAGCAAGGGAAAAGTCAGCACAATAGATCATCAAAAGCATTCATGTTAGTCCATATCTCAAAAATAACATCTAGTTTAAATAATCAATCAAGCATATCATATATTTTATCTCTAGATGTTATTGATCTTTGTTTCAGGGTATTTGGGCAATCCGAGCCTGGAGGGCCGAACTTCCCTGGCAAGAATGTTGTCTAGAAGGGAAAACGCAGCCGAAAGCTCCTGCAGACCTTCTTCAGTCAAATTTTAATATGTCAAGAAGTTCACGATGAAAAGGACCCAAAATCAGCATGTGGGTCGAAGTTAGATTCCAAATTTGGGATCGTTAGGATCGATTTAAGGGGGCTCAGAGGTCTCAATCTGGAAAGTTATCGGGAGATAGCAATTGGTGGCGGCGAACAACAAACGAAAATCTAAGGGTGGAAGTCCAGGGTCCGGGGTTCGGAGGGCCAAAGGGCGACAGGCATTAAGTCAATTCACTTCTGAGGGCTCGGGCCGACCACACCGGGATGGTGAGCAACCTTCGCTGGTTGAGACGGCAAACACCTGACATAAATCTCGGAGGGAAAGTTTAATAAGGGAAGCCTGTCAGCATGCCTTTGTGTTTTTTTCGTTGTACGACAATCGACAGGGTGGAGCCCGGGAGCCGGGATGGCAGTCAGCATTTTCTCTCTAGCAACAGTGATGGACGATAGGAGTTCAAGGCTACGAGGCCCAGTGCAGAGAAGGCTGTTCAGATTTTCATCGAGATTTCATGGAAAACGGTGGTTTGGGGTCTGGTGGCTAGACGGAAGTCTAAACGGCGGGGAGCAAGGTTAGGCCCAGGAGAAGGCTCTACCGTTTGAACCTTGACTTATGCCTCAACAGCATATGGAAGGGCAGAACCTAGGTGTCGCAGGGACGAAAGGACATCACCACGAGGGTGGCAAAAAATGAGGCATGGAGACCTGGCGGCCGGAGCCCGGGGGCCACAGGGACGGAGCTCTGTCAACATGAAAAGCAAGCTGGCAATGGGGAAGCAGGCGGGATCTGGAGCACAAGCGGCACCAAGGAGTTTGCTGCGAAGGCAGCGGAAAAGGAGGCGTGGAGACCCAGCAGCCGGAGCCCGGGGGCTACAGGGATGCTATGAGATAAACGTTAGGAGGCAAAGGTGAAAGGGAAGGCGGAGCCCAGAGGTTGGGACGCTAGGCAAGCCTCACCGTGGATGATGACAAAACGGTCGGGGAACCCCGGAGGCGGAACCCTGGGGTCCCGGGCCTGAGAGCTCCGGAGGGTGCATTTTCAACTTTTAAGTTTCACGGCGAGGGACATGTTGGGGTCTGGCATCCGAGAGGTAGGGGGAGTTTGTAGTTTCAAACGATGGAATGCAAGCAGAACTCTAAGGAAGGAAGCCCCACAAGTCAGACCCGGAGAGGAGGGTCACCATCGGCAGGTGATCAAAGTTTGAAATCAGACGGCGAAGGCGGGTCTCAGGCCTAAGGCGGACAATCGCCCCGCGCGAAGAACAGCCACGGCAATGACAAGTCCCGGATCAGGGAGGAGAGCATCCTAAAAGTTTTCTTAGTTTTCTAACATATGGGTTTGGCGCGCAATTTTATGCTCTATCACTTATGTCTTGGTAATGATTTGTTCATTTATTTAGATATCTCAAAATGATGAAACGAAGCTCGAGAATGGTAGATGGATGGCCTACCTCAAACATGCTAAGTGGCGAGATGTGGAATCCACCGACGGTCGACGAGATGATGCTAAGGGCGATGATCGTGACATTGTCGAAGGCGGTGGGCTCCAAATGCCAGCTTCTTCAATTCGCTCCAATCTTGTTTGATGAAAATGACTGCCCAGATTGGGCATTTTATACCCCAACCGCCATGAAAGCTTGCATTAAATGCTCGTACGACCATGAGAAAAGTGGTTGGATTTGAAAATAGGTCGGTGATGATGGCGGGAACACTGGGGGTAGGCGACTGGGGAGACATGATGGGACAACTGCTTTGAAATTTCATGTTGGTTGACCGGCGGCGTCGGGAACGTCCCGGAGCCCGAAAGGCGGGATTCCGCTAGGGATCCACCGTTAGGGATGGCAGAACCGCCACAGAATTCTAGGCATGGAATTCCGGATGGTTGGGCCCGAAATGGCCGACGGCAGTTAGGTGGCCTTAAAGACTTCAGACGGCGAAAAGACTAACAGGACCCGGGGGTGGGAAGCCGCATGGAGTTCGTCGTTGTGGACGGCAAGAAACAGACGGAACCCCGGAAGCAGAACTCGAGGGTTCGGGGTCCAATTGGCGGAAGGCCGCCGAAATTTTTTTGAGTTTAGATAGAGGGCAGCGGGTCGAACCCCGAGGTCTGGAAGGACACTTGGCAAATGACGACAAGAAATGGCATTTTTAGAGGAGAAACTCGAAGAGGGAATCCCGGACTCCTAGGCTGGGAAGGGCTCGGGGCTATTTTCAGGCCCAAATAGCCAAAGGGACCCCGCAAGGCGCCGAAACGCAGCAAAACCAAAAGGGGAGGGCATGGTCGATTTATGATGGGACTCTGAAGCAACATCAACCATTCAAGACATCAAAAAAGAGGGGCACACAAAACGAGGTAGCCCCAAAAATGACCCGACAAGGCGAAAGAAAAGAAGGTCCCCATTCCATATGGGGTGTGTGTGCTAAGGGCACAAAAAATGGCGACTCTGCTGGAGAACGCTCTCAAGCATTCTAGGGATAAATATTCATTCAGTACCTAGAATCTCTGGTTTCGCAGACCAGGAGTGGCTTCCAAAGATGAATTTGGAAGAATGAGATCGTTAATTGGGTCAACTTACAGGACATCTCAGAAGTGTGTGTGGTGAGTTCATTTCTTTCCTAGGGATAGTGACCAAGGTTACCAAGTCAACCAAGAGAGCTACATAAATCATCTAACACCAAAAGTAACCTGGACATTGCCCCGCTGCTAGTCAGGCATCCATAGCCCCGATGGAGTTGTCGCTACAATCTTGTGGATATTGCTCTACTGCTGGCCGGGCGTCCATAGCCCCAGTAGAGTTATCTGAACACCCATATAGTCATTTATTTTCCTTTTATAGAATTCCCTTTTCTCTTTTGCTTTGATATTTCACTTTTTTTTTTATCATTTAGTTTGACTGGGTAAGCATTGAAGCCTACAATGGGTTTGAGACTATAGTGGTCACTAGAGTAGACTTGAGATTTTCACTCACTAGGGTGTCATAACAACCATAGTACGGTCCTTTGGAAATTATTATTATGTGCTTTGTGCGAGATCTGAGATATGGGTAAGAAGATCCAACTAAGGGTCAAGTTCTGAGAAGAGTTCAAACAAGAAAATCATTCACGGACAGCTTTCAAAGACCGATAATCGAGAGTGAATGTTTAGCCAAAGAACACAAAAAATGGACAGCAAAGTGAACTGCTTGCCAAGCAAGCATGGCCACCGCAAAGGAGCGGGAAACAACCTTCAAAACAAAACTGCCAGGAGAGAGAAAACAAAAGAGTGACACAACCAAAATGCAAGCAAGCCAGAAAGCAAACTACTCTTAGCTATGTACAAGTATTTACAACGAAGAGCTTGAAAGAGCTCATGTCTGGAAGTAATGCTTTAGTTGCTGCCTGTTAATTAGCAATGAGACGTTCTCACCAATTAAGGTCTTTAGGCGGAAGACATTATCTCCCAAAATTTTAGCTATTTGAAAGGGGCCAAGCTAAAGCTTGTCGAATTTGTTGTGTCCCCCTTTCTTTTCATGGGCCTTGTCCCAATACAGGACCAAATCTACAATTCTAAAGGCCTTGATCTTAGCTCAGCGGTCGAACCATCTCTTAACTACGCTCTGATGCTTGGCAAAATTTTATATTGCACGGTTTCAGACTTCCTCTAAATGCAAGAGCTCAGATAACTGAGCTTCCCTACGATCTCCACCCTCATAAAAATCGTTGATGAACTGAAGAGTAGGAATCTTCAAATAGATGGGGAATATAGGTTCTAGGCCATAGACAAGGTGGAACGGGGAATCGCTAAGGGCAGCCTTGTGGTGGGTGCGATCAGCCCAAAGGGTGAAGCGGAGCTAGGTATGCCAGTCCTTAGGATTCCTATCTAGCAGCTTCTTGATCAAAGTAATCAGGTTTTTATTCGTGGACTCGGCAAGGTCATTGCCCTGAGGGTAGTAATTGGACGAGAATTTAAGGGCTATTCCATAGTCAAACGCCCAACTAGCAAATTTTAATGAAGCAAATACAGGTCCATTATCACATACCAAAGCATAGGGACAACCAAAGTGACTTAAAATGAAATTTTCTAAAAAATTAGTAACTACTTCAGTTGTGCATTGCTTACATACTATTGCTTCCATCCATCTAGTATAGTAATCAGTAGTGGTAAGAATGTACCTATGTCCTGCAGATGATGGAGGGCTTACCGGACCGATGAAGTTGAGACCCCATTGTGCAAACGGCCTTACCTCCAGCACAGGCTGCAGTGGGACAGCGACATTCTTCTCCCTGGTGGTAGTGGTCTGATATGTGTGACATGAATGAACATGGCAATAGGAATCTTTGAAGACAGTTGGCCAATAATACCCTACTCTCAATATCTGATGTGTTGTAGAAGAACCCGAACCATGGCCTATGCCAAATTTGTTGTGAAACTCTTTCAAGACCCGATCTGCTTCTTCCTTGCTAAGGCATCTCAAATAAATGCCTTCATGGCTCTTCTTGTAGAGAATGGAACCCTGCAACATGTAGCCATTACTTTTTAATCTCAGGGCCTACTTTTGGACTCCTTGCAGGTGCGACAGGAACTTATAATTCAGTAGATAGTAGACAACATTCTGGTACCATTCTCTGGGGGAGACATCCTCAAGCTGGTACTGCTGCATAGTGAGTTCAGGTCCAGCTTCTACTACTGTTTCGTCAATTGTGCGAGTGAATGCCTGCCCTCTCACTAGTTTCATCGGTTGGATCTCCATGTCATACTCTTGGAGCAGGGTGACCCATTTAGCTCTTCATTCACCCAATTCATTTTGTATGAGCAACATTTTTACTGCTGGGTCGGGGACAATGGCAAACACCTTGTTGCGTAGAATATAGTGTCTAAATTTTTTCACTCATTTGACGAGAGCGTACACCTGCTTTTCAATGTTGTGATAACGCAATTTAGCATCCTTGAGTGGAGCACTCATTAAGGTGATTGGATGCTCATTTCCTTCATCGTCCTTTTGGGTTAAGATGCTAGCACAAGAATGCTCTGAAACAAATGGGTAGATGTAGAATGGTTTCAGATAGTCTGGGCTAACTAACACAAGTGCCTCAGCGATAGCCTGTTTGATTTCTTCGAAGGATTATTTGGCGTCAGGTGTCTATTCAACTTTGGCATCTTGTTTGAGCATGGCATTGAGATGTTTGAAAATCTCCACAAAACTTGTGACGAATTTCCAGACAAAGTTAATCTTTCCAAAGAAAGATTTTAATTCCTTCTTGCTGCCCGAGGGCTGAATTTTGAGTAAGGACTCGATGTGCTTAGGATCAATGGAGATTCCTTGCTCTGAAATGATGTGCCCAAGCAATCTGCCTTTGGTCACTCCAAAAATGTACTTCTTGGAGTTAAGGGAAACCCCAAACTCTCTGCACCTCTAAAATACCTTGCATAAGTCAAAGATGTGATCGCCTCGCCTTTTAGAAAATACGGTCAAATCATTCATGTAGATGATTATGCACTTGCCAATTAGGTCCTTGAAGGCGATATCCATGGTGCATTGGAAAGTAGCGTCGGCATTGATGAGCCCAAAAAGCATCCTCCTATATGTGAACATTGCCCACTTAGTGGTGAATTTCATTTTATGACGATCCTCATACTATACCATTACCTGGTTATACCTGGAGTACCCATCCAAGAAAGACATCATCTGGGAGTCGTTGACGATCTTCAACACCTTGTTCAATGAAGGTACTGGATAGTTGTCCTTCTCTGAGGCGCGGTTCATATTGCAAAAATCTACACACAATCTAATCTCTCCACTCTTTTTCCTGACTGAGACCAAATTGGCCACCCACGTGGAGTGTCTAACTGGAAAAATGATTCTTGCTAAGAGCAGCTTTTGCACTTCCTTGTAAATGACCGGTTCTAGCAAGGCATTGATAGGGTGCTACCGCTGGTGGAATGGCCTTACTTCTGTCTTAAGAGGAATGGTGTGTGTAATGATAGATGTGTCATAAGTTTTCAAATCTTCATAGCTCCATGCCACCACGTCATGGTACCTTCGCAACGCATCCGTGATTCCTCTTCCTTCCTCTGGGGTGCACACCTTGCTGATAAAAATATTCTTGATCTCCTCGGCTGTCCCAAGGTTGTGAGCATCGCACTGATTGCTTATGGCCTCCTTTTTCATTTGTTGATCCTGATATCTGATCTGGTCCAAGTTGAATATGCATTCTAGCTGAACCATATCTCTGGGGATTGTGTTGGTTTTGAGGTTGATAACCCCCTTTACGTCCAGTTCGGCCTCTTATGGATTAGCTTCATCAATTATTTGAGTTGTGAAGACATTGAAACTTGTGATGAATTGAAGGATATGCTTGTCATCATTAAAGACTTGCAAATGGGTAAAATTATCTGGGACTGATGGCGTGGATGTTATCTCAACAGTGAATTTCTTGAGCCCAGATAGAGAAAAGGGTTGTAAAGTGCTGGCGGCTTGAGCCAAGGTGTCAGCTGTATGATTCTAAGCATGAGGGATCAATTGTATATTGAATGCATCTAAGCCCTCCAAGAGGTCCCAAACCCTATGCCTATAATTTGTGAGTCTTCGATCATGACAAGAATACAACTTTCTGACCTGCTTAACTATGAACTCGGAATCCCTAAAAACTTGTAGCATTTTTAAATTTTTCTTCAAGGCCATGAGAAGGCCAAGAACTAAGGCCTTGTATTCCGCTACGTTGTTGGTGCAATAAAACTGTAATCTGTGAGCCGCGAGAAATGTCTTACCTATTGGACTGATGAGTTCAAATCAAGCTCCAGCTCCCTGTCTACACTTGGATCCATCAAATCAGAGCATCCAGCACGTGAAGGATTCCTTGTCTTTGGGTCTAATTGAGCTTTTGTTCCCTTTCAGCTGGACAGCTGGCCCTGTGATCTTAGGGAAATTTTTTGGTTTGATGCAATGATCAACAGGTGGTTCTATTGGTGCCTCCTTTAGTGTTTTCATCTGAGGAGCAACTATTTTTCTAACATGTGCAACTACTGCTTGACACAAGCAACAATCAAATTCAGAGTGTGTAGCATTGTGAACCCTACACCAGTTTGGCGACAAGAGATCCTGTAAATTCATTCGGGCCCCTAGACTGAGTTGATCCCTTGCGTGTTTTTCCATGATTTTCTGGAGGTCACTGAGTAGTCCCCAGTCGTCGTCCTTATCAAGCCCCTCATCGGCTTCTATCAATGTTTCTATGTCTAGGGGCATTCATGTAGAATCGATCGAAGGACTACACAACACCAGCAACACGTCATCTGCATATTCTTCCTGGATCCCAACCTCATTTTGGTAGGCAAAAGGGTGGTAACTCCCTAAATCAGTCTCGGCGAACAACACCTCACTGAGATTATTGTATTATGTGATCATATACTTCATACGGGGTTCATGGTCAATACAGATTTGATTTGGCAGCGCCTTCCATGGCAGCTACATGTTAGAAAGGTCTGTGGTGGTGTATCCATTCAATGCTTTGGTGAATTCCCTTCCCAAGATGATTCCATATGCACCGGAAATGTTAGCCACTTGAATATCAATGACCTATTGTATTCGTGGGTTGATGCCAATCTTCATCGGGATATGGTTTATTTCACCTACAATGTTGATCTTTGTTTTGTCTAGCTGAGTCACCTTTCTCTTTGAAGGTGTGGGAGTGATAAAGTTCTATTGATGGTGTTATTATGCACTTCTCAACATAGGCAGTGCATAGGTGCACTACCTCTCTTGAAAAACAATCTCCCACAATCAAATTGCAGAACACTATCCCAAGGTCTCTCGGATGTCAGGTCATGACAGTGCTTAGATACCTTAGTAGTTTGATGTGATTTGCTAGAATTAAAAGGCGGTCTTACAGAAAATACAAAGCAAGGACACAAAGCATGGAAGTTGGATCTTAGAATGGAGTTCTTAGGATAAAAGCTATTATGCATTGGCTATAGATTCAAACAACAATCTTGGACTCTATTTAATCATTGGATTTGGCTTTACAATGTGCAATGAACCTTAGCATAGGTCAATTCTTAAAAAAAATGGAAAAGGGCGAAGGAGAGGAAAAGTTCCTAAGTTTGCAATTAGCTATAAATAGTAACAATGGAGTTCTTGCAATGGATAATTTCTTAAAACAATATCCTACTTAACCAGGGATTTCACAGTATCATGGAAATTGTGCTATCTTCTAAGGGGTGCAGATATTTCATCCTTCATCCACCATGTACATGCATGAATCAAAGATAAATATTTGGAGCAGCTTTAAAATCAAGTCTAGGCAAACTTTGCACAGCTATCTACCATCAACAAATAGAAAAAAGTATGGACAAAGAAATCATCAACATGGTAGGAATTTGCATGATCACCCAACAACATTCCTAAGATCTATCCAAAGAAATAAGATAGCTAACTAAACAACAATAAGATCTAAGTCAAACATCTAACATTGGAGATTGAATCATGCAACATGGAAGAAACCAAGAAAATACACCAAGTCAATGCCTTTTTCTTATAAATTTTTGCAGCATGCCTTTACAACAACTCAACTCTCTCTTTCCAAATGAGAGGCGTGCCCTATTTATAGTTTCTCAAAAGTTAAATAAATGGCCAAGATTCATTCTTATTGTGTGGCCAAGATTCATTACAAAATAGGGTTTCACCTACCCCCAAATAGATCACAATTAAAAATTACATTTTTGTCCCTTCCTTATTTCATCTTTTAGCTGATGGCACTGTAGCTCTTTCATCATTTAGCAAATTTCTATTTCCTTTGTTGTAGCTACTCTTTAGGAAGGTCTTCATCTTTGGCTAGGCTGTCCTCCTGCTTCTCAGAAGCTGTGTGTTCTATGTATTTGAGGATGACTGCCTGGAGCTTTTTTCTATTTTGAGGATTTCACATCGCAACGCCTAATAGCTCCATTCCTTAGCATTTTCTTCTAGCCTTTTCCAATCTTCATCATATTTCGAGCCCTGGTCCCTAAACAGTTCTGATTGGTTGAAGGCGCGGGTAGCAAAACTCAGGAATTCCATTGTGATTTTTCCAACCATCCCGTCCTTCATCTTTTCCTAGAAGTAGAGTTTAAACTTCTCTGGATCCATTTGCACGGTGAGCATATCATAGCCCATCATCAGCTTAAGATATTGAGCGCATTCTACCCAGATTTCCTTGATCCACTCGATATCAGGATCCACCCTACTCAATATCTGCTCCAACCTCTCCTTTCGGTTGTTGAAGTCTCTACACCACACATCCATTAGCCAGTGATCTTTTTTAAACTCTAGCTTCTCCTCCCACGTGGCCTCAGGCATTTGAAGGATAGCCTCGATCCTTGGGAAGGTGGAATCGTAGGTTGCGGGGAAATTGGTGTAGAGCCTCTTTGTGCTCTCCAGAGATTGTATCAAGTCTAAGAACTTGTTGGCTGTCCACACAGCCTTGCTGATTCCCATGTTCCCGACGTATGAGACTTGTCGGAACCAATCCTCAGTGGTTTTCTCCAAGTTCTTCCTTCTTTCCATTTTATCGATCTGTTCTTTGGAAAAGAACTAAGGTGTGGTCGTGGAGGTGGTGGGAAGGTCGTCCACTGAGGACCATTGCTGTATATAATCTGTTAGGGCAGCAACCTGTGTCTTGAGCTCATCCTTGGAGATTTTATCCTACTTTATTAGGTGCACCACTATGGCCACCGACTCCTCAAGGTGGTCGACCTTCTGCTCAATAGTTGTAGTTCCCAAGTCAATGGTAGAGATGTTATAGCTTACTTCAGCCTAGCCAACGGTGGCCATTGTAATTTGTGCCACTCGGGAGACAGAAGTATCCATTGTTATCTTGGATCAGACCTTGGGCTTCTTTTCCTTCTTCGTTGTGATTTGGGATTGAGCCAAGATGGCTTCCAACCTTGCCCTTGGGTCCTTCAGCACTGGGGTCATTTTCTCAAGTTGCCCTTCCAACCATTCGGGCACAACCGACTTACCTTTGGGTGAATCATTGCTACCCTCGCCCTTCTTAGTCAAAGGCAAGACTTCCACCTCTTTTTCTTTTAGGGGTTCTCTTTTCTCTTTGGTAGCATCCTCCTCCTCTTCGTCGGAGTCATGAATGAACACGAGGTGCTTGACAGGCAGCTTGGTGGATGGTTGCTGGATGGGAGTATCTTCTTTTGCTGCTTCTTCTTTCTTCTCCTCGATAGCCTCGGCTTCAGGGCCTTTGACGACATGGGCTTCAACCTTGGTTAAGTCCTTTATCTGCTATTCTTCTGGTGGCTGCCCCTCTTTATCATGTGGTGACTCTTCTGCCTCCACCCCAATGTCCTTTAGCTGCCATGCCACTTCCTCCTCAAGGTCCTCATCGAATGTCTTGATGATTTCCTTGACATCCGAGCCACCCTCTTCATCTCCACTTTCAGAAGAGCCTGTCTCCTCCTCCTCATAGACCAACATGTCGATGGTTCGGTGCTCATACTCAGGATGCTCATGATATTCATTAGCCTCCTCCTCAATAGACTTTGAGGCCTCATGTTCTCGTTCCTCCAACTCTTTTGAGATTTGCATTGTGGCCTCCATAGCTAGCGGCCGTGTCGACGGTTGTGAAGGTTGACCCATTGCAAGGACTTGGGCGAGGGTTACTTAGAGAGTTGGATCCATCAAGATCTGGGAGAGCTCAGGGGTAAGGTTCTGCATGTTTCTTGTAAGAGCCTTGGGCATAGCGGCAGCGGGAATAAGCGATATTATTGTTTCCAGAGGAAG
>VDFB02000017.1:28088656-28147187 GCA_007258455.2 Sequoia sempervirens | reverse complement strand
GTTATTGATCTTTGTTTCCAGGTATTTGGGCAATACAAGCCCAGAGGGCCGAACTTCCCTTGAAGGAATGTTATTTGGAAGGGAAAATGCAGTCGAAAGCTCGTGGACACCTTCTTCAGTCAAATTTTAATATGTCAGGAAGTTCACGACATAAAGGACCCAAAATCAACACGTGGGTTGAAGTTAGATTCCAAATTTGGGATCGTTAGGATAGATTTAAGGGGGCTCAGAGGTCTCAATCTGGAAAGCTATCAGGAGATAGCAATTGATGGCGGCGAACAGCAGATGGAAATCTGAGGGCAGAAGTCTGGGGTCCGGTGTCTAGAGGGCCAAAGGGCGGCCGACATTAAGTCAATTCACTTCTGAGGGCTCGGGCCGGTGACACTGGGATGGCGAGCGGCCTTTGCTCGTTGAAATGAAAAACACCTGACGAAAATCTGGGAGGGGAAGTCCAACAAGGGAAGCCCATCAGCATGCCTTAGTATTTTTTTCATTGCGTGGAAATTGACAGGGCGGAGCCTGGGAGCCGGGATGGCAGTCAACATTTTCTCTCTAGCAACGACGATGGACAATAAGAGTTTTGGGCTATGGGGCCCTGTGAGGAGAAGGCCATTCAGATTTTCATCAAGATTTCATGGCGAATGGTGGTCCAAGGTTTGGCGGCTGGATGGACATTCGAACGGCGGGGAGCAAGGTCGGGCCCGGGAGAAGGCTCCGCCGATTGAACCTTGACTTACGCCTCGGCAGCAGATGGAAGGGCGGAACCCGGGTGCCACAAGGATGGAAGGACATCACCGTGAGGGTGGCAAAAAATGAGGCACAAAGACCCGACGGCAAGAGCCCAAGGGGCACAAGGACGGAGCTCCATCAACGTGAAAAGCAAGCCGGCAATGGGGAAGCAGGAGGGATCCGGAGCATCGGAAACACCAAGTAGTTCGCTGTAAGGGCAGCAAAAAAGCAGGCGTGGAGACCCGGCAGCTGGAGCCCAGGGGCCATAGGGATGCCGTGAGATAAACGTTAGGAGGAAAAGGCAAAAGGGAAGGCAGAGCCCGGAGGTCAGGACACCAGGCAAGCCTCACTGTGGACGACGGTAAAACAGCCGGGGAACCCCGGAGGCGGAACCCTGGGGTCCCGGGCTTGAGAGCTCCGGAGGGTGCATTTTCATCTTTTAAGTTTCATGGTGAGGGACATGTTGGGGTCTGGCATCCAGGAGGCAGGGGGAGTTTGCAGTTTCAAACGGCAAAATGCAAGCGGAACTCCAAAGAAGGAAGCCTGATGAGCTGGACCTGGAGAGGAGGGTCGCCATTGGCAGGTGATCGAAGTTTGAAATCAGACATCGAAGGTGGGTCCCAGGCCCGAGGCGGACAATCGTCTCACATGAAGAATAGCCACGGCAATAACAAGTCCCAGATTGGTGAGGAGAGCATCCTGAAAGTTTTCTCAATTTTCTAACATATGGGTTTGGCGCGCGATTTTATGCTCTATCACTTATGTCTTCCTAATGATTTGTTAATTTATTTAGATATCTCAAAATGAAAAAATGAAGCTCAGGAATGGCAGATGGATGGCCTACCTCAAACATGCTAAGTGGCAAGATGTGGGATCCACCGGCGGTCGACGAGATGATGCTGAGGGCGATGATCGTGACATTGTCGAAGGCGGTGGGATCAAAATGGTAGCTTCTCCAATTCGCTCCAGTCCTGTTTGATGAAAATGACTACCTAGATTGGGCATTTTATACCCTAACTGCCATGAATGCCTGCATTAAATGCTCGTACAGCCGCGAGAAAAGTGGTTGGATTTGAAAATAGGTCAGCGATGGTGGCGGGAACGCCGGGGGCCAGTGGTTGGGGAGACATGACGGGACGACCACTTTGAAATTTCACGTTGGTTGCCTAGTGGCGGTAGGGAACGTCCTGGGGCTCGGAAGGTGGGATTCTGCTAGGGATCTGCCATCAGGGATGGCAGAACCGCAACGGAATTCTGGGCGCAGATTTCCATACGGCCGGGCCGGGAACGGCCGATGGCAGGCAGGTGGCCTTAAAGACTTCGAACGAAAAAAATACTGATGGGACCCGAGGGGCAGGTAGCCGCATGGAGTCTACTATCGCGGACGGTGAGAAACAGATGGAACCCCGGAAGCAGAACTCCGGGGTTCGGGGTCCGGTTGGCGGAACGCCGCAGAAAATTTTTCGAGTTTAAACGGAGGTCGGAGGGTCAGACTCCAAGGTCTGGAAGGACACTCAGCGAACGATGATAGGAAACGGCATTTCCAGAGGGGAAACCTGAAGAGGGAATCCCAGACTCCCAGGCCCAGAAGGGCCTGGGGCCGTTTTCAGGGCCAAATAGCCAAAGGGACCCCATGAGGCGCTGAAATGCAGCAAAACCAAAAGGGGAGGGCATGGTCAATTTATGATGGGACTCTAAAGCAACATCGACCATCTGAGACATCAAAAAAGAGGGGCACGCAAAATGAGGTGACCCCAAAAATGACCTGATAAGGCGAAAGAAAAGAGGGTCCCCATTCCGAACGAGGCGTGTGTGCTAAGGGTACAACAATACTAATCAAAGCTTACCTTGTGTTTTTAATTAGATCATTTGACGAAGGGAAAAAGAAGAGAAAACATTCCAATGGCGTTAAGCTCCATTAAAAATTTCTTACAAGTCGCTGAGCTCGTTACATTATCACTACTTTTTATAGAGCAGGAAGCAAAGATGTTTATGATAGGGGTGGATGGATACAGATCAAAACAAACAAGAAAATATGAACTCAACAATTCATGAATAAACACACACGAATAAAACATGAGTTGCTACTCCAAATATTTGTATTTTATTGCTGGCACAAAAATGGTTTACATCTGCCTCTTATATAGAGGACTTTGGATACATTTAGAATAATCTAGAATATAGGTTGACATATTATTTTACCTTGGCCGACATAAAATAAGTTTCTAGAATTTACCTAACCCTAAACTTCTATAATTTATCCAACCCTAACCGACATAAAAATAACTTCTAGAACTTTACCAATTTTTACTTTATTCCTAATCTCTAGTCTAGCTGGAACTTCTAGAAACTTCTAATTTAATTAATATTTTTACATCTTATTTGAGGGAGAAATTACATTTCCCAACACTCCCCCCTAATTTCAACCTCAAATGTTGCTGCATAAATTTCCTTTCTCTTGACTGTTGCCTTTGAAAATCCTTTTTCTTTGCTTGATATCTTCAAACTTGACAATGCCTTGTCTTTGTCCAAGTCTTCAAACTTCAAACCATCTCTACAATCTGCAGATCTCTTTCCTCAACTCTTTTCAACTTTCATTCCACTGCTATGGTAGTCATTCAAACTTCAAATTTTCAGAACTTCAAACTGGAAGTCTTCTTCTCTGCAAACTCACTATCTATAACTTTCCACCTTCTTTGATGTCTTTCCTTTCCATGATTGCTATCATCTTCAAACTTATTATCAATTATGCCTTTTGAAAACCTTGCTTCATTGCCATCAACATTCACTTGTGAACTTTTATACTTAAACAAGTTCTTGATCATACCTTTAATTTTCTGCCAATTCGATCCGTAATTCCATCCACAATCTATTTTCATGCAACCTGCCATAGAATCCATTTTCATACAATCTGCTAGAGAATATTTCCTACACTCTTTGTTCCAACATGTATTTTCAGAATGACTCTTCAAACCACAAATACTGCAAGGATGTAAGTCCCAACATCTATCCTTTGTATGTCCTTTCTTGTTACAATGGCAACATTGCACACATTCCATTTCTTTAACAAATTTGGTTATACCTGCATTATTTCCTTTACCTGTCACATATCCAAGTCCTTCATGCTTTGGCCTCACTATTGGCTTAATTGGCTCTCTCATCCCTTGATCATGCCTTCCTAAACCTTTACCTTTGTATCCCATTCTTTTCATGATCTTTAAACCAACATTCATTTCATTGCCATTACATCTAACAACACTATCATTTTGACAATTTTTATCACAAATTTCTTCAGCAAAAACACATTTCTCAATTGACAAATTCAAATCCTCTGTACTACATGAAACATCACATATGGATTTTGACTTCAAACATTCATTCAATTTTGTAATTTCCTTCATCTGCAAACTATTTGCTTCTTCTAATTTCTTTAATTTCTCTTCTAAGTCATCAACCAATTTCACTCTTTGTTCCAGTTCTTCATTCTTTTTTTTGATCTCCTCAAACAATTTTAACTTTTCCTCTAACTCTTCATTCCTCTTTTTAACCTCATCAAATAATTTTAACTTTTCCTCTAACTTTTCACTTTTATCTTTAACTTCCTCCAATTCCCTTTCAAGAATATAGTTTTCATCTAAAAGTTTAAACTTTTCTCTCTGCATCTCTTTATTAATTTCAAAATAGAGTCTATTATTCTTTTTAACAATATCCAATTGTTCTTTAAACCTCATTAATTCTTCTTCCAAGAAATTGTTTTCAACCACTAAATTTTCATTCTCTTTTTTAACTCTTTTTCCAATTTTTCCCATTGAAACAAATAAATAATCTTACCTTACTTTTGCAATCTTTTCCTACCTTCACTCTTCCACAATTTCCTTCAATTCGTTGTAACCTTTTGAAACCCTTGTTGCAATCTTTCTTCAAACTTCAAAAATCATCACTTTCAAAAAAAATTTGACACATGTTATCTCACAATTCTTTTTTTTTGAAAACATAACTTCTGCAATTTGAAAATTTCAACAAAAGGGTACCAAACCCTAACTAGGGCAACATAGATTTACTATGAAAATCATTTCTGTAAAAAAAAAATTTCATAAATTCTCAAGCCAATGCTCATACCAATCTTTAACAACACTGTATTCTCCACTTTGATGGCTTTCTTTACAACAACAAGCATACCTCTTTCATTTCAAACAAAAACACTACAAATCAGCTTCTGATATTTGATGGTGGTAGATCTCAGCTCCAACTATGGCTTGCATTCTCTCTTACAACCGTATGCTCTCCAGGGTCTTCTACCATAGGCTCTGATACCAATCTGATAGGGGTGGATGGATATAGATCAAAACAAACAAGCAAATATGAACTTAGCAATTCATGAATAAACACACAAATAAAACACGAGTTGCTACTCCAAATATTTGTATTTTATTGCTTGCACAAAAATGGTTTACATCTGCCTCTTATATAGAAGACTTTGGATACATTTAGAATAATCTAGAATATAGGCTGACATATTATTTTACCTTGGCCGACATAAAATAAGTTTCTAGAATTTACCTAACCCTAAACTTCTAGAATTTATCCAACCCTAACCGACATAAAAATAACTTCTAGAACTTTACCAAATTTTACTTTATTCCTAATCTCTAGTCCAGCTGGAACTTTTAGAAACTTCTAATTTAATTAATATTTTTACATCTTATTTGAGGGAGAAATTACATTTCCCAACAGTTTAGAGACACGCATTGTACTGCTTTGTAGAGATTTGCAGAAATAAGAAGACAAGTTACAAAATAATTGTGCCACGCTTAAATCTGTTTGCAACCATTCAACATCATATTGGTCCACAACATTGAGTTGGCCAACTGAGTTAGGCCCACATAAAGACAAACAAACTGTCTTCAATTGATTTCAATTTTATGACAGCTATTTATTAATATATGGCATTGTCTTTTCATTAACTGGTCAAAATTATTTATATCAAATAAATTTTGAAAAAAATTAAAAACATGGGAGCTTTTGTATGAGATTATGTTTGCTGTACATCCCGTTTAACGGAAAACATTTTGTTTAATATTTGTGTTAATGGCAATTGCTTTTCTATTTTCATTAGGAATTTTCTTAGGGCATAAATATTAAAGAAATTATTCTTGAGGGTTTTATATTTATTATTTAAAAAATATTGGTTATTATATAGAGAGGATTATATTTATCATCATTTGTCAATTATAATTTTGGTTAGATGGAGCCCTAGCTTGTGTTTGCTTTCTCTGTTTGTGCGAAGGTTGGGGTGGGCATTTGATTCATTCTATGGGGGGGTTAATCTTTTAGTGTGGCTATCCTTTGAAGCTTTGGCCTGGTTGTGTTTGGCCATTTTTTCTGTGTGTCAGGGTTTCCTTGGATCTGTTGTGCCTGGGGCTGGATCTTTCTTGTGCTGGTTTGTCCTGGGCCTTTTGGCAGCTATGTCTCAGGGTGAGCCATCTAGGGTTGCACCCGACATGGATTTTCGTGCTGCGGTGGGCTTGAAATCACCAAGACAAGGAGCGAGGGTTTTTGAAAACACCCTCTTCTCTCCAATTATAGGGTCTATGGAATCGAATTCGTCTGGTGGATCTCGGATCTTGAAGATTAATGGTTGCCTTGAGCACTGCAAAGAGAGACCTAAATTAGTGATTCCGATTGAGATGATTGCTGAGGTTATTGAATATTATTCAAAGCATTCTCTATATTGCAATTTTTTGGGAATGAGAGTGTCTCTACAATTTTTGGAAACTTGGGCTTGGAGGACTTAGGAGCCAGAGGGTGAAATGGAGGTCATGCTACTCGCAAATGATTTTTTCATGGTCACATTTATCTGCTTGGCTGATCACAATAGGGTTTTTGAGGGGGGCCCCTATTTTCACAACCAGGTTGGGTTGTTCGTCAAGCCATGGCATGCAGGCTTTAATCCCTTTGAGGAGCTTCCAAATCGTGTTCCAATGTGGGTTCGGTTTCCCAGATTTCCAATTGATTGTTGTCATGAGGATGTTCTACACATGCTTGCTTTGATGCTTGGGAAGCTGGTGGGGTCTTCGACACAAACCCTACGTAAGAAAGTAATGACTTTTGCTCGAATTTGTGTGGAAATTGATTTGAGTAGACCTTTGCAAGATGCTTTGGATATGTGTGTAGGTTCCCATTCTTGGGTGCAGCAATTGGATTACAAGACCCTTCCTTTCCGATGTCGCCTATGTAATGAATATGGTCACCTATTGCATAGATACCCGAAGGCTAAGCCTGTGGTACCTCATCCTCCACCTCCTCCTCGTTACACCCCTGATGCTGATAAGGGGAAGAATCTTGTTTCTATTGAGGGGACGGATGCTGAGTGTTATGTTCCTATTAAGGCTCGTAACCAGAATAGAGGTCAAAAGAGGACTTTGATGGAGAGACAAGATGAGGATACTTTTAATAGGTTTGAGGTCCTAGATTATTTGGGTCAGCAAGAAGTTAATCCAAGGTTAATAAGTGTGGATCTGAGTGTGGTGGGTTCTGGCATGGAGGATCACACTTCCATTCCTCGTCCTGCTCCACAGGAGGAGTCTACCATGCCTATGGTTATGAATGTGTAGGTTGGGGCTCAGGTGATGTTGGGTCCAAATGTTGAGTTGGGGCAAGGGGATGGAGGCACTTTTTTTCCTGCATGGAATGTTGGTTCGGATGTGGCTAAGAGTAGCAAGCCTTCTCCTCAACTGGGAATTCTGCAAAAGGATGGCAAGAAGGGGGGTTTGGAGAAAAGCGCTAAACTTGGCAGGAAGAAAGATTTGGAAAAGATTAAGATGATGGGGGAGACTTTGGTGGAGTCAGGGTCTGTTAAGACCTTGGATTCTCATTTTTTGACTCCTTTAAAATGATCATTATTTCATGGAATGTAAGGGGCTTGAACAGTGGCCCTAGACAAAAAGTTGTTCGTGAGTTGGTAAGAAGTCATTCTCTTGACATTCTTTTTCTTCAAGAGACCAAGTTATTTGTTGAGTGCATGATGGGTTTAGCACCTAAGTTGTGGAAGAATGGTCAATGCAAGTGTATTGGGGCTCAGAGATCCTCGGGGGGTGTGGCTTGTTTCTAGAACCCTCAGAAGATTCAGCCTTTGTGTTGGTTATCCTTCAAGTCCTCTTTATCCATGGTTTCTTTGTGTCCTGAGTCGGGAGAGTCTATTCTTTTCTCCAATGTCTATGCTCCTATTGAGTTCCAAGGTAAACTTCTTTTATGGAAAAATATTCGTTTTATTTGTAGCCTATTTCCCTATCTACCATGGATCATTACAGGTGACTTTAATGCTATTACTGAATTAGCTGAGAAATGGGGTGGTATTGCAAGACTAGAGCCTTCTGCGTTGTTGTTTCGAGACAATATATCGGCTCTCAATCTTGTGGATATCAAACCTAGCAATGGTCAATTTACTTGGAACAACAAAAGGGTGGGAGATAGTTGCATTGCTAAACGACTAGATTGTTTCATGGTCTCCTGCTTTTGGGTTGGGGGAATGTGGTCCTCTAGTTTTGAAATATTAGATTGGAAAGGTTCAGATCACTGGCCTATAAATCTAGTTATCTCTTCTGCCCAGATGCCTCAGATGCCAACCTTCAAATTCCAGCTAATGTGGCTCTGGGACCCTGACCTTTATGGATGTGTTGATGAATGGTGGAGGTATGGTAGACCTGCTTATGGTACTGTAATGTATAATTTTGCTAAGCTCCTTCAATATGTTAAGTATCAGCTTAAACGGTGGAACCGACAATGCTTTGGAAACATTTACCATGCGAAGCATGCTGCACAAGCTAAATTGAATGGTATTACTAGGTTGATTAGGAGGATGGGGTGTCTGAGAATTTGTTGCGGGATGAGGCCATGGAATTGAAAGCTCTGGAGGAGTGGGAGCTGAGGGAGGAAATCTACTCGAAACAAAAAGTTTGGATTGAGTAGCTTTAGGAGGGAGACAAGAATACTGCCTTCTTCTTCAATTCAGTGAAGGCCAGACGTCATGGTAATTCTATATCGACTTTGGTGACTAATAGGGGAGAGGTTCTTTCTTCTACTTAGGATATCTCAAATGAAGTTGTGCAATATTTTGCTTCTTTATTTAGGGAGGACTCGCAGGGGGACTCGGTTGAAGAGGCTCAAGTCCTCTCGTGTATTCCTTCTTTGGTCTCTTAGGAGATGAAGGAGCATCTTATGAGTGATATTTCATTGGAGTTGGAGAAGACTATTTTCCAAATGAAGGGTAAAGCTCCTGGTCTAGATGGTTTCCCGATTGAGTTCTTCCAAGAATTTTGGGAGATTATCAAGTTGGATTTATTGGCAGTTGTTCAAGAGTCTCAAAAGAATAAGAAAATGCTTCAGGCCCTGAATTCTACCTTCCTTTCTCTCATCCCCAAGGGTGATGGGGCTGATCGGTTAAGTAAATTTCACCCTATTTCTCTTTGCAATGTTATTTATAAAATTATCTCTAAGTTGATTGCTGATAGGTTAAAAAAGTGGCTTATGCTATTGATTTCTGAGGAATAGAGTGGTTTTGTGGTGGGCCACCATATTTTGGATGGGGTGGTTATTGCTACTGAGACTATTCATTCTATGGCCAACTCCAAAGATAAGGCTATGTTCATCAAGCTAGACATGGCTAAGGCTTATGAGAGAGTTCGATGGTCCTTCCTCTGAAAGGTTGTAGGGGCCTTTGGTTTTGAGGAGGAGTGGATTCGTTGGGTTATGAGTTGTGTGACTTTGGTTTCTTTCTCTATTTTGATTAATAGGGAGCACTCTGAACTCTTTGGCTCCTCTCAGGGTTTACGGCAAGGTGAATCCCTCTCTCCTTACTTGTTTCTTCTTTTGGTGGAAGGTTTGGGTCGATTGATAAAAAGGAATGTGGAGGGGGGTTTCATTTAGGGATGGCAATGGGGAGGTGGCTTACCTATGAAATCTCACTTACAATTTGTGGATGACACTGCTTTGATGGGCATGGCTACTATTAGGGAGGCTTCAAACATGTGCAAGGTGTTGGATGTTTATCTTGTTACATTGGGCCAGTTAATTAATGAGGGCAAGTCTTCCATTTTTTTTTCAATACTCCATACTCCATTCAGAGGAGAATTGCTCATATTCTCATATTTCAGATTGGGGATCTCCCATTGACCTACCTTGGGATTCCTATTTTAGTTGGTAGGTAGTCTACGGATTCTTGACAGGCTATTCTGGAAAAATTTCATGTTAAAGTCACTCATTGGACCCTTCATTGGCTATCTTTTGCGGGTCGGGTTCAGTTGCTCAGATCTGTGGTTCAGGTTCTCCCTCTTTATAGGTGTATGATTCAGGTGGCACCGATGGGCTTTGTTAGAAATCTTGATTCCTTAGCAAGACAATTTTTATGGGTTGGTAGTTTATTATCTTCCAAGTGGAGCTTTGTTAGATGGGATGTTGTTTGTAGCCCAAAATAGTTTGGTGGTCTTGGGTTAAGGCAGTCATTGCTATTTGGTACGGCTCTGGTTGCTAAATTGTATTAGCGTTGGTGTGTGGAATAGGACTGGGTATGGGCTAGAATTTTGACTCAAAAGTACTTTCTAGGGATTCCTCAGAGTGATATCCCTCGTTATAGCTTGATAGGGAAGGGATCTATGATTTGGAATACTCTCAAGAAAGGGGCTGCGCTCGTTAAGGGTGGCTTATTCTGAATTTGCAAGAGTGAGTCAGAGGCATATTTTTGGCATGACACTTGGGATGGTCACCCTCCCATTGTTTCTCAGTATCTTCATTTGCTTACATTGTGCCAGAGGTTCTGTGAAGTAGGATGGTCGAGGGTGTGTGACTTTAAGTCTCTTTCCTTTTAGGGGTAGTTGGTGGAGGTGAGATGGAAGAATCCAAAGGAATGGCCTATTGTTGGTATGGAGGAGGAGTGCGCTAAGCTTCATTACATTCTTTCTTGTCGAAGCTGTAGCTCCCTCATGGATGAGGATGTGTTGGCTTGGTCTCCTAACCCAAAGGGTGCTTACACTGTTTCTTCTGGGTATCAAGAGTTGCTTTCCCAACAGATTGTGGGGGTGAAGGTTCATTGGTGAAAGAAAGTTTGGAATAACTTTTCTTGGCCAAAGTGTAATTGCTTTGTTTGGACTTTGGCTTGGAATAGGTGTTTGACTTGGGATAATATCTAGAAGAGAGGTTTTTTAGGCCCATCTAGGTGTGTTCTCTGCGGGTGTGGGGAGGAGGACAACTCTGGAATTTTTGGTGGGGTGTTTGGAAAAGCCTGTGCATTCATGCCTCCTCCCTGGTTGAGTTTTGGACTAGTCTGGGGAGGCCCCCCTCCTTGGCCTCTTTCTTGCAGGATGTTTGGTATGTTGGTCCCATCTTTTTGCTTTGGCAATTTTGGTTGGAAAGGAATCAAAGAATCTTTTGGGGTGAAAAATTGGGGATTCAACAGGTTTGGTATAGAATTGTGGGAATGATCCAGGAGACTGTCGAAGCTAAAGGTGAGATTGTGTTGTCGTTAGAGGAAGGAGATGTTGAGATGGTGGATCAGTTCGGAATTCAAGGGTTATCTTCGGCTTCTACTTGCATCAGGAGAGGTAGGCGTGTGAAGCAAAAATTTCAAAGGGTGGGGAGTTGGTTTCCCCCTCTTACTGGCTTTTTGAAAATTAATACGAATGGCTCATCTAGGGGAAATCCTGGAACCGCTAGGATTGGCGGGGTTGGTAGGGATTCTTCTAGATCAGTGGTTTTTATTTTTTCTACTAATGAAGGGATATATACTATCAATAGGATGGAAGGCTTGGCTATCCTCTATGCCTTGAAGTGGGCGTATGATTTAGGGTGGCGTAAGGTTATTTGTGAGTCTGATTCTCAGGTCTTGGTTAATTTACTTCATGAAAAGAAGATTTCTAATGTTAGCTGGCAGTTGGCTATGATCGTGCAACAGATATTACAGGTTAGCTCTTTGATGGAGTCGGTGTCTTATGTCCATATTCCAAGGGAATGTAATAGGGCGGCTGATTGCCTGGGCAAATAGACATCAGAGAATATAGAAGGTGGGAAGATTGATGGGTGGGAGCATATTTCCCATGAGTTATGTCAGGATTTGGACACGATTCTTGCAGAGGATGGGAGTGGTATTGGGGAAGGGTGATTTTGTTCCTGGCTTTTCTTGTGGTTTTCTATTGGTTCCTGCGGCTTTGGCCCTTTGCTGTTATGTAATGCTTTGTTCTGATTTTCAATAATGTTTTTACCCCTTTTTATTATAAAAATAAAATAAAAATTGGTTAGATTATATTATATGTTTTATTGACAAATAATTTAGTAATGATTATAATGTGTATTATTTTTAAAAAATGTTTCAATCAAATTATAATATAAAGTAACATTTTTAAATTAATTATGTTATATTTTATTTGGAATAATGTTTTGAAATTAAGAATTTCAAATAACATATTTAAGTTCATATTTATATAGAATCTTAATTTTAAATTAGTTTGTGAAATGTGATTCTTTGATGAATTGACTTAACTGTGTATAAAATTATTGACATACAATTGAGGTCAAAACAAATAGAGTGAGGTGTATTCTATCTTATGGGGATTCTTTTGGTGTATGGTGGTAGTGTATGTCATCTAGAAATAAAGAAGCTAGGAGGCTAGGCACCCAGTGAAATGAAACAATGCAAATTGAATTACCTAGAAAGATTGGTATAGATCCAATCTTGGAGCATCACACTGGGTGATCCCACAATATTGGTTTACAATTTTTGGCCAAACTAGACATTGAACTTATTTTTTCTAACTAAATCTTCACTTTCAGGCACCTATAACGGTTAAACCACGAGGAATTTGAAGATGATACAAACTAGTGATTTGTGACATTTTGTCTGTAGATTCTAAATATATTATTTTCAAAAAAATTAGAATCATATTGCATTTTTTTTCCATCTCCTTCAAAAGCTAGTTTTTTCAGTAAACACCATTTTTTAGGAGTGATGCTCACCATATACAACATAACTTTATTTGTATGTATCAAAATTCAATTTTCTTTTTTTGTTGGATCAAGGACTTCAATATCTAGTGCACTAATATTTTTCAAAAAAATATTTTGATAATCTACTTATTTTCCACATGTGTAGAAGAGAGAGCTTAATTTTTTGGTGAAAAACCTACATTCAAAAGAAATAAAAATTAAATATAATAATAAAATTAAATTTATTTAAAATTATACTTTTTGGGAAGCTTATAATAAGGAATACATACTTACAAAAGTTAAATTTTAAATGAACTCATTTGATCCTCGAAAAGGTAAATCAAAAGTTGTTTTTTATCAGCATTTTGATAGGTGTAAAGGAGACTCTGTTATAGGTATGGTTTAAAACTATCCAAGGGAGTTTGATCTAAGGTGGTTTGATCAAACCCTCTTAAATTGGAATCCTTTAATTGAAACTTTTTAAGGCTTCAATCATTATATTTTCTAAAAATATGTGATTTCAACAAAAATCAGGATCTCCAAGAAATTGTAAACCAGTATTGTGGGATCACCCCACTATGAGTTATAAAAAAAAAACTAAAAGTAGATCATCTAATAAATTAATGAAAACAAACGTGCATGGGAGGAGATAAAAATAATGATACATGTGCACCACTAGAAGGATAGGAAATTAGAATAATTATTTTAAATATTATAGAAATACTCAAGGACATTATGATTCTCGCAATACATAAACAGTATTGAATAGATACTATAAGAGTTAATGTGTGACCTAGATTAGCCAATGAAATATGTGTGAAAGAGTTCAATAACTTATTATAAACTATAAGAGAGATAATAGATAATTTTTCTAAATTTATGAACATCAAGTGTTGATCTCAAACAAATAGTTGAAGAGAGATTCATAAATTATATGTGCATGTTGAGCCTAGCAATGCTTAACATGTTAATATATTTTTTTAATCTAATAATGTGGGTTTATAATGAAATTAAATGTTAATGACAATGGTACTCTATGAAATAAAATAAATTGGCTTGGAGGATTAGTTTTTTTTTATTTTTAAAGAATAGAGCTCCATGCAAGTTGGAGGCCAATTGGTGTGCTTTTTTGTGGAGGATGACTATCACATTCCTAAAAGAATAGGGAGGTAGTTGCAGCCAAGTTCTTTTGTTTACTTGTTCTTCAATATGATAGATTTGTTGCAATGCTCCAAAATAAAGATTGTGAGTCTAGTTAATTTTGGTTATTGGGTTCTATGTGAATGTATGCATTTAAATATAATAAGTGTTTAATATGAGGATCCATCAAATTGTATAGGATTTAGACCAATTGGTATTTCAAAAAATGGTTATGTTTCTCACTAATATTGAATGAATATATTGGATTGTGAGGTTGGCTAAGTAAAATAGTAAGAAGAACACTTGGATGTGGCCTTTAACCCAAGTAATTTGAAATAAAGCATTAAGTTATTGATAGTTATACTTGTGTTTAATAGCTTATATTTGTTATTATTATGAAAATTATTATTAACTATTATCTCAAGCTATAATGAATTTATTGTAATTATGATGACTACTACCCTATTAGGTGGTGTAATACCACATTAAGGAAACCTACACTCATATTGGCTGTGTGAGAACCCCGTGTAGAAGAAAAGAAGAGATCTTCCTTTGCTAAAGGTCATCTTGAAAAAACTAATAGCCTATGGTATCCTGCACCCAAGAACTACAACTGACTTGTAGATCTTACACCAAATGATGGTGAGCTTCCCTACATTGACACAAACAATACCAATTTCATTATATAAAATATTTATTCTTTTTACAAGTGTGGACTTGTGCTTACCCTATTCACACTCTTACTCAATCTTTGACCTTAAAACATCATTATGGGTTAAATTTTTAGGACCAAATCTTATAGGATAACAATCCATTTACCTCTATTCTCATCTAACATGTTTTTAATCCTATATTTTTTACCACTTAGTTACAAATGAATGATAACAACTTGCTACATCGTAGCGAGTAGAAAAACATCATAATGACCCTTACTAATGCATAGGCTTGTTTATCAATGATAGGGTATTTATGTTCAACTCCATGGATTTTAGAACTAAGAAATTATATGGGTAATTCATCCCCTCCATTTTATCATTTTTTAAGAACTACTACAATATAGTGGTTGGAACTTAGAAGCAAAATAACATGTTAGAAAATGTAGGTAAGTAATTAGGATTGCCCAAGATGGGGATATTCAAAATTCCTTATTTTATTTCTTTGAAGGGTACTTGTGATTTTTATGACCAATAAAATTAAGCATCCTTCCTAAGAAAATTGGGATAAATGTGCTTGATTGATTGTCTTTATTCAAAGTACATAGAAATATTCATACAATGGAAAACCAATGTGAAAATGTGGAGATACATTTGTTACATTTAGTGAAAATACTAAGTGCATACCTACAACCACCTTAGTTAAACAATGTAATAAAAAATATTGACACTAGAATTCCCCCCTTATTACATTGTTCTTGCAAATCTAACTATGAAAAATCAAATTTCACTTCAGCCAAGGGACAACCCTTAAGGCTTACTTAGATAAACCTGTTGATTACATAAAATAATTACATATTCTTGAAAATATATTCTTTGAAGAAGTAAATCCTAAATTAAGTGGAACTCCATCAAGCTAACTCATACCCTTGAGAAGGTTGTAGCTCTAAGTTCAATTATCGAGTTGTTGTACTACCATGTCCATGAAATTCCAAATCATAGGTTCCCACATTATTGGACAAAATCTATATTGAGCTACACCTGTAGAGTTCATTCTCGTGACCATTACAAGGGTATAATTATCCATCACAAACTCATGAACAAGCTAGAAAACAATCCATATTTAGTTCACCAAATCCCTTACCTATCATCAAGAATAAAAATTTCCAGTACATGCATTCTTCAAATATGTCACCCTCAAAGAGAAAAGATGAAAAGAAAGAAAAATCATATGCTTACCATGCAAAATATCATCTCAAAGTCATAAGCTAACTTGAGATGATAGAAATTCCACCATCATCTAATGCCACTGGCCTCCAGTGGTGAAGACTCAAAGTAAAATCCATTGTTAGTACCTTCAAATAAAAATCATTAATAAAAAAACATCATCATTTAGTGAATCTTCAAGATAGACTAAGTTAGCTTCATTTGTTTGATCTTTGATTTTTCCTTTAAGAGCATCATTGGCTCCACTTTTGCAAGCCCAAATTGCATAATCTTTTTTATTATAGTACAAATAATAATCTCCTATTTTTTTGTATCTAATCTTTTAATATTGCTTCAAGAATATAATTCATTCTCCTCCTAAGGATCAACTTCTATATCTTATACATTTGTTCTCTTTTCTTCTACTAAAATGCATGATATTATATCTTCTAAGGTCTTAGAAGTTATTTGACTAAGTGTGAGAATAGTTCATTATTGTATTTTGAAGGTAAATTTTTCAAAAAGATAGTTTTAGCATCATCATCACTAGCTCGAGCTTTGAATTCTACTTGTTTCCTAGTGAGAGACCTCAAATTACTTATGTGATTTGACATTGTTAATTCATCTTCCATTTTGAACCTAAACAATTGAAGTTTTAGGGAAAACTTTGTATTAAGTAATTTTGCCCCAAACAATTAATTTAGATTATCCCTTATTTTTGTTGATGCTTTGTCTAAATCTATGTGATGTAATTCAGAATTAGAAAGAGAAAGACCACTAATAGTCTTGGCTTCATCATCTCTACTATTGCACTGCAATAACTTATTTGCTTATATAAATGATTTTTTATTTTCTTACTATTCTTGATATTTTTTTATTCATTAGCTACATTTAAATTTTCATTCACCAAATATAAAAATTGAATCTAGAATACGTGTCTAAAAATAAATATCAATCAAACGCAATCAATGTTGCACCCACTTCAAATCTGTTGTGAAAATTTTCCAATAGCAGTAGGCAAAAGGAAAAGGTAAAATGAAAATTTTCAAACTAGCACCATTAAGAGCAAAACAAAATAAAAGTACCTTGACATACGGGAAATATATGCATATATTAACTCCTTCCATATCTTCGCTAACAACATTTGGATTTCATTTATCTTATTCTTTAGAAACAACGTACAATATGCGTGATCATTTTCTCATACAATCCGACGTTTGAGGGATGGCTCTGCTCGCCTTTGCTTTAGTAAAACTGCCTTCTACATATCTAGATTCCATGCAAATGATAAGCATAAGATTACATCGTTCATGACAACACAGAAGCGTCTTAGAATTTAGAGCAAAAGGAATCCGTACCTCAATCTGTTAGGAGTATGCATTGAATATAGTTGTGGCTGGATGCCTCTTTTCTAGCGTAGATTCTAAGAAATTTCCGAATGTGCAAGGCGCAGGTTCATTCCACAGTTGTGTTAAGACTGTATTATACCTCTATTTTGTCTACTATCCAACATAGGCATGAGACCATAGTTGCTATCACTTTTCATGCACCGCAAACTCTGCAGATCAGTAAAGTCTTTGATTGCCAAAACATCACTTCATTTTCTCTTGAATCTTTGATACCAAATATGGGAGAAATATGATTGATTTATTGTATTTTTTCAATGTATAGAGGCATTTTTATACAATGGTGGAGATACAATTATCAGCTAATTAAACTGCTAATTGTATACTACAACCACCACCTCTAGACACGCAAAATATGCATACATTTCAATCCAATGGTTTAGTTAAATAACCTTCATTTAATCAAATCTAACATTTCATCCTTCAAATTAAATAAATCCACTTCATCATTACCTCATTTAAATAAATCAATCAAATCCTAACACTTCATCTTTCATAAATCATCACCTAGATTCATCCTCCTCAAATTAATTAAACTTTATCTTGCATCATCCTTTAATTAAATAAACTAAACTTTATTTAATTAAATCTCAAAATTCATATTTCTCCCTCTTGATTTAAATAAATCAAAGTATTTAAATCAAGTAAGTCAATCACCTAAACATCATCTAATTCAATCTAATCCTGATTAACCTAATCTAACCACCCATCACATCCTCTAGATTTTCCCACTTGCACCAGTAAAGCATTTTAATTCACTTATAAAATCATCATTTTCTCTCAACAAAGCATCTTTTTGAGAATATTCCTCAAGTTTGAATATGAAGACAAGTTAACTTGTCCCTTCCAACATGGCAATAACTTCTCTCTTACATGTCCCGCACTCAACATTTAACTCTCAATTTTAAATTTGAATCTCCCCCTCTTTGGCACATTGACCAAAACTTGTACATTCCTCAACCTATGATAATGTGACAAGTGGCTTCATCTCATTGGTCAAATCTTTATCCCACATTTCTCTATTTTGAACACTCTTAGCATTTGAAATTTTATAAATAGAGGGCTTATTCTTCATCAAATCATACACAACCCTCATGTAAAGTTACTCTTTTCAATTGAGAACTAATTTTTCCCACCATTATTGCATTTACATCATTTGAGTTTTAGCAAGGATTGGGAAATTGTCATTGACACAATTAACACCAATTCAATATGGAATAGGTACTTGTCTTTCTTCTATGTCTTTTTTATCTTCTTTGTTATTTGTTTGCATTTTTGGAGCATGACATTGTTATTTCATAGAAGCATTTGATAAATTTGCATGTAACTAACCCATGTTTGAGGTTTTAGAGTTTGTGCAGATTTTGAAGGGTGCTTCATCATGGCACTAAAAGGAGGGGAGTAATGGTCAAAAATTGGATTTAGCCATGCCATGATTAATCTCATCTTTATAAGACTTCATTAGTCTTTTCTTTTGGAATTTCGCTGTTGACGTGGTGGGAAAGAACGTTATTTTTTTTTTATGGGAATGTTTTTTGTCTGTGCATACTTTCACATAGCCCAAGAAAAAGAAATAAATAAATAAATGGGTACACTTATCTATTTTCTTACAATATTTGAAATATATTATGCAACAGGTATTTTGTTCACCTAAATTTGACTATGCTAGTTTAGAATGTATGAAAGGCAACTACATTAGTCTACTATTTGGAATAAGTGTCCCAATATTTATTGTATTATAGGCATAGACAAGTCTCCCAACATTCATAAGCTATTGGTTTGTTGATCAAAATAAGTGTTTGCAAACATTGTGTTGTATCTTTCTAGACATCCACATAAGGCCCTTTCCCAACGTAGTTTAAGGAAAACAACAGCATTTGTTCTTGTCTTATACTTCCCATGCCATTTTAATACCAGTACGCACATTGTATAGACCTGGTTAATGCATTAATTTAGAGTTCAAATCTGACGCAATTGTTTTATTTTGGTAGTGCTTTAAACCATGTTTGTTGGCTGACTATGATTCACTAAATTTACATGGTTGTACTTGAGACCTGCATGTACTTGATTTACCCATGTGCCAGGTATTGAGAGAATGATCCCCATATATTTGTCGCTATGGTTACCCCATGCCACATTTTGCATGCAGTTCTCTAACATTCTCCATATGCATTAGCTTGTTCTCTGCAGATAAATTTCCACGTTCCTTCACTCCCTCATCTTCATGTGAACAACTATTTAGTGATTCCTAGTGAAAAGATAACAATTGAACAATGGACATCTGATTCACACGCGCATCTAATTCACACCCCTCCCAGGCATTCCTAAAAATCTGTAAGTGAAAAAAAAAGAAGACCCCTGCAAAAGGAATTGTCACGTACTGTTCACAAAAGACAATCTCTCCTCTTGCAAGAGATATTTTATGTCCTCTTCCCATGCGGCACTCAGGTACCTACAACCATCTAACTATAAATAAGTGGTGAAGACATGGTGTATTGCACAGAATAGAGAGGGATGAGGACCTTCATTTAAGAGCCTCATTTAATCATATTTGTTGGTCAGGGATCTGAGTCACATAGCTCACACAAGTAGTCCATTTGTTTAGTTAATGAAGATAGTTGAATTGTGAAATATAAACGTGTCGTGTCTCTGTCTATTATTAATATCACTGGTATTTGGTCAAACAGATTGTGTTCTCTGTCTATTATTAATATCACTGCTATTTCTATGTTGATTAAACCCATTGAAAAGACCGTTGTGTTTCAAATACAGAGGACTCTTCCATCAATGGAGTTTTTGAAAAAAAATATTAAAGGAATGTCGTGCAAGGTTCAACAACTGCTTACTAAACTAGAGAAACTAAATTTAAAATCTGGAGGCGCGTGTAGTTGGCGTTTACTTTGAGCAACATATGGTGCCATGTATCATTTGTTCCTTTTAATAATTAATTTTGATAATTTGGGTAGATTTCTTCACAGGTCCAACTCAATATTCCCTCATGTTATATCATTATTATAATTTATTAGCTTGATGTTATAAATCATTTTTTCATCATTATGGTCATAGCTAAAATTTAAATTTGTGATAATGCCTTTTGAGGGATTTATTCTTTGAAGTTGGATTATTGATACAATTTGGCTTTGAGTTATAAATCATTTTCATCACTATGGTAATATTTAAAATTAGAACTTGTGGTGATGCTTTTAGAAATATTTATGGTTGATAAAATTTATGGACTTTCAAAATTTTGTTATATCATTTTGATTATTTTGAAATAGTCAACATTTGAGATTGAGATAATGCTTTTAGAAGATTTATTCTTTATGGTTGATTTATGGGCTTAATACCTTTAGTCAATATCAAGTGTGAAGAAAGAGTGGATCTAACAAGTGTGGTACCTTCTCCATGCAATCAATATCAAAGCATGGTCCACTTATAAATACTTTTGATCATCCAAATCACTTGTTCTTTCAAATTGAAATCATGTTATTGTTTGGAGATAGTGATCAAAATGAATTTAATGTTCTAATCCTCACATGATTGTCTTTTCCTTTTATAGGAAAATGAAGGAAAGCAAAAGAAGGAGAAGCATGACAAAGATATTTCACAAGATCAAAGTGTTTTTAAACACTTTAGTTTTTGCTCAACACTTTTATGAAATTGTTATCACTTCTTTCTTAGGACACTAGTTTCGTTTGGGCTTTTAAAAAGAACCTTTTCAAAATTTTCTTGCAAGGGCTAAAATGAACTTTAGAATGATAACTTATGAGAGTTTGTTTCTTTGGTTAAAAATTGAACAAAATTTCTATCATTTGTCCTTTGGTGCTTTAAAAAAAGAACTCACAATTTGTTTTGGGGATCTAAAATGAACATGCACTCTTTTGTTTTGTGAAGGATTACTTGAAATAACTTCATTAAAAAAGGACGTATGTACTTTTCTTGTGCTTTATATCGATCTTGAGAATCAAAAGGCCTTTTTCATGACTTTAGGTTGAGACAAACTAATCACCTCCACACTTCATTTTTGGGTTTAAAATTGAACAAAATCTTGTGCGGGTGTGAATGAATTTATTGCATGTGTTCTCCCTTTTGTTTCTAAACAAGGGTTGATCAAACTATGAATAAATTTATTAGCTTTTGTCTATCTTAGAGGGCTTGTCTTGGGGAAAAAGTACTCACCCAAGGGAACGACTTAATCGGTAACACTCTGAACCCGAGAGTATTTCCTGTCGAGATATAAATGTGGATATTGGAAGAAACACCAATATCATGTGCTTGACTCTGACAAGATGGATCTAAAAGGGGACTCTCGCCATATGGGTCAATCTCCACAAATGAAAATTCCTTATGAAAACCCATGTTCTAGAATTTCCAAAATCCTCGATCTATTTATTTGTGCAAGAATGGTCATTCTGAAGCCGCCCCACACTTTTATAGTCTTTAGTAGAAATGGAAAGCATTTCATGGGAGTTTCATGGGTATTGATGTTTGGCTGCTCCGTATAAGTGAGTGTTGTGGAGGGGAGCTAGTGGGGTCAAGCTTCTAACCATTCACTAAAGATAAGCGTAGCTGGATTTGTCCAAGTGGGGACTCAACAAATACTATCTTTCATATCCATAGGATTGTACTTGTTCTTAGTTACAAAACATTTTTCTTGTTCCAAAACATTTGCAAACAAACATCCAACATGATCTTCAAAATTTCAAACCCTTTAGGAGGCAAATACCATTGACCAAATTCTTTTGTTATTGCTTGCCCTTGGGATTACATCCTTAGAGGTTTCTAAGCACCTGAATTTACATCTCAATTTTCCCACTAAAGTTAAACAATAGGTAACTTTGCCTTAATTTCATCAAAATTTCACATAATATACCTTGTGAAATGAGAAGAAGTTGAGACATTCGACATCTAGTTTGAAAACCTAATCAATAAGTGTTTGTGGTAAAACAAAGTCATTAAACAAAAATTAAAAACAATTGGACCCCACACATGTGTCTCCAATGATTTCACACAAGAACAAGATCAAGAAACCAAAGGAAAAATCCCTTAGTATGAAATCCTGGATCAAAAGCGTCTCTCAATGCTATACAAATTCAGACAAAGACTACTTTTTAACTTTTATAGAAAGGCTTCAAGAAACAATCCTAGTTTATACTCATTCTATTACTACCAAAATCCAAATCTTTTCAGATAGTTTGAACATCTTGTTTAGATAAAAGCGTGTTCTTCAATACCAAGGTCTAGTAAACAAGTGTCTTTTAGGTACATCCTAGGATCAAAATCAAAATTTCATCCATCCTTGAAACATCCAAAAAAAAAAACCCAAAATCATCTCATCAACAACTCTTGGAATTTTTTTTAAAAAAAATCCTTTATGTTAAACTTTGGGAAAAGCATTTGAAATCAATCCAAAATCACCTTGTTTGATTGAATGTGTGTTGATGCATCCTTCTACACATATTTTATCAAATTATCAAACTTGTGAACAAATTCATCCTTTAATAACATCAAACATCTTAGGATTTAGGAGTTCATTATCAAAATCATATTGTTTGGATAGGAGTGTTTAGATGAATCCTTCTTCTCACACCTAGAAAAATTATCATCTTGTGAATGATTTAACTCTAGGACAACATCCAAACTCTTAGATTTTACGATTCCACCAAAATCTGAATCCAAAACAAATCAATCATAAATCAAGTCCTAAAGTTTAACATTTCCCTTCAGGATTCTCACAAGAGTTCCACTCATCCATCTTACATCCATATCATTATCACCCTTTGATCCTTAAATTTCCCTAAAATTTCACTTTTATACCTAAAGTTAGATCAATCCAAAAGAATTAAAGAATTCACCTTATGTATTCTTGAAGATTGATCCCTATTTTATGGTGCAAACTAGATTGCAACACAAGAGGAACATGGAAGCCGACAAAGAAACATCTACTACAAGTGACTTAAGTCAAACCACTCATGAAATGAATCCCATTGGGTCTGGAAATCTCATAGTTAACCTTCTGAAATCTTCACAAGACCACCAAGAGGAAGATCTTATTAATAACCCCTTTGGAAAAACACATGAGGAAATCACTGAAATGCTTCAAAATCCAAAAAACCATAAAATTGCCAATATCATGATGAGACTCAACCCTTCACTATACATGCTTGAACTAGCAAAGCAAGGGGCCAAATTACCTTTTGATTTCGACATGAGCTCTATAGTGGAACCATCTTTGGAGGGCATGCCTCTACTTTCATCCACACTTCCCATCTCATCCACACCCCCATCCCAAAGCATCACTCAAAACATTCTAAAAATCACGACATATTTTGCTCCAACCGAACCCAATGTTAACAAGGGAAATGAATTTTCTAATGCTATTAAAACACACCCCCTTGTCAACAATCAATACTTGGACACAAACACCATCTTGGAACAAAACATACCTGAAAACCCATTACATAAGAATGTTCCTCTCACCTTCCATCATGATCCATCATCACCATTCTTCCATGCAACACCTCAAAATTCTCTCCTCACAAATTTGCAAGAGGAAGGTGACATGTTCGGACCATGGGGCATTTTTGACACCACAACATTTTCACAAGAACTCACACCCCTTACATTTCCACCACTTCTGCTTTTGCCATCATCATCCACACCAATCCTTTGCTTAGGGCTTCCCCCTTTACCAAGTATTGATCAAACCAACATCCCAAATATCAATCAAAGCATTATGCCAAATGCTCAAAAAAATTCATCAATATCGCAACAACAGATGACAACAACACAAGCAATCACAACATCATCAAGCACCCCCCTAAAATCACAAAGCATGGTCTCTCAAGGGCCAATCACATCAAAAACACCAGTTATCACTCAAACCACCACATCAACAACATAATCCATCACTCAAATCATCAACACAATATCATCACTCACCACCTCCACAAAAACCATTCCAAATCCACCACCCCTGCCACCACCAACTTCTAGGATATCAAACCAATACAACATCGCATTACAAGATATTTTTCAAAGGGGATTCCAACAAGTGCAAAAACAAAAAGATGTGCAACTAGCCACTCAGCAAGCCACTCAAGCCACACAAACTGCTCAAGCAGCCCAAGCCACATTACAAGTGCAAGAGGCTGCACAAGCCCAAACTTTATTGCAACAAAAACAACAAGCTACTCAAGCTGCAAAAGTAGCCCAAGCCACATTGCAATCACAACAGGCTACTCAAGACCAAATTCTATTACAACAACAAGCTACATAAGCACAAGCCCAAGCACAAGCAGTGCAAGAACAAGCTCAAGCTTAGGAAAATGCCCAATATCAAGCACAACAAGCACAAGGACAAGTACAACTTCTTGCACAAAAATAAGCTGCATAATTGCAAGAATATCAAAAAACAATAAAAAAATATTGAGAGTAGCAAGAAATAGCCCAATTGGAAGCCCAACAACAAGTGTTGTTGGAACAACAACAAGCACAACAACAAGCATTGTTCATAGAACAATAGGTTCAAGAATACCTAGCTCGACACAATGTGTAAATCCCATCAAAAAACACACCAATCAACCCACCCATCTAATCCACAATCAAAACACCCTAGAACACCTTCATCCCACTCCCTGATCCACAAAAGGATGTAACAACACAAATCAAGTTGCTCTCACAATAGGTGCTTGATCTTCAATCAGGGTGAACCACAAAGACACCAAGCAACTTGTGTCCCTACCCATTCGATAGGAGCCTAATGATGAAACCATTCCCCAAGGGATTTGAGATCCTCAAGTTTGACAAATATCATGGGACGAGAAACCCTAAAGATCACATCAGGGAATTCTAGGTTCATTGCATGGAAGTCACATATGACAATACTTATCTGATGCAGCTATTTCCTAGGAGTTTGGCTGGCCACACTATGGAATGGTTCTCTCACCTACCCACAGGCATCAAAACATTCCAAGAAATTATAAACACATTCATTAAAAATTATGCATGCAACATTGCAATGGATGTTAGTCTAGAAGAACTCTCGGCTCTAAAACAAGGAAAGGGTGAATCCTTCGCTTCATTCCTACAACGATGGCAATCCAAAGCCAATCAGAGCAAATGGACCATGCTCGAGGAACAACAAGTTTGCACCATCATATCCAACCTTGACAGCCTCTTGGCATTTGATCTCAAGGTTCAAGGGATCACCACATATGACCAATTGATCTCGAAGGTGCTCAACATCGAAGGAGCCCTTATGACTCAACCTGCGGGATCAACTTCATACCCTGAACAAAAAAACAACCACCCACCTTCCAACTACAACGATAAACCTCATATGTGGGCAAGGAACAAAAACATTACTAATGATGGTCTTGTCAACGCCAAGGTGGTCATTAGTGCCCCTCACAAAAATACACCTGCACCACAAATCCAAATCCAACACCAAAACAATCATCACATAATGCAACAACCAAACAACAATCCAACAATCAACAATCTCAATGATCAAAGGGGACCACCCCAATGGAATAAGATCTATCAAAAACAAAAATACATTGCTTTTGGGGAACCACTTGAAGTCATAATGAAGATGTTAATAAATGAAAAACTCATCAAGGCTCCTACCTTTGAGAATTACCAAGAACCAGATGTGAAACCTCCTTGGTATAATGAAACTCAACCCTATGAGTTCAATAAAATAAAATGAAATACCACAAACAGTTGTATGAGATTAAAAAACATAGTTCAAGATCTCATCGATCAAAGAATTATAAACGTGGAACAACCAACAGGAAACCAAGATCTTAAGATATACATGAATTTGATGCCCAATCATGGCAATAAAGGGAATAATAACAACACCGATAAAGGGAAAGGCACCCACGCAAATGTGAACCATGTGTACGAAACTGTTGTTGCCTCCCTAGATGAATATTGCATAGTCATCACCATCAAAGATGCCCATGCCAATTGTGGAGTCACCACAAGAGGTGGCAAAGTCACCATCATAGGATCATCCTAGCAAAACAAAGTCCCTACATCTATATCTGCCCCTAATGGCTACAATGTCTTAGATCAACTCAAGAGAACGCCAATGCAAATCTCCATCATGGAGTTGCTAAAAATCTCATTTTCCCATAAGAAGATCCTTGATGAAGCATTGGCTTCATCCACTGTCCCTGCAGATCTTGATGCGGAACAATTCCAAGCTATGGTCAGAAATATCATTACGCCAAATCTCCTCACATTCTCTAACCAGAGTTTCCCCACTCAACCATCTCACAACCATGCACTTCACTTAGAAGTCATAGTACATAAGAGAAAAGTTAAAAGGGTCTTGGTGGATGGAGGTGCAAGTTTTAATATATGTTCTGTCAACCTCATCAAAAAATTGAAAATCCCAGAGGATTCTATTGATAAACGAAAGGGTATCACAATAAGAGCATATGCCGATCAAGAAAGAGTGTCCCAAGGCATGATCAAACTCCCTATTCAAGTAGGGTCAACTCTCATGGAAACCACTTGTCAGGTCCTGGACCTTGACTTACCATATAACATCCTTCTGGGACGTCCATGGATTCATACAATGAAGGCAGTAGCACCAACTTTCCATCAATGTGTGAAATTCACACATGAGGGACAAGAAGTTACCATCCACGGAGATCCTCAACCCTTCTCCTATTGCAAAAACCTTGAAGAAAAGTACTATAAAATCCTCTAAGTACAAAAAAATGATGGGCCCATCTACACCATACATTTATCCCACAACTCTCGCTTCCACTTTTGCGATAGAGACACTCGCCACTCCCACCATTCCCACCATCTCTGACATTAAATTCATCATCCATGATAATGGTTTTGGAAACTACACAATCCCTAAAATTTCTTTTATGGTAGGAGAGTTACCACAATCTCCTAGATCACGGGTACGTCCACAAATAAATGAAGCCTCCACATCCCAAACATCTCCTAAAGACTATTCCACCTTCACAAGATGGGGGGATCTTGGCCAAGAAGTTATTGAGGTGGATCCATCTCATATGCTATACCAAGATGAGAGACCAACAACTGATTTACCAATGGATGATAGAAGCAAGGGTTTGCAAATGATGCTTGCAATGGGCTATGACAGAAATCAAAGACTTGGGAGAAACGACAATGGGCTTATAATACCTATCATGCTAGAGATGCGAACAATAACAAATCTTGGCCTTGGATGTACCCCTCTTAGTATAACCATATGTGATCAAAGTCCTCTAGTTAGAAGGGTTAATAATCCTCCTCGACCAATTGCAACAAAATTACACCTACTAGTATCTACAGGTCACGTCATAGATAACTTTACATTTCATATAATTGACATCTATAGTAGTAGTGATGATGAGGATCCCACACCAAACTTACCTAGGTTATTTGAGGATACCACTCTTTGCATGATTAGCACCATATCTTTTGAATCAGACCACCAAAATCATGACATCCACCTAGTATATCCCCAACTCATCGACTATGACCAATGAGGACCATCGGTTCTTGATACATTCAAAAATAATGAGGTGCTCTCTGAATTCATGGGACTACAAGATAACATTCTAGATGGGGATCATAAAGCAGGATTAATAATCGAGCTAGATATGCATGCCTATTATGGGGAAATGATTGAATCCCTCATTCGCAAAAGTGAAAAATTAAGAATCATATCTAAGTCCTTGAGTGAAAACCACATTGTGGCACACTCTGACCCGAAAAAAAGTAAAAAGAAAGGACGCATCCAATAGTGAAAACCTCTTTCAGACACCCAAGGATGGGGGATTCAATCTTGCTTTCAGAGCTCTTCACGAAGAAAAATCAGTAGTCCTAGCAGAAAAATGCAATCTAGTCAATCTAGGAACAAAGGAAACTCCCCATATCACATTCTATGAGGAATCATTATTGTCTGAAGATAAGGAGCTTCTAGTAGCTTTCCTAACAAAGAGACAGATAAACTTTGCATGGAAATCATGGTTCACCACTTAGCAGTATACCTAGAAGCAAAGTCTGTCAGAAAAAACTTAGGAAAATGCACCCTCAAATCGCCCTGCTAGTCAAAATGGAGCAAAAAAGGCTACTAGATGCAGGATTCATTTGACTGATAGATTATCTAGAATGGGTATCAAACCTAGTGCCTATTTCAAAAACTGATGGGAACATCAAAATCTACATAGACTTAAGAAACTTGAATAAAGCATGTCCAAAAGATGACTTCCCACTTCCAAACATTGACATGATCATAGATATGATAGCTGGACATGAAATTTTGTCACTAATGGACGTATTCTCAGGGTACAATCAAATCATGATAGCTAAAGAGGACCAACATAAGATGACCTTCACTTCTCCATGTGGGACTTCCTACTAGAATATGATGCCATTCGGCTTAAAGAACGCAGGAGCAACATACCAAAGGGCCATGAAATGATTCACAAATTTGTCAAAGATTATGTTGATGACAATCTAGCCAAATCTAGAAAGAGAAAAGATCACATAGAAACCTTAAGTGCCATCTTTGACAAGCTGGTGGACTACAAGGTCAGATTAAACCCCAAGAAGTGTGTCTACAGAGTACAATCAGGTAAACTACTAGGATATAGAGTGTCAATGAGAGGTATTGGGGTAGATCCAACAAAGTTAAAAGCAATCCTTGAGATGGAGGCACCAAAAACATTAAAGTAATTGAGAGGTCTCCAAGGTAGGCTTCAATCTCTTCAAAGATTCATAGCACAATTGGTGGACACAAATAACCCATACTCTCACCTACTCCACAAGGGAGTACCATAAAAATGGGATACCAAGTGTGAAGAGGCATTCAATAAAATCAAAGAATATCTACTAAAACCACTAGTCTTAATGCCACAAATCCCAAGAAAACCATTGATTCTCTACATATCAGCAACAACGACAACCCTTGGAGCTCTCCTAGCTTAGCATGATGAAAATGGAATAGAAAGGACTATCTATTACATCAAGAGAACAATGATTGACCATGAGATAAACTGTTCATTCATCAAGAAAGCATGTCTAGTAGTAGTGTTAGCATCACAAAAATTCAGACATTACATGTTGGCACATAAAATAAAAGTCATTGTCAACGTTGACCGCCTCAAATACTTACTATCAAAAGCAATACTCACAAGAAGAATGGCCAAATGGGTAATGATACTATGAGAATATGACATCCAATATGTGGAGTGGAAAGCAATCAAAGGCCAAGTCATCTCATATAAGCTTTTAGAAGCATCAGTTTATTCAGAGAATCCTCTCATCTCAGAGTTTTGAGATGAATCTTTTTTTAATCTAAATGTAGTTGACCACTAGAAACTGTACTTTGATGGGTCATACACATAGCATGGATCAGGAGCTGGCATTTTCTTTATCACCCCACAAGGGGATTGCATACCAAGGTCCTACAAACTAGAATTTCCCTACACCAATAAAATTGTAGAATATGAGGCCTTAACCATAGGTCTCAAAATAGTAGTACAATGGAATATTATAGCTCTCAGAGTATACAGAGACTCCCAATTGATAATAAATCAAGTGAATGATGAATACTAGACCAAGGATGACAAGCTCACTCCATACAAGAAATTGGTGGACTCTGAAAGACTCCATCGAAATCACATTTTAGTAGATTCCTAGAGCCAACAACAGAGTAGCATATGCCATGGCAATAATTAGGTCCCTATTGGACATCCCCAACAATGTTCCAAAATATGAATTCCTAATAGAGTAGCTTCTCATGCCCACATTCGACGTACTAGAATCAGAATTCATGTGTGAGATTGTTGGTCCCGGTGATCCTTGGTACCACGACATTTATACATACCTTCGAATAGGAGTCATACCCGCCGACTTACCTTCAAACCTAAAATGAACCTTTGTAAAAAAGGCATCTAGATTCGTCATCCTAGGAGATACCCTATATCGTAGAGCATAGAAGGAGCCCTACTACATTGCTTAAATGGTGAGGAGGCATTGACAGCTCTAATTGAAGTACATAATGGTATCTGTGGTTCACACTCGAGTGGAATGAATATAGCCAAGAAATTGCTGAGGATGGGGTATTATTGGCCCACAATGGAAAGAGAAGCACATGACTATGTCAAAAGGTGTTTACAATGTCAGCAACATAGGGACCTCATCCATGCTTTACCTCAAAAGCTTCATCCCACCATCACACCATGGCCCTTTTCATAGTGGGGACTTGACATTATTGGAAAAAACACTCCCACTTCATCTAATGACCACAAATTCTTCATAACCACAATAGAGTACTTTACTAAGCGGGTGGAAGCCATACCCATGATGTATATAACTAGGAAGCAGGTTTCAAAGTTTATCTTGAACTATCTCATTTGCTGATATGGTGTTCCACAAGCCATTATCTCAGATAATGGGACAACATTCAAGAATTAGGAGGTTTGTGACTTATGAGAAAAATTCAAAATCCAACATCGCTTCTCCACCCCATACTATCCCCAAGGCAATGGCCAAGCAGAAGCTACAAACAAAACCATTCTAAAAATCCTCAATAAAATAGTCAATGACGTAGGTCATGATTAGCCTTTACAGCTTAATCCCGCCCTATGGGCCTATCGAACTAGCATCCACACACCCATTGCTACCACCTCTTTTTCTTTGGTCTATGGATTAGAAGCAGTACTCCCCATTGAGATCGAACTCCCATCACTCAAGATGTCACTGCAAAACCTCATCATAGATGAAGAGTACTGAGTATCAAGATTGAATGAGTTGGACCTACTGGATGAGCGACGTATGGATGCTTTAAATCACTTGCAATTCTATCAGAATAGACTCAAAAGGAGCTATAATAAGAAAATCAGAAGTAAAACTTTCCAAGTTGGAGAACTAGTATTAAAGGAGAATCAGAAGAATGTCTCAAACCCAAGCAGTAAAGGAAAATTTGAACTCAATTGGTTGGGACCATTCGTTATCACAACAACTTATAAGTCAGAGGCATGTCAGTTATCAACACCCCGAAGGGGAACCTCTGCAAGAGCCCATGAATAGATCTTATCTCAAAAAGTTTTATGCCTAAATCTTTCAAGGTATAGAACCAAAAAAAATAAAAAAAATCAGAAAATGTCTTGAAAAAATGGTTACTTTGACGAAAACCTGGCAAATAGGCATCTTGATGACAAAAAAAATATAAAAAAATGCAAAACATCCAAAAAAAAAAAAGGATAAAAAATAGTAAAGACAAAAACAATCATCCTATAGTGAAAACCACTTCAGTGGCACTTTGGACAAGTACCTTGGTGAAAACCTGGCAAACATACACCTTGTGTAAATAAACATTTTCAATCCACCAAGATCTTTATTGGTTGTTCTGCATCATCCTTCCATCATCCATCACATCTAGATCTTCATCCATTACTCATCGACTCACATTTGCACCATAGATTGTTCCTGTTTTCGTATCATGATCCCTCCTAGTACTACTTGACCCATCCTCAAGGTTAGGTTGTCTTGCCTTTATCAGAGTAGTCTATTGCATCATGCTGGGGGCATGTTCTCATTGGACCGGATTCGTGTATTTTCTTAAAGTCCTAAATATCAGAAAATCCGAAAACATCAAAAAATATGAAAATCAAAAAATCTAAAAACATCATAAATTCAAAAAATTCAAAAACATCATAAAATTATAAAATCAAAAAAAAAATCAAAAATCCAAAAAAATCAAAACATTAGAAAATCCAAAAAAAATCAACCCATATAAAAATCCCAAAACAGGTCAAAAAGTCAATCAAAAGGTCAAAAAAGAAGTCGTCTTGTTGAACTACGAGTCTCTGAGCCTTGAATGTAGGCAAGGTTGATCTTTTATCATCCCCTGAGACACTTAGGTCAATCCTTTAGGAGTCTGTCATAATAAACTGACATTTAATCATGTATATCTTCATCTATAAATTAGTTAGGTCATCAGTCAAACTATGTGGTCTCTACATGTATAACGTAGGCAAGGCTAATCCATTGATTAGCCCTCGAGGCCCCTAGGATAGGTCTTTAGGTTAGTCTCTTTGTCAAAATCTCAAAAACCCCCAAAAAATTCAAAAATTGAAAATCGAAACATTTGAAAATATCGAATATACCAAAAACAACCTAAAAAAAATAGCACAAAATGATAAAAAATCCAAATATTTGAAAAAATCCATCCATCTCATCTCGCTTGCACCCGCAATAACACCATCAATAATAAACTGATCGTCATCCTCAATCTTTGGTGAAACAGTTAGAAACAAGTCTAGGAGGTTAAAAGTAAAACTTAAAAATGTCAAGTCTCAGGTTTAAGTCAGTACATAAACAAGTTGGTCGATTCTTTATGTCAATAGTCCATCATCCAATCAGTCCCATATCAATCATTTGATAACATCATGTCCTAGGATGTATCCTTCCTACAAAGGGCATTATTTATCAGAAAGAGCACTTTGGATAAACGAAATGACATGCTGCCATCCACTAACATGTCTTAGGATGTATCCTTCCTACAATGGGCATTATCTTTTGGCAATAGTTTCGGTTCTTATCATTAGAAACACATTCCCTTTTGGTTAGCGGTATTGAAGAACATCAACTTCTTTGTTTACTTTATCTTGGTCTTTTGACTTATCTCTTTACACTCATTCCAATAACCTCTTAATGATGTCCAAACAAAGGGATTTAGAGAGATAGGAATCAGGCAACACTCATTATCTTTTGTCTGTTGTGCTTGTGAGATGTTATTGTAAAATAATCTTGGCGAATACTTGCTTTGTTAGATACGTATATAGAGGATGTTTTGGAACAACTTGTTGACTATTGCATTGATTGGTTATACCTTTCCGTGTTTTGGTCCGAGATGTTTGAAACTTCTAAAGTGCATCCTAGCAAGGTTTCCTTATGTTAGGTGTGAACAAAAATACTCCTATCCATTTGTCGAGTCAAAGTCCATCACACTAAGTCCAATGCCATCCTGGTCCTTTATACCTTGATTCATTGTGCTTATGCATGTTATCAAACATAAGGTAAGTGACCATTTTAAAATCTCAATCCTTGATAAGCAAATCATCCATCTATCATCATCATTTCTCATCATCTCTCATAAAGTGGGCTTGTTGGATCCTCTTGTCATTATCTAATTTCTTCTTTTCCACACTAATATCATGTCATGAATAGTTAATGATCATCACTAGTGCACCCATCCTATATCCACAAAACCATCAACAGTTGACATATCATCTAACATACATAATCATCATCATAATATAGATATGTTAGTCTAAGCATCTCATAAAATCATACATTTGCATAATCATATCATATCACATCATCAATCTCATCCATTTCACATGCATCATATCATCATTTAAGTTTTTTAGGATAATATAGATTGGTTATTCTAAGCATCTTAAGAAACCATCTCATTTGCATCATCATCCATAACCATCCATTTTGAACCTCTTTATCGCTAGATCAACCCTCAAATCGAATCTTTTCACTCGATCTCTCGAGGGGGAAATGTACTAGTGTACTTCTTTCCACTGGGGCATCTGAAAAAATCATAAAATTTTTGAATTTTAATCGCGGCAAGTTTATTCTTTGAACCAACACAGCAAGTACATTGCTTCAAAGAGGGGAAAAATGTAGACACACAAAATATGCATACATTTCAATCCACTGGTTAATTAAATAACCTTCATTTAATCAAATCTAGCATTTCATCCTTCAAATTAAATAAATCCACTTCATCATTACCTCATTTAAATAAATCAATCAAATCCTAACATTTCATCTTTCATAAATTATCACCTAGATTCATCCTCCTCAAAATAATTAACCTTTATCTTGCATCATCCTTTAATTAAATAAACCAAACTTTATTGAATTAAATCTCAAAATTCATATTTCTCCCTATTGATTTAAATAAATCAAAGTATTTAAATCAAGTAAGTCAAAATCACCTAAACATCATCTAAGCTAATCTAATCCTGATTAACCTAATCTAACCACCATCTAGCTTTTCCCACTTGCACCAATAAAGCATTTTAATTCATTTATAAAATCATCATTTTCTCTCAACAAAGCATTTTTTTGAGAATATTCCTCAAGTTTGAATATGAAGAAAAGTTTACTTGTCCCTTCCAACATTACTATAACTTCTCTCTTACATGTCCCCCACTCAACATTTAACTCTCAATTTCAAATTTGAATCTCCCCCTCTTTGGCACATTGACCAAAACTTGCACATTCCTCAACCTATCATAATGTGACAAGAGGTTCATCTCATTGGTCAAATATTTATCCCACATTTCTCTATTTTGAACACTCTTTGCATTTGAAATTTTATAACTAGAGGGCTTATTCTTCATCAAATCATACACAACCCTCATGCAAAGTTACTCTCTTCAATTGAGAACTAATTTTTCCCGTCATCATTGCATTTACATCATTTGAGTTTTAGCAAGGATTGGGAAAGGGTCACTGACACAATTGACTCCAATCCAATATGGAATAGGTACTTGTCTTTCTTCTATATGTCTCTTTGATCTTCTTTGTTATTTGTTTGCATCTTTGAAGAATGACATTGTTATTTCTTAGAAGCATTTGATAAATTTGCATGTAACTAACCCATGTTTGAGGTTTTAGAGTTCGTACAAATTTTGAAGGGTGCTTGACCACCTAACTAAAGAATGTAATAAAACAAATCTATGCTAACAAGCATTGTGTTCAATGGTATGACAATTTTGATGAAGCTATAAAAGAGCTAATGCATGAAGTTAATTTTCCTAAAGGAGGACTTGGGTTTCTTTTTTTCTTCTAGGAAATGAAATTTTTCAAATTTCCTCTAACCACTCAAGATCTACACTAATTCCTCTTACAGAGATGATATCTCTAATTATTTTTACTTTAATAACTCCATATTTTCATATTTTTGCTTTTAAAAATACCCCATTCTTTCTAAAATGTTATAGTAGTACTCTCAATTCTTCTATGTGAATATTAGATTCTTTGAATAGAGCAAAAGATCGTAAAGGTGGATGATTATGTATTTTACAATTAATTCTTTGAAGAAAATACCATGGCTCTTTGTAAATTAACGTCCACATTTTCAAGTACAAATGAAATTTGAAAATAAGTAAAGGTTCTTCAATTGATTTGATTAGATTAAAACTAGACAGGTTAGTACCCAATTGTTTGCAAAGGTTTCCCAATTGTTTATAAAGGTAGTATTATGTCTATTGTAATGGTGCACCAATATAGGGTTGTAACCCATGCAACCCTCATAAAGAGAAATTTTTTAATAACTATTCTTAATTTGTGATATATCATGCATAGATTGCATAAGATTATTTTATTTCTCAAAGGATTTGTTTAGGTTCCTAAATCATGTAAAAAAAAAAAAAAATTCCGTTCTTCTTGCACATAGGAACTATGTTTTCTATACACATTGAATGTTTGACGAGAACTTAGATAAAGAAACAACCTCACTCTCGACCAGTATAGACCATTTTGTTTTGTATAAATTTGATCCAACATCTTCTCATACGTGTGGCCATTATCTTATATTTCTCCACAGACACTCTCTTTGGTTTTAGAGTTTTTAGATTCATTTATATCATATTTGACATCCACTAGCCATCTCATGTCTCCTAAACACTTTTGGTGAGACTAGTCACTTGGAACTTGAAATTATCTACAAGAGATGTTCTAGCATTCAAGGCTAGTGGACTTCTATCTTGAATGATATATTGTGATGATAATTCACTGATGCAAAGCATTGTTAGTCATTATATGTGTATAAAAATTTAGTGATTATTATACTATGATTTATTAATATTTTTTTCTAATCATGAGGACACTTCTATTTGGCATGAGTTCTTTATTTTTATTATTTAATTTCCATAATGTTTCCCTCATTCCCTTACATTAATTTAGGATTAAGTTACAATAGATAAGGATTTATCCTTATAAAATTAGAAATTAACTTTATAGGATCACATCCCACACAACATGGTTATTCCAAGTATTGGTTCTCAGTAATATGTGATGCATTGATCCCAAACATAACCAAATACTATACCAATAGTATTTTGGCATAACTAGTGGGAGTTAAATCATTTAAAAGGTTTGGCACCATTATATGGCTTAAGATCACACTTAGCTACTTTTTGGAGAGCTCTTGGCCATTTATTTTATATTGTCATATAAAAACTCTATCTATGTTGACTTCATCAAGAATAACCTAGAATGTTAATGAAATATGGTAATAATGCAATATATATAATTGGAGCTAAACTATACATCCTCGTGTGTCTCCCTTTTTGATCCCAAGAAGAAAACTTCAAACTAGAAACATTATACATAATTTCAATCTCAACAATCCAAATATATTATGGATACCCAACAACCACTAAGACTCTTTCTAGCATGTAATACTAGAGTTCCAATTATTCCACCTACACCTCATGCTATCTTGGGATCTATAAGAAATGGTGCATTCCAAATTTTCCTCAATTTACAATAAAACTATTAACCATTCCTACAAATAACTTGCATTATATTATGAATTATTTTCCAACAAACAAATTTTGAGAAGATTCTATTGTTTGTGGCCTTGTCTCCTAGATTTGTGCCTTTGGATCACCAATAATTGGTCCCCTTTGGTTGATGGTTCAATGAAAATTTACCCTTCTACAAGGGGTTTTTGTTGTGGGTTTTTGTTCTCCTATGGATAGATAGGCTATTTTAGACTATGGGTTTTGGGAATGGGATTTTCATCCCCTTTCCATGAGGTCTTAGGTTCATTATTTTAACTCTCTAAAGGAACCCTTAGAAGTTGTGCCTATTTGGGATAGATTACCATATCTTCCCTTATAGTTTTGGTGCTCATTTACTTTTGAGGGCATTGGTAATGCTCTTGGTAAGTTCGTGAAAGTGGATAATGTGTCAAAAACATTTACTCATACCTAATTTGTTCAAATTTTTGGTGGAGGTGGATTTGTTGAAGGCTTTACCTAGGGAGGTTGTGTTGCAAGTTAATAGCTAGTCCTTGGCTCAATTGGTGGACTATGAAGGTATTCCTTTTCATTGCATACATTGTTTTTTTGTTGGTCACTTGGCTTGTGACTGTTCTCAAGGCTCCCATCTTATTTCCTCCTTTACCTGGTGGAAGATTTCTCTCCATGAAAACTTAAAAATTCCCCCTACTATGGACTTTGCTTCCTCTGACGAAGGTTCTAGGCATCCTCCTTCTGCAAGGACAAATAATATAGGTCTAATGGATGCTACTCCTATGGTTTCTATTGTGTGGTCTTTGGACATGGATGTTTCTAATGCTGAGTGTGTTGCCTCCCTTGAGGCCCCTACTTACCTCTATTTGGAAATTTTTGTTATTCATGATGCATCGTGTTGAATGCTTCACCTAAAGTATCTACTATTCCTCTTGGTTGTTACTCTAGAGGGGAATCTTTCCCTTTTGATCAAAATTTCTTAATTTTAGGTCCATATTCTTCTTGGACAATGATGCACATAAAGAAGAAACATGTTTCTAAGATGGTAATGGTTTCATTTAATACACCCTTAGAGGCTTTACTTGGTTCAAGCTCTGTTGCTTGAACAACTTATCTTTGGCTATTTGTGTCTGCTTTGCTTTGTTTTTTCTCTGTTGTTAGCTGTGGTTGTTCTTGACCCATTGTTCCTAACTAGTTACTGTGTTTCGTCATTTTATTTTATCGAGTTGTTCTACCCTTTTGTATGCTTTGTATGGAAAATCCTTCGCTATATTTGGGATCAAGGCCCTTCTCCTGCTTGCTTAATCTAAAACTTTGTTTGAGAAGAAAGTATTACACTTTCTTTACTTACTCCTTCATTCAAATCTAAATCTCTTGATTGATACAAATCCTTGCCACTTTTGTCAATAGATGATTGGTATCAATTCAACCAACACTAATCAATAAGTTCAAATAGAAAAGTGATGCAACTTCAGTACTTTAAAAATTATAAACATAAAGAGAACACCATTAGAGATGCTACATTACTTTAATAGAATATTTGAGATTACATGGTAGCGGATATCTATATAGATTGTAACCTTTCTTATGTACAAGAAAGATAAAAAAGGAATATGAAGATAAACATTCATATAAAAAGTTATATTTTAAGAAATAATTTTTTGTGTTGGTTCATCTCTTTGACATATAGACTACACACATTTTATCTTTATAATGAATAAGATCATGTAAAATCTATGATTTTGTGTCATTTGGTGATAAAACCTAATACAAATCATTGTACACCAAATAATAAATTACTATTTTCATTCTAGTTTATTATTGTAGAGTTTATAAATGTCACATCTCTTGAGATAAAGATATTTCACTCCATATAATGCTTGTGAGAGCATAATGAAAGTTGTCAAAAAATAAATGTCAATTATAAACTAAAATTATGTTCTTGAAATAAATAATACATCTATCTTCTAAATTAAATATAATACTATAATTAATATTAATTTTATTCATACTATTTTTAGTCAAAATTAATTTTATACATTAATTAACATTATACAAATATAATTTATTATATTACATATTGATTCTTTTATTTATATATATATATATATATTTTCTTTCTACAAAAATTAATTTTATATATCCTTTATATATCTCATTCTAATATCCTTTATGTATCTCATTCTGATGTCTCTACAAATACTTTTTATATTATGCAAAACTTAATATTATTATAATATAAAAAAATTATGCCCTTTCCAATATTTCACATATATTGTATACTCTTGTGGTGTTTTAGAGCTATGAAATATGTAGTATTCAAATTTAGGCATTTTAAAAACCTTTTATTGCAATCCCTATGATTCTGGAGGCCACCCCTCTCATTAGAATCACTTCAACAATTAGCAAAGGATGACAACAAATACCTAGTGCATTGTAATTAAATATTTTTATAATGTTATAAATATAATTACTTAGTTTTTTCTTTTAGAGATTCAACTAGTCAATTACAATTATTTACTTCAAATAAAGTTGTATGAAAAAGATCATCTAATTCTAGGTCTATTCAGACTGTTGATGTTGTTGCTACCTAGAACTTGATGAATGGCTTACACGTTCTTCTAAAACATGGTGATATTCGTTTTTCCTACAAATAAATTCCATTTTCCTATGATTTCTAGTAGTGAAAAGGACGCTGCCAATATAAAAACGAACACATTTAATGGTGTAGATCAAGCTTAACTAGTTTTTCCAATAAAATGGTATAGGTCAACTGGTTTAAGTTGCTTGCATTTGACAAAAAAAAATTCACCTTTTTGACTAGAAAGTGTATACTTTTGATGCTCAGTTATTTGACTAATACGCATATTATGTTTAAATCTACACTTCAGTGATTATTGAGAAGCCTCTACAAAATCATAAAGGGGAATAAATCTTTCATAGAGAGTTAATATGTTGGAGTTATTATTTTATTTTGTGAGACTGGGTTTCATGGTATACAATAGATATTTTTGTATTTGGAAAAAAAATTATTCATAGAGAGAAAAAATAAAAGTTTTATAGGTTTTCAGATCTATTGAAGAGTTATATAAAAATTATTGTTTTATTTTCCATTCAATTTAGGAGTCTTCTCTCCAATTAGAAATCAATCTTTGTAATGAAAGGGTATTCAAAAGATATAAGATGTTAGTAACAACTACAAATGCTTCTCATTATATAGATATCAGATTTTGTGAAATCAAACAGATTTGTGAGCAGGAAGTATGCTCCATACCTTCTACCGAGTGAGTTATGTAATTTATTTGTATTTTTCTGTTCTCTAATTCTCCAATCTTATACACAAGGAAAGGTTGATACAAATTAGACTATTGTTGAGACATTTTATTCAAAGCAGTTCTTAGTGAATTCAATGTTAATTTGTGACCATTTCCTTTTACAACCAAAATAGTCAATACTATACTTTTATTCTCTTTTACATCTATGAGTCTATTAGATCTTTTGGTTCGACTATTGTACTTTTAAAAGATGCTTGGATTTATAATCCAAAGGTATAATATACAAATGAAAAGTATAATATATAAATGGGAGAGCAAGAGCTCAATAACTTAGGGATGTTAGGTAAGTTGATTAATATGTTACAATAATTTAAACAAATGCACTAACTTGTAACTCAAATCACACACATTGGAGAATTCTCCTAAAGTAATGGTAGGATACAAATTTCATGATCATAAGCTCACTCAGAATGGTGAAGATGGTGATGGCGAGGGTGAATGTAGTAGCAATAGCAATGACTGACAATTCCCTATTGCATGGTCCTACTCAAGTCCATGGATGTAATGCATTAAGAAGCTTGGATTCGCTATCCATGTGCCATTGATCATCAAACCTTATCAGTTCAAGAAGTCCTCAAGCTGCCGCATGACCAACCGCGTCACCTCATCATTTCAGTTCCCAGATTGCTTGGGATGCAACAGAGTTGATTAGAGACCAAAGGTTCAGGCCCCATTTCCCTGGAAAAGTTCACACATTGCCAACTTCATTGCCAAATATCACTTGGCAGAGTATAGACCCCAGTGCTTTGTTCAGGGAGTTCCTGGTATGATTGCAATAGGAGGACTGCATCCTCAGATCTCCTAGACTCGATTGTGACACCAGTGTTTAATTCTTAGCCATGATTTTCTTAGGAGGACCACATCCTCAAATCTTCTAAAATTGACTGCATCCCCCAATGTTCAATGGAGAGTTCCATCCTCAATCTTGTTGGAATATAAACCCTAACTGCTACCGCCACTTCCAACCATTTCCCGCGATATCGTAATAAAGAAAATATCCATTGCGATACCGCGGGAGACCCCATTGCAATTTTGTTTTATTTTTAACCTCCAGTCATTTACCGCTATTTACCGCGCTGTCAACAAACCGTTGCCTGTGATATCGCAATATGGATAGTTACCCATTGCAATACCGCGGGGAACCTTTTACCAAGCTGCCTTCGCCAAGATATTTCATAGTACGGGAAAATTAATATTTAAGTTTTAATATTATTGTAAGGGACATTTTATTAAATGCGTTTTGACTAGGAAAAAGCGGTTAGGTAATTTGTAATAAATTTTATTATTTTTTAGATAATTGTATTAAAATATTCACGTGACTTTTACTTATACATGTATATGTAATTTTTTTTTTTAATGTGAAGGAGAGCATACAGAAAATTAACGAGCAGCAACTTTGTGTTGAAGAAATATATTTTTTTAAGTTTTATTTTTACTGTGAAAATTCCTCTACCTCTGGCCTTCACGTGGTATCAGAGCCAGTTCAATTATCAGAGCCAATTTTATCAAAGTAGATTATCTGGGTAAATTTCAAAAATGGCAGCAAGCACACGCTTGACAAACCCAGAAATTCCATAGTTTAATGGGAAGAATTATGAGTACTGGTCAATTACCATGAAAGCACTATTTAGCTCACAAGATATATGGGATTTAGTTGAGAATGGATTTACAGAGCTAGCAGATGCAGTAGCATACAATGCTTTAACACAAGCAGAGAAAGACTTATTAAAAGACACAAGGAAGAAAGACTCAAAGGCTTTATTTTATCTATTTCAAGCTGTACATGAGAGCATTTTTCCAAGGATTTCAGCAGTAACAAAGTCCAAACAAGCATGGGACATACTTCAAATATCCTATCAAGGCATGGAAAAAGTTAAAACAACAAAGCTACAAATGCCGAGAAAAGATTTTGAAACAATATGTATGAAGGTCAATGAATCTATAGATTCATTCTACACCCAAGTCATTGGGGTGGTTAATCAAATTAGGTCTCATGGAGAGAGTCTGGAAGATACTAGAGTTGTTGAAAAGATTTTAAGGAGTTTTCCCACAAAATTTCTACTGGTTGTAGTTGCTATAGAGGAGACAAAGAATCTCTCATAGTTCTCAGTTGATGAACTGTATGCATCTCTAATTTCTCATGAACGCAGGCTGAAAAGGTCAGCAGATACATCACTAGAGCATGCTTTCAAAACTCAAGCTTCAGTCAGGCAAGGAAGAGGAAGAAACTCTTACAGAGGTGAAAGATATAGTCTATCAAGTTCAAGTGGAAGAGGCAACAATCAAGGCTCAAGCCAAAACCCAACACAGAATCAGTCACAAAATCAAAGGTATGATAAATCTCAAGTCCAATGTCACTACTGTAAAAAATATGGGCATTATATGAATGAGTGTAGAAAGAAGCAGTATGATAACAATAGACAAAATGCAAATTTTTCAACAGAAGGTCAAAATCAGAATTCAGATAAGAGCACAATGTTTTTAGCTTGTAATGTTGCTCAAGCAAATGAAAAAGATGTATGGTTTTTAGATTCAGGCTGTAGCAATCATATGACAGGGAATCTAGAAGTGTTTTCAAGTTTAGATGAGAATGTAAAGTCTGATGTTACATTGGGTAATGACAACAAAGTGTCAGTTAAGGGAAAAGGAGATGTCAACATTCTAACTAAACAGGGGGAGAAAAAGTATATTTCAGATGTGTATTTTGTGCCTGGTCTGAAACATAACTTAATGAGTGTAGGGCAACTAGTTCAAAAGGGGTATAGAGTAACCCTCAAGAATGGTCTATGCACAATTTTAGATAAATACCCAAGCAACCAGCTTATTGCAAAATTCAGAATGATAAACAACAGAATGTTTCCCTTAAAGATAAGGCTAGATTTGAATATAAATTATGCTCAAACACAACACTTAATGAATTCACAAGTGGGTAGAGAAGAAACTACTGCAATAGTGCATAAAATACTTCAAGCTTTGATAAAAGATGAAAACTAGTTATGGCATCTGAGATTTGGGCATCTCAACTTTGGAGGTTTAAATTTACTTCATAGGAAAGGCATGGTCAAGGGACTACCTTTAATAGAAAAACCAGAAAGGGTATGCAAAGGGTGCATTTTAGGAAAACAACATAGAGAATCATTTATAGCAGGAAAGTCAACTAGAGCAAAAGCCCCTTTGGAAATTATACATTCAAATTTGTGTGGACCTATGCAAACACCTTCAATAGGTGGTATTTTTTATTTTCTGACATTCATTGATGATTATTCAAGAAAAACATGGGTTTATTTTCTAAAGCAGAAAAATGAAGTGTTTGATTTGTTTCGTTAGTTCAAGAATTTGGTTGAAAAACAAAGTGGTTATTATATCAAAGTGTTGAGAACAGATAGAGGTGGTGAATACATTTCAAGAGATTTTTTTAATTTTTGTAAAGATCATGGAATCCACAAGCAGTTCACAACTAGATACACACCTCAGCAAAATGGAGTAGTTGAAAGGAAAAACAAAATGATCACGGAAATGGCTAGAAGCATGTTGAAAGCCAAACATTTGTCAAATGAATATTGGGCAGAAGCAATATCTTGTGCAACCTATATAATGATTAGGTGTCCAACAAAAAGTGTCATGAATATGGTACCTGAAGAAGCATGGACAGGAAGAAAACATAGTGTTACTCACATGAGAGTATTTGGATGTGTAGCATATGCACATGTGCCTGATGAATTGAAAAGGAAGCTAAATAACAAAGGAGAAAAATGTATATTTGTTGGATATAGTGAAGAATCCAAAGCTTATAAGCTCTATAATCCAACAACAAAGAAAGTTATAATCAGCAGAGATGTACAATTTGTAGAAGATGAAGCATGGGATGGAAGCATAGAGAAGACAGTAAATATTTCAGCCAATATACCTCAAAAGGAGAATGAAGTTTCAGCATCAACAAATATTCCAGCTATTGTGACTCCTACCACTCCCATTCAAGCTCAGCAAAGTAGTCCACAAGTGACACCAGCATCGACTGTAAGAACAGCCTCATGCATTCAAGGAAGCAGTCCAACAAGAGGACAACAAACACCATCTACAGCAGGACCATCAGGTCCACTTTCCACAAGTTCAAGTGATATGTCAAATCCTACATTGGCAAGTCTGAGAAGATAGAAAATCAGAAGCATAAGAGATATATATGAGCAAAATGAAAGTGAGAATAATTCAAATCAGATTTCTCTTTCTGCATTTTATTCTTAAATAGAAGATTCAGTTCATTTTGAAGATGCAGTCAAAGATGATAAATTGGTAAGTGCTATGGATGAAGAGATTGAAGCAATTAAAAAGAATCAAACATGGGATCTAGTCATTCTTCCAAAAGACAAAGATGTCATTGGAGTGAAATGGGTTTATAAAACCAAATTGAATGAAAAAGATGAAGTTCAGAAGCTTAAAGCAAGATTGGTTGTAAAGGGCTATTCACAATAGCCTGGAATTGATTACAATGAGACATTTGCACCAGTAGCACGATTGGATACTATAAGGATGATTTTAGCATTAGCAGCTCAGAATAAGTGGTCTGTATCTCAAATGGATGTAAAGTCAACTTTTTTAAATGGTTATTTAGAAGAAGAAGTTTATGTGGATCAGCCACCTGGGTATGAAATTCTGGGTCAAGAAGACAAAGTTTACAAATTGAAAAAGGCACTGTATGGATTGAAGCAAGCCCCAAGAGCTTGGTATAGCAGAATAGACAATTATCTTTTGCTGAATGGATTTAATAGATGTAGCAGTGAGCCCACACTGTATACAAAAATGAATGAAGAAGGTGAAATACTGATAGTATGCTTATATGTTGATGATTTAATCTTCACTGGAAATTTGTCAATTGATCTGTTCAAGGAAGACATGAAGAAAGAATTTGAAATGACAGACTTAGGTCTGATGAAGTATTTTTTGGGCATTGAAGTGAATCAAAATGAAAATGGTATTTTTATTTCATAGTCAAAATATGCAAATGACATTTTGAAAAAGTTTAATATGATGAAGTGCAAACCAGCACCAACACCTACAGTGACAGGTCTGAAACTAAGCAAGGATGATAGAGGGTCTAATGTTGATTCAACTTTGTTTAAGAGGCTTGTTGGAAGTCTTATGTATCTCACAGCCACAAGGCCAGACATTATGTATGGAGTAAGTTTGATTTCTAGGTTTATGGAAACACCAAAAGACACCCATTAGAAAGCTGGGAAGAGAATTTTAAGGTATGTAAGTGGAACAAGAAATTTTGGCATTAAGTATTCAAGTTCAGATGAGTTCAAACTCATAGGATACACAAACAGTGACTATGCTGGCAGCATTGATGATAGAAAAAGCACGTCTGGTTATGTATTTAATTTTGGGACTGGAGTTGTCTCATGGTCTTCAAAGAAGTAGCCAATAGTATGTCTTTCATCAACTGAAGCGGAATATGTGGCAGCCACAAGTGGAACATGTCAGGTAGTTTGGATGAGAAATTTTTTGAAAGAATTGCAAAATGAACAAATGGAGGCAACAAAAATTTACTATGATAACAATTCAGCCATAGCTCTCTCAAAAAATCCAGTCTTCCATAAGAGAAGCAAGCATATTTATACCAGGTATCATTTCATCAAGAAATTAATTAACAATGGTGACATATTTTTAGAGTTTTGCAGATCAGAAGAGCAAAGTGCAGATATTTTCACAAAGGCATTGGGAAGAGATAATTTCATTTTTCAAAGAAATAGATTGGGCATGGTGGACAGTGCAATTATGTTTAAGGGGGAGTGTTGGAATATAAACCCTAACTGCTGCTGTCACTTCCAACCATTGCCCGCGACATCGCAATAAAGAAAATATCCATTGCGATACCACGGGACACCCCATTGCAATTTTGTTTTATCTTTAACCGCCAGTCGTTTACCGCTATTTACCGCGCCATCAACAAACCGCTGCCCGCGATATCGTAATATGGGTAGTTACCAATTGCGATACCGTGGGGAACCTTTTACCAAGCCGCCTCCGCCAGGATATTTCATAGTATGGGAAAATTAATATTTAAGTTTTAATATTATTGTACGGGACATTTTATTAAATGTGTTTTGACCGGGAAAAAGCGGTTAGGTAATTTGTAATAAATTTTATTATTTTTTAGATAATTGTATTAAAATATTCATGTGACTTTTACTTATACATGTATATGTAATTTATTTATTTTTTAATGTGAAGGAGAGCATACAGAAAATTAACGAGCAGCAGCTCTGTGTTGAAGAAAATATATTTTTTTAAAGTTTTATTTTTACTGTGAAAATTCCTCTGCCTCTGGCCTTCAAATCTCCTAGGGTTAATTGCACCACCAATGTTCAATTTGTATTTTTAATTAGATCATCAGACAAAGAGAAAACATTCTAATCGCGTTAATCTCCATTAAAATTACATACAACTCGCTCAACTTCTTACATTATCACAGCTTTTTATAGATCAGTAAACCAACCTTTGTACAGACGCATTGTGCCACTTTGTAGAAATTTGGAGAAATATGAAGACAAGTTACAAAATACCTGTGCCACACTTAAATCAATTTGCCACCATTCAACATCACTAAGTTGCCCAGTTGAGTTAGGCCACGTAAAGACATACAAACCTGTCGTCAATTGATTTATTTTAATTGAGCCATTTATTAACATAGAATATCGATATACTAATATATGGCATTGTATTTTCGGTAATATCTGTTAACTGGAAACAACTGGTCAAAATTATCTATATAAAATGAACTTTGGAAAAAAATATAAACACAAGAGCTATTGTATGATATTATACTTGCAGTATGTCCCGTTTAATGGAAAACACTCTTTTTTGATATTCATGTCAATGGCGGTTGCTTTTCCATTTTTATTTGAATTTTTCATGGGGCATAAATATTAATTTTTTTTAACAGTTCTATAATTATTATTTAAAAAATATTGGTCATTATGATTTGTCAATTATATTTTTTTGTTGAATTATATTATATGTTTTATTGACAAATAATTTAGTAATGATTATTTTGTATATTATTTTAAAAAATGTTTAAATCAAATTATAATGTAAAGTAACATTTTTAAATTAATTATGTTATATTTATACTTATTTATATTTTATTTCTAATAATGTTTTGAAATTAATAATTTCAGATAACATATTTAAGTTCATATATATATACATATAGAATTTCAATTTTAAATTAAGTTGTGAAATGTGATTCTTTGATGAATTGATTTAAGTGTGTATAAAATTGTTGACATAGGATTAAGGTCAAAACAAGTAGAATGAGAAGTATTGTATTTCATGGGGATTCTTTTGGTGCATGGTGATAGTGCATGTGGCCTACCAATAGAGAAACTAGGGGGCTAGGCATCGATGTGAAGTACAGCAAGGGAAATCGAATTGCCTAAAAGGATTGGCATAGATAAAACATAGGAGCATCACACTATGAGTTACAAAAATAAAATAAAAGTAGATCTCAAATAAATTAATGAAAACAAAGGTGTATAGGAGGAGAGAAAAATGTAATATATGTACACCACTAGAAAGATACGAAATTAAAAGAATTATTTCAAAGACTAAGGCGCATTATGATTCTCACTATAAGAGTTAATGGGCCACCTAGATAATCTATTGAAATATGTGAGGAAGAGTTCAATAATGGATTAAAAACTATAATAGATATAATAATATAAAGTTGTGAAAATTATGAACATCAAGTGTTGATCTCAAACAAATAGAGATCAATAAGCTATATGTGCATGTTGAGCCTAGTGATGCTTAACATGTCAATATATGGTTTTTATGTAATCAGGTGGATTTATAATGAAATGAAATGTTAGTGACAATGATACTCTATGAATTAAGATAAATTGTCTTGGAGGAATAATTTAATTTAAAAATAAAAAATAGAATAGAGCTCCATGTGAGCTGTTGACCAAGTGGTTTGCTTGGTTGTAGTGGATGACAGTCACATTCATAAGAGAATTGGGAGGTAGTTGTAGCCAAATCTCTTTGTTTACTTGTTCTTCAATATGATAGAGTGGTTGCAATGCTCCAAAACAAAGTTTGTGATTCTAGCAAATTTTGGTTACTGGGTCCTATGTGAATGCATGTGTTTTGATATAATAAGTATGATTTTTTTGGAAAAAAGATATAAAAGTGTTGTATATGAGGATCCATTGAATTCTACAAGATTCAAACAAATTATTACTTCAAAAAATGGCTATGTTTCTAACTCATACCCAATGAAGATTGATATTTGATTGTGAGGCTAGATAAAGAAAATAGTAGGTACAATACTTGGTGTGGAATTTGACCCAAGTCTTTCAAAATCTAGCATTAAGTTTTTGATATTTATACTTGTATTTTATAGCTTATAATTTATTATTATTATGGGAATTTTATTCTTAACTATTATCTCAAGTGATAAAATGGATTTATTGTAATTATTATGATAACTACCCTATTAGGTGGTCTAATACCAAATTAAGGAAATCTACACTCATCTTAGCTATGTGAGAACCCCATGTGCAACCATGTAGAAGAAAGGAAGATATCTTCATTTACTAAAGGTCATCTTGTAGCAACTAATAGCCTATGGTATCCTACACCCAATGAATACCACCAAATTGTATCTCTTGCACCTAATGATGGTGAGCTTCCATACATCCACACAAACAAACCCATTTCATGACATAAAAAAAATATTTTATTTACATGTATGGACTTGTGCTTGCCTTATTCACACTCTTACACACAAAAATATAACTACTTAGTTAAACATTCACAATCCTAGTATATCTATTTATATCCCATTCCTCTCATGAAATTAATATTCACATGCAATCAATCAAACTCATGTCTTATACATATAAATTTCCTCTCATTTCTCATAAATATAAATTCCTTTTGTTCCTATGTTATTCAATTGGTCTCATATGTTCTATTCACCTTCCCTAGCATTTATTAGGTCCTCATGAGATTTATCTCCTTAACTCTATTCAACCTCTATGATATATAACTTTCTTCAATCTCCATCAAAACCCATAACTTCATCTTGGCATCCATTATCAAGCACATGATTTTCAATGGTGGACACATGGAATTTATGAAAATTTTATGAGTGATCAAATGAGTCTTTGAAAGCATGAGACTAGTAATAGGTCAATTGGAGGATTTAATGAGCCATGGTTATCCCAAAACCATGACTAGTCATAAGGTTATTGTGGAAACTTCTAACAATCTTAATAGAATCTTATTTTTTCACACATACTAAGTAAATCCCTTTTTTGGGTTTATTTTTATATGATCAAATGTTTGATCATGAAACATGTAGCTTGATTTCCAAATTTTTCCTTTAGTTGGAGTGAATATATCTTAGGAATTTTCCATTGAAAAGGTAGTAGACAATATCACATACCATTCATCATTAGCAATTTGATTAATTACTCATTGATTATAAATAAGGAACTAGTCAATCACAACTATCATCCCACTTAATCATTGACCTTAAAATATCCACATGGGTTAAATTTATCAAACCAAATCTTGTATGATAAAAATCCATTTATCTCTATGCTCATCTAGTTCTTTTATAATCCTATGTTTTTGACCACTAGGCTACAAATGAATGAAAATACCTTTCTATATAGTAGGTAGTTGCAAAACTTCATAATGATCTTGAACAATGGATAGACTTATTTATCAAAAATACAATATTTATGTTCAACTCCATGGATTGGAGACCTAACAAATTCTATGTGTAATTCATCTCCTACATTTTCTTGTTTTGTAATAACTACTACAATATAATGGTTTGAAGCAAAAAAAAAACATGTTAGAAAATATAGGTACATAATTTGGATTTTCCAACATAGGGATCTTCAATTTTTTTTTATTTTATTTCTTTAAGGCTACTTTTGATTTTGGTGACCAAAATATTTATGTGTCCTTCTTAAGAAAATTGATAGAAATATGCTTGATTTATTGTCTTGATTCATAGTAGAGAGGCATATTTATACAATAGAGAAACCATGGAAAAATATGGAGATAAAATTACCATAATTAATGAAAGTACTAACTACATACCTACAACCACCTTAACTAAACAATGTAATAAAAAATATTTACACTAACATCCCCCCTTTATTACATTATTCTTGCAAATGTACCTCCAAGAACTTAAATTTCACCTTACCAAGGGACCACCCTTTAGTCTTAAATTATTCATGAGTTTTTAGACTACCATCTTCATGAAATCCCAAATCACAAGTTCCAAATTATTCGACAACAACCCATATTGAGATACACTTATAGAGCTCCATCAATTTATCTCATGACCCTTAGTAGGGCCTAATTCTCCATCACAAACTCATGAACTAATTGGAAAACAATTCATATTGAGATCAACAAATCCCTTATGTATCTTAAAAAATTAAAATTAATAATATTTGCATTCTTGAAAGATTTCAACATAAAAAATGAAAGATCAAAAGAAAGAAAAAAATTATGCTTCCCACATGTAAAACATCATGTCAACATGAGAAGATGACTTGAGATGATATAAATTCCTCCATACTTTGATACCACTAGCCTACATTTGTTAGGGCTCAAAGTATAATCCATTCTTAGTAACTTAAAAAAAATAATCATTAATAAAAAAGCATCATGCAATGAATCTTCAAGATATTACTAAGTTAACTTCATTTATTTGATATTTGATATATCCTTTAAGAACATCATTAGATTGAGTTCTTCAAGTCCAAATTGTGTAAACCTTTTCCTTATAGTAAAAAAATTAATTTCTCCTTTGTTTGTGTGGTTGCTGATTTTTGCAAATGGTTAAACCTTAAAACATACATTAGCATATTCAGTTTAAATCAAAGCAAAACCTCAACATCCATATGAAATGAGTCAACATGATTTAATGATGCAATAAAAACAAAAAAAAGGATTAACCAAACTAGATGAAAGCATACAATAAATCATGAAGCAAATAACATTCCATAGTGGATTGGTGCTATTGTTGAAAATAGCCCTTTCCCAATCCTTGATAGATAAGATAAATGATATGAAAGTGGAGTAAGATGGGAAAAATCAGTTCTCAAGGAGAGTGACTTTGCAAGAGATTGTGGAGATTATTTGTGGAGTTTTAGACAAAATCAATTCTCAAATGAAGAGAGTGACTTTGCATTAGCTTTGTGGATGAAATTGTGGAGGATTTGATCAAAGATGAAGCTTTCATTTATAGATTATCAAGTTGAAAGAATGCCAAACATGGAGGATGTGGGACTAAAACCAAGCCAATGAGAAAAGGCCACTTGTCATCTTGTGAGTGGTTGAGAAGTGTGCAAGATTTGGGAAATGTGCCCAAGAGGGGAAATTTCAAATTCAAATTGAGAGTAAATGTTGAGTTTGACTTTGGCAAGGGACATGTAAGAGCCATGTAAGAGATCATAAATGACCTGTTGGATGTACATGTCCACTTGTTTTTGAATTCAAATTCTAGGGAATATTCCATGTTGAGTGAAAATGTTGGATTTAATAAAATCAATAAATGGATTTATTTGTGGAAGTGGAGATATCTAGAGGATTTGACATGCATTAGATTAGATTTAATCAAGATTAATTAGCTAGGATGATGATTAGGATGCTTTGACCTCTTTGACTTAGATATTTGGATTTATTTAAATCAGAAGGGGAGAAATATGACTTTAGATTTAATTAAATAAAAGGATTGATTTATTTAATTATAAGGATGGTGATGTTAGGATCAAGTTGATTTATTTAAATGAATAACCTTAGGACTAAGGACCTGATTTACTTGATGAATGGATTTGTTGCGTTTGATTTATGAATGAGCGGATGAATATGCATAATGCTAATTGTGCATGTCTACATTTTTCCCCTCTTTGAAGCAATGTACTTGTTGCGTTGGTTCAAAGAATAAACTTGCTGCAATAAAAATTAAAAAATTCTCTAATTTTTGGATGCCCCATCAGAAAGAAGTACATAGGTACATTGCCCCCTCGAGAGATCGAGCAAAAAGATTCAATTTGAGGGTTGATCTCATGATAAAGAGGTTCAAAATAGATGGTTATGGATGATGATGCACATGATATGATTTTAAGATGCTTAGAATAACAAATCTATATTATCCTAAACAACTTAAATGATGATATGATGTGATGATGGATGAGATGGATGATGTGATATGTTGTGATTATGCCAATGGATGATTTATGCAAATGCTTAGACTAGTAGATCTATATTATGATGATGAATATGCATGTGAGATCATTTATGTTTACTATTATTTATGATATGAATGATATGTGGTATCCTGATAGTTTTTTGGATGCATGATGGATACATTGGTGATGTTATGTTAGTGCGGAAGTGAGATGATGACAAGAGGATCCAACAAGTCCATGATCTGATGAGACTTTATTAGAGATGATGATGATGATGATCCACTTATCAAGGATTGGGATTTTAAAAGGGCTACTTACCTTATGTTTGATAACACATGTAGATACGATGCATCAAGGTATAAAGAACTAGGATGGCGTTGTACCTAGTGCGATGGAATTTGACTTGACAAATAGATAAGAGTATTCTTGTTCACACTTGACATATAGAAACCTTGCTAGGACATACCTAACAAAGCAAGTATTCCCCAAGTTATACTACAAGTGCATCCAACAAGCACAACAGAAAAAAGAATAATGATTGTTGCCCCATTCCTATCTCTCTAAATCCTTCATTCAGATATCATCGAGAGGTCCTTGGAATGAGCGCAATAAGATAAATCAAAAGAAAAGATCAAGTACACAAACAAGCCAATGTTCTTCATACCTTCAGCCAGAGGGATTTGTTTTGATAGGATAAGAATCCAAGGTGATATCCAAAATGATGCCCATTGTCAGAACGATATATCCTAGGACATGTATTGTATAGGATGATGATGGTTGGATAAGTTGATTGATAGGCTAATGATATAAAGTTGACTAACATGTTTGAAAATGATCAAAAGTTTGATTTTATTTTAAAGATTTGTTGTTTGCTTCTAATTTTACTATTGAAGACTGATTTTGCTAATTGTTGTGATTGTTTCTATTTACATTGCCAAAGGATGAAGGTGATGATTAGTTTATTATGGATGATTGATTATTGTAGGTGAAAGCAAGATGAGGCAGATGGATTTTTTCAAATATTTGGATGTTTTTAATGTTTTGAAATGTTTTTGAGGCTGTTTTTGATATTTTTGGATTTTTCAAATGTTTTGATTTTTGGATTTTGCATTTTTTGAATGTTTTTGGATTTTGATGTTTTTTTTGATTTTGATGTTTTCAAATGTTTTGGATTTTGATGTTTTTTTTAATGTTTTTGGATTTTGGATTTTTTGAATGTTTTTGGATTTTGATTTTTTTTGGATTTTTTTGGATTTTTCACACAATTTTGATGATTTGGATATGGATATGTGATGATATAAGTTCTCTATTTGGGATTTTGTTAAAAACCAAGCTAAGTTTGACTGATCAAATTGATGGATTGATGATGATAACATTGTTGAGGATGTGCAACAATGCAAGGATTTGATTGATTAGGATTGATGATGATAACATTGTTGAGGATGCACAACAATGCAAGGATAGTGTTAAGCAACACAAGGACTGAGATTTCGATGAAATTGATGATACTATCATTGTTGAGGATGCAAAAAAATGCAAGGATAGTGTTTAAGCAACACAAGGATATCCTAGGATGATGATGGGTTGTTTGGATTTGATTGATCAGGATTGTGAAGCTTGGTTTTGGAACAAAAGTTGTTTGAATGATATATTTGATGTGATGTTTGGATCATGTGTTAGATGCAACTGATAGTGATTATTTGGAATGATGTTGGATGAAAGGTGAAGCCTGATGAGGGATGTCTCCTCGCCAAAATATGCCATGGGATAGTGCTTTGGATTTTTTCTCACAAGTGGTTTGACCAATTTGATTTTACCTTTTCCAATGTTTGGATTGCCACATGAGTTGGAGGATATAGATCAAGATTTATTCCTAAAGCGAGATGTAACTATCTGCCCCTAGTGTCTAGCAATATATGGAATACGATGGGTGGATGCTTGGATGGATGTATGGATGGATGGATACAGTAAGCACACAAAGGATGCCAAGGATTATCTTGTGATAAGATAAGGTGTTTGGATAAATAATGCTTATTCGATAATGTTTCATGGTTCAAATAATGTTGCATAGGATAGGATCAATGAAAATGAACCATGTCAAGATGTTTTACCGTAAACAAGCGTAAAGTGTGCCCCAAACTTTCATCAAGATCAAGATAACTTGGATGATGGATGAAGATGGATGAAAATGGATTGGATCAATGGTTTATGGATGAGTGGATTTATTATGGATAAGATGGATGGAATGTTGGATTTATTATGAATGGGATAAGATGCTTCCTCTTGAATTGGCACACATAGATGTTCGATTCTACACATGCAAGGTTTTAACTAGAGGAAAAAAATTTCTCTTTACTGTTTTCATTCTTTTTTCTAATTTTTTTGGATTTTCCTTTTTTATTTTTATTTTTTGTATTTTTCTGAGAGATTTTAAGTTCATGTTGAATCATAAGGTGTTGTTGATGTAGAGGCCCCTATCATAATGTTCCATCGATATCCTACCTGAAGGAGCTACTTTGCTAAGATACATGCACTTGAATGCAACTTTTGGGACTCTTGATCTGCTTTATTGATACCAAGGTTAACTTTGTCTTTGTGCATACATCATGATAAAGTGCCTTTAGAATCCTTATGATGAAGGGTCATTGCCAATACATGGTTAATGTGAAAATTGGATATCATGCATGGAGGCATGGATGGAGTGTGTTTAGGGATAAGAGATGGATTGGTTGACAGCTTGGAATCATTGGCTCTCCAAACTTGGGAAGATGAGCAATGATGGGTGGATACGAAAGTGTGCATGGAATTAGGACCAACTGCTTGATACACTTTGTACGTCGCTTGAAAAGCCTGATTTTTCTTTTGTGGACATCCTTGATGGATACTTTTCCCTTTTTCATTTTTCCCCATAGTTTCTTTAACTAATGGAGTTTGACAGGGATGGTCTTTCTTTGAATTCTTTAGTATCCATTAGTATTTGATTTGTCTATTATGCTTCTCATCTTCTTTTGATTTGATAATGTTCTTCATACTTTGATTCAATTCTTTCTTTCGACGTTGGTCCCAATTCATGGATGGGGTGATAGGTAGATGAAGATTCATGACGTGGCTGGTTGTAGTATTGACACTAATTTCATCATAAGGACTCTTCATGCTCCCTATGTTAACATTTGTTTGAGATAAAGTTGCCCCTAGTATGGTATAAGTAGTATCTTAATGCTTTGATTCTGCCTTTTCTGAGATGTCTTGTTCGATAAGCATTCTCTGATAGATAGCCATTGTAGATGATGTTAGTTCAATTTGTTGCTAACTTTGGAATATCTCGTTTTATCTTACCGATTTCCTTGAGTGGATAATACTGAATATCTTTATTCATAATGTCCTTAGTCTAAATTTGGGATATATCTGATACTGTTATTGACAACTCTATTTGATTGTAGGAATCAATAACCTGCTCTTTTTGTGTAACAATATCAGGAATAAAGGGATCTTGATCTAAATAACGATCATCTATGTTTCCATCCAAAGAAAGCATCTCATGGGTAGATGGGGGAGTATGGATATGATCATCTTGCATAGATAGGAGAGTGTCCATTAGATTATTGTAGTAGCTTGAAGATACAAATTCTTGATCTTGAATGATTTTAGAGTTGCTTTCGACATGCTTTGGATCAAGTTCTTGACATGGATCAGTTTCAAAGGATGGATTGCTTATAAATGGTTCTTGTATGTCATCATTAGACATGGGGAATAGCTCAATATCCTCTTGATGTTTGAGTGAATTGGGATCAGGTGTCGAGTTGAAGATTCCCTCAATATCATCAAATATGAGATCAAAGGATGTCAGTATGTCTTGGAAAGGACCATTGCTAGACTTTGGTGAAAGACATTGATCATGTTTTAGAATAAATTATTGAGATATGCCCTCTAACTCATTAGGTAATGTGGGAACATTTTCAACATGATCATTGATTGATGCATTGTCGGAGGAGGTGAAAACATCTTCATTGATGGATAGATCTTGAACATTATTTTCAACAACTGCATCGAAGAGATTGTGAATGTTTTCAACCATAGGGTCAAGTGATGTTGACATTTCTTGGATTGGATCATTGTTGGGTTTTGTTTGTGGATTTTGATCATGATTGAAAAGTGACTCTTGACCTATGTTGATTTGATCATTGGATGAAGTAGACATAGCTTCAAGGTGCTCAATGATGGATTGATCTTGATTCTTATTTTCAACAGTTGTCATCTTTTTTGTTTGTGCTTATGTTTGTTGGGAAGCTTGAGAGGCCTTTTTCATTTGTTGAGCTTGTCTTGCTTGTTGTGTGGCTAGATATTGTCAGATAGCCTTTTAGTAGGCTTGGTGAGCCTTTAGTGCAATGTCATATTGTCTTGCTAAGTTTGGTTTTGGTGGTAGTGGTGGCGAACTTGAAATCATGTTGGATGCAGTGACAAGTGGTTGAGATACACTTGGAGCGATCATGGTAGTGAGGGGTTGAGATGTGATGGGAGTGGTGTTTGGAATGATTGAAGTGATAGGGATGGTTGGAATGGCTGAGATGATAGATAGTTGGGAGACCATATTTTTATTTTTTAGGATTGATGTTGTCATTTGATTAGATACCATCTGTTGGTGCTATGTCAATGGTATATTCAAAGGTTGTGATGTGATGGCTTGATTGGTGTTGGGTGGATTGATTTGGATGGAGTGATTGGTGCTAGGTAAAGGGGGAAGCCTTAAAACAAGGAATGAGGTTGATATGGGTAATGGTGGTGGAGATGTGTCTTGGCGCAATGACTCAACTATTTTTGTAAGTGTAGCAATTTGATCTGTTGATGTGTTTTTTATGCACTTTTCAAAACAGGTAGTGCATAGGTGCAATACCTCTCTTGAAAGACAATCTTCCACAATCAGATTGCAGAACACTATCCCAAGGTCTCTAATGTCAGGTCTTGACAGTGCTTGGAATATCTCAATTCTTTGATGTGATTTGCTGGAATCACAAGGCGGTCTTATAGATGAGTTACAAAGCATGGGAAGTTGGATTTGCAAATGCAGTTTCAAAGTGCTGGAAGTGAATGAACAGTGGCTATCCACTCAAAACAACAAACTAAAACTTATCAAGTTCATCTGATTTAGCTTCATGGTGATGCTTTGGGTCCTACTCTAACCAAGGATTAAAAGAAATAGCAAAATGAGAAGGGTTAATATAGCTATTCTAATCCTAAACTACGAATGAACAGTAACAATGGTGGCTGCTAAAGTAGACAGACTTCCTAAACTAGGTTTTGCTTGGCCAAGAGAAACCTACAGTTGCACAAAACCAGTGCAATCTTCTAAGGATTGCAGATTTTTAAATTGCACATACACATCATGCACATGTAATTGAACTAAGTTGTAGCAATGAAATAATAAGCTCAGACTAGCTTTGTAAAGTGACTCATCATCAATGAACCACAAAAAACATGAGCTAGAAATCCATCAAATACTAAAATAGCAAACACCATCACCACTCCCATTCAAGAAACTAACACTAAAACTAATATGGAAGGTGAACCATGCATACATAAAGAGCAAACTCAAAAGGAACACCCATAAATCATGCAATGTTGCTTTCTATTGCTGCAGAATGTCTTTACATCAATTTTCCAACCCTTACAAATGAGGGGCAAGACCCTATTTATAGTTTTCCAAAGCCCAAATGAATGGCTAAGATTCAATTACATCGAATGGCCCAGATTTGATTTACAATAGGGTTTCACCTACCCTCCATTATCTAGCAATTTAAAATACATTCCTTGTTTTTTCTCTATTTTGTCATCTAGTGCCAGTCACTATAGAAATTTTGTCATTTAGCTGATTTCCTTTTTCACTGTAGCTGAAACTGCCTAAAAATTATCTTTTGCTTGATGTGCTTGCAATGTTATTCCTTTGATCAAACGAGCCTGTTGACAATTGACATCAATGGATTGGTGGCCCCTGATTCAGGCAAAAAGCTCCTTAGAAATCATCATCATCTAGAAAAAGGTAGGACAACTCCCTCAATGGGCCTCTCTGATAGACCTACGGAAGGCTCTTGCAAACACGAAGTGTCGTAAGTGCATTTATACATGAGTTAAGGAAAATGTCAGTCAAACCTACAAATTCCCTATTAGACCTATCCATGCATCATCAAAAGATCTTGATATTCATATTTGGAGCTCATTTGGACCATAAACATTAATGCGTACTTCAAGGGGTGAGCACCAGAGGGTGGAAAGACAATAGAAGAAAACTATAAGACAGATAGCAGACATAATTCAAAA
>VDFB02000017.1:28039483-28088556 GCA_007258455.2 Sequoia sempervirens | reverse complement strand
TTGTATCAAATCCCAAGAGAGAGATATGTTGAGGAACAAAATAGAGAAATTATAGTGAAAGTGTGCATTAACATATCTCATTTTATTTATAGAAGAAAGTACAGTGCACAACAATCAAGCAAAAGCTAAAATCCATCTATGAAATAAATTACTCACTATCAAAACTAACCTTAAAATTAACGAAGAATTTAAGAGGCTATATTTTCATATAACTTCTTCAAATGTATTTAAATTATTGTACAAGGAACATAAAATATTAGAGATGCACTTTCCAAGCAATGTTGTTTTCCTATCAGTTTATGTAAAACATAATTATTGTGGGGATTCTACTTAAGATTCAATTAATCAAGGAAATAAAAAATGTTTTGGAGTTTGGTTCTACCAATGCAATTATTTTCTATACTAGCCATTATGGAGAAGCAGTTTATACAAATAATTGAATCTTCTAGTCAACAAATGGTCACAACATCTTGGGATGGAATGATTAAAATATGGAACATTGATGAAGGCAGAGGTAATTAGGAAACAACTTTTGGCTCATCTAAGAAAACACAAAGTTCTAGTAAGTATATGAAGAATGGTCATATGATATATTATTAGTATTCATATGGGAGTCTAGCCATATTAATTTTTTGAAAAAGGTGAATTTATGTTATATAAAAAAATTGATGGTTACAAATGGACCACCAAATTTCCTAAGGCATGGAAAAGTTGACAAAGAAGAAAATTAGATGGTGTAGGGTTAATCATAAGAGTATCTAGTTGTTACTTATGCAATGTGAAATAATGCTTTGAGTTTGAAAGATGTGCAATGCAATGTAATCAGCAATATGAATATAAACTACATAATATTTAACCATCCTTTTTATGCTATTGTACATTGATATTTAACCATTGCTTCAAAGAGTTTAATCATGCACATGAGGAGGAAACTAAATTTCGATTGTCAACTTCTATATATATCAAATTATCCAATAATCAAGTGTATGTCCATATACAAAAATGGCATCAACGCCAACTAAAAAAAAGTTTTACAATATGTGGCATATGCCATCTCGGTATCTATTCAAAATTTACATTCTAAAATGTCTATCTCATCCTAAACTATTGGTGGATCATCAAAATGGAGCCTCTTTGAAGCACTCATTGGCTCTGAAGGTGGCTGCACAAGAAAAAGTCAAACCACAATTGAGATTAGTTATACTATATAATTTAAAATTGAATAATTAACATAAAAATCAATACACATTGAATTATAATTGAACTCTAAAATTTAAATCTTGATTACATGAAATATACGTCTCTTAAAGGGTCAAGAGTCCTAGAATATACCCCTCTCAAAGAACTAACCAAACCAACTTTTGTAATGTCAATCTATATATGTGAACAAAAACATGAAATTGATCCAAGCTAGCATAGAATTGTCAATAATAAGAACATATTTACCAAGCACAAAATAAAATAAACACATACCTCTTTAGGTTGATCTTTTTTTGTATCTCATTTAGGTGTCTCAACACCTCCTCCTTGAGGTGTTTCAACACCTCCTCCTTCAGGAATTCAAATACCTACTCCTTTGGGTGTTGTGGAACTTATCAAAAATGATGTATAGCTCACAACCACCTATACATAAAAATGATAAGTACATATGAAACTACAAATCTATGTCAATGTATGCATAATTAATAAAAGATATTATAAATATTAATTCAATCAAATTTGAGTTCAATTACATTTCCCTTACCCAACACTATGCCTCCATAGTCTGGAGAGCATCACACCTCGCTTGCACTAGGTGTTTTCTACAAGCAGAGAGTAAGATAAACATATAAGTTAATATATAATTTCATTATTGACAATTCAAATGACAAGCAAATATACAGTAAAAAAATGTAAATGAGTGAGTGAGAAAATACATACTGTGTGCGTGTCAAGGCCAAATGAAATGGAACTAAGGGTGCTATCCATCACCTATGTGAGCTCCTCCTCCAACATTAACTATTAAATAGACCATGTAAATAAATATTAGTACTTGATACTATCTCTTATTAATATTCATTTTTAAAAAAATGCAAGTTATGAATTTACACCTTAAATGTTACCTATGTAACTACTCCAATGTCCACCTCTCTAGCAGAAGAGGATTCTGAAGGGTGTGCTCCACTCCCCTACATGTGATCTGCTATAATCTCCACATCCTGGATGTCATAATCAGAAGTTTCTAATGGATGCTCAGGGGGTTGTACAATAGGACCCAAACATATTTGCTCGCACGTATTGCAAATATGTGGCACACAAATATGTCGACCTGAGGAGGATGATGCAGCAACACTAGATCCATCTCCAAGATCACCATACTATGGCTGAGCTACTAAAGAAGCATGGGAAACCAAAAGACCACTCAAAGAGTGAATGGCCTAGATAGTTTGTGTGGCTGCATCCTCCGTAATATCTGGATGTTGTACTGGAGGTGGTAGAGGAAGGGGAGGATGGGGAACATGTGGGTACCTAACTACTCTAGCTGCCCTTGGCCTATCCTGAGGCATACCTCTACCAATGCCCTGGAAGGGTTTAATGTTGAAAAGTAATTGACATGATTCCCTAACAAAAACTCAACATATAATTTTTTAATAAAGTAAAAAGGTACATCAATATTATTGTTGGGTGGTTTATCAAAAACCATACACCAATGATCCCAAAAGTTATCTACTATGCCCCTATGTGTGCACCATTTTATAGAAAGTATTGGCTTGTTAACATTAACTGGCAAACCAGTGCTAGGGTTAATAAATAAAGAGGCTATTTGGGTTTTTGTTATTTGGAGATCTTTCATATCATCATAAGACATTCCACATGCATAATATTGCCTCATGGTTTCTCGCCACGAAAGAAATGCATTATGTTGGGTGGAGAGGGTTTCTACATTTGTAATTATTCCTGTCAATGTGGTTGACATATGAGATAATCAAGGGATTTTCCTATAAACATCACAAATGCCCCTCAATTTCTCCAAATTTTCATGAATTAACTGTTGAATTGATGGCTACGGAGGTGGTGGAGCATTTGGAATTTCTACATTTTGATTCTCAGCTGTGGATTTTCATTTTCAACTGGTGGAATTTATGCATTTTCATTGTCAGTAGCGATAATACCTCATTAAAGTTAAAAAATAATTAATCTAAAATTAGACAATATAAATGAAACACTATTTTTAAATCAAAATCCATTAAAAACATTCATTTTTTATCAAAATCTATTTTGAACTCAATTGTTTCATACAAATTCAATCAAAAACCCTATTTTAAAAAAAAATCCACAAAAAACATTCATTTTTTTTATAAAAATCCATTCTCAATTCAATTTTTTCATAAAAATTCAATCAAAAACCCTATTGTGAAAAAAAATCCACAATAAGGTTTCATTCTTTTATCAAAATCTATTCTATACTCAATTTTTTCACAAAAACTCAATCAAAAACCCTATTTAAAAAAAAAAAAACCATATGAAATTATTCAAATCTAAATGAAAATTGAATCAAATCAAATGAAAATAAATAAACTTACCTTTCCAAATAGAATTTAGCCTATATCAGATATCCGTTACATGAAGAATGGATGCACTGTGCGCCCGTAGGTTCTTCTTAGCTGAATGACTTCAAAAAAGAGACAAAATTTTTTAATATATATTTTTTACAAATCAGATATCCGATTTGTAAAAGTGGTGTTTGGTATGGTGACACCCGAGCCTAAAAAAAGGCAGCACCCTCTTTTCGCATTTTTTCGGTCGATGAAAGACGTGTTTTTTTTCCTCATTGCCACTTTTTGGCCCACCATTAACCTACAGATATGCATATGCTTTGTGAAGTTATTTCCTATGCTCTAGTGAATAGGTTTGAAGTTTGGAGATCCAAAAATTATGTTTTATTATTTCTCTATGTGTCTGCATAGTCCAAATTGTTTGATGAAAGAAATTCAGTGGTTGAAGCTTGTTGTTCTTGTTGCAGATGTATTTGGAAGGTTTTGATATGTATTCTCATGCTTAAGTGTGTTGTATTATTCGAGTTTTCATTAGGGTTGGCCAACCTAGTGTTTACACTTGATTCAAGGAATAAAATATGATTAAGAAAGTGTGTAGAAGATTCAAGAATATTATTTATGGTGACCTTGGTTATATTTTTTTTGTTCCTCTCTTATTCCTTTCCATTGTAGAAATTTAGAGTTGCCAACCTAATTTGAATTTATGAAATGGTGTATTGTGGTCGACCTTGGTAAATGTTTCTAAGGTTGAGAATAGTATAAAAGAAAGTTGAATTGTGAAGAGATGTATGACATTGAGATGCAAAGTGATGAAAGTGTGCCACAAATCATAAGAGAAGAAGTGTGTGTGAGTGAGTTGTGATAATAGATATTTAGTTTGTTGAAGGTAGTGAACTAAAGGTTTCTGTAATCCTACGAATGTACTTTAATTTTAGTGTTGGATATTTTTTTCTCTTTTGTATTTGTAGGCAATGAGCGTCTCTGTTGGACACTGAGTCCTTTGTAGGTAGTGAGCCTTTGTATTTGGATAGTGAGTCCTCTTTTGGGCAGTGAGCCTTTGTGTTTAGTTTATAATCTTTATATTGTGAGGTAACCCTCACCATGTTTTTTTCCCTTATTGGGTTTTCCATGTAAAAATTTGTGTTCATTGTGTTGATTTACTTTCTGTTATTTATGTTTCATGCTTATATTTAAAAAAAAAATAGTGGGGTTGAAGATTTGATAAGTGATAAAGTTTTAAGGTTTAATTTTTGTGACAATTGATTCACCCCCCTCTTAGTTTTCCTATGCCTATTTAATAGAAATGAATGTGTCAAGAGAATATTTTGGTTCCTCTTTATTACATAAATACTAAGTAGGAAAATAAAATCTTTAGAAACTAACTATCCAATAATTAAAAGAGGGTTTAACTAAAACATAAAATTTGTAAAAAGCAACTAAAAGGTTATTGGGGTAGTTCTTTGCTTACTATCCTCTAAACCAAAGAGGTTGATGATGCGGCACTTCTTACCCAAAAATAATAGAAATATTTCATGATAGGCGATATCTCCTCATGTTCGGGAATGATGATGTTCCCATCTTTGAGCTTCCATATAGCTTTGTTTCATTTACTCGCTTCAAGTCTCCCTACATAGGTGGTGTGAATCCCATCTCCAAGTTGCATTAGCAAAGTGAACATTCAAAGTATTAGATCAAAATGCAAGTTTAAAATAAGAGCTCCCCATAAAATCCATTTGCATTGTTAAAAAAAAAGGAAAAAGATGATATAATTGAGGAAATACAAACAAAGATAACTATCCCTATTCTAAAACAAGACAAACACTTGATCTTATGGGGTGATTGGTGCTATTGTGAAAAATAGCCCTTTCCCAACCCCTTTGGATAAGCTAAATGATGAAATGGATTTGAAGATGATATGAGATGGGAAAAATTAGTTCTCAATTGAAGAGAGTGACTTTGCATAAGGATTGTGGATCAAGTTGTGGAGGATTTGATAAATGGAGATGATCCTTATTTATAGATTCTCAAGTTGAAAGAATGCCAAACATGGAGGATGTGGGACTAAAAACAAGCCAATGAAAAGAGGCCACTTGTCAACCTGTGATAGGATGAGGAATGAACACATTTTGGTTAATGTGCCAAAGAGAGGGAGATTTCAAATTTGAATTTGAGAGTAAATGTTGAGTTTGACTTGTGCAAGGGACATGTAAGAGACATTAATTGCTTTGTTGGATGTACATGTCCACTTTTTTTTGAATTCGAACTTGAGGGAATATTCCTCAAAGATGCCATGTTGATGGAAAATGCTGATTTTAATAAATCAATAAATTGATTTATTGGTGCAAGTGGGAAAAACTAGAGGATGTGACATACATTAGATTACATTTAATCAGGATTAGATTAACTTAATGATTATGAGGGGATTTTGATGAATTGGACTCAAATATTTGGATTTATTTAAATAAAAAAGGGATGGAATATGCATTTGGAGATTTAGTTAAATAAAGTTTTGTTTATTTAATTAAAAGGTTGATGTGAGACTTTGATTTATTTAATTTAAATGAATAACCTTAGGAATAAATTAAATAGTCATAATTTACTTGGTGAATGGATTTGATGAGCTTGATTAATTTAATGAGCAGGTGAACATGAACTAAATGTATAATGATAATTTTGCATGTCTACATTTTTTCCCTCTTTGAAGTAGTGTACTTGTTGTGTTGGTTCAAAGAATAAACTTGCCACAATCAAAATTCAAAAATTTTCTAATTTTTCAGATGCCCCAGTGGAAAGAAGTACACTGGTACATTTCCCCCTCAAGAGATCGAGGGAAAAGATTCAATTTGAGGGTCGATCTCGCGATAAAGAGGTTCAAAATGGATGGTTATGGATGATGATACAAATGAGATGATTTTATGATGCTTAGAATAAAAAAATTATATTATCCTAAACAACTTAAATGATGATATGATGATGTGATATGTTGTGATTATGCAATGGATGATTTATGCAGATGTATGATTTTATGAGATGCTTAGACTAACAGATCTATATTATGATGATGAACATGCATGTGAAATGATCATTTTTTCCTATTATGATATGAATGATATGTGGCATGCTGATGGTTTGTGGATGCAGGATGGATGCATGATGGATGCATTGGTGATGTTATAATGTTAGTGTAGAAATAAGAAATGAGATGATGACAAGAGGATCCAACAAGTGCATGATTTGATGAGACTTTATTAGAGATGATGCTAATGATAGATGATGATTTGCTTATCAAGGATTGGGATTTTGAAAGGGCTACTTACCTTATGTTTGTTTACACATGTAGATACAATGCATTAAGGTATAAAGAACCAGGATGGCATTGTACCTAGTGCGATGGAATATGAATCGACAAATAGATAGGAGTATTCTTGTTCACACTTTACATATGAAAACCTTGCTAGGATGTACCTGATAAAGCAAGTATTTGCCAAGTTATTTTACAAGAGCATCCAACAAGCACAGTAGAAAAAAGATAATGATTGTTGCCCCATTCCTATCTCTCTAAATCCTTCGTTCGGATATCATTGAGAGGTCCTTGGAATGAGTGCAATAGCATAAACCAAACGAAAAAGATCAAGTACACAAACAAGGCAACGTTCTTCATACCTTCAGCCAAAGGGATTTGTTTTGATAGGATAAGAATCCAAAGTGATCCAAAATGATGCCCATTGTTGGAATGATATATCCTAGGACATGCATTTTATAGGATGATGATGGTTTGATGAGTTCATTGATATGCTGTTGATATAAAGTGGACTGACATGTTTGAAAATGATCAAGAGTTTTATTTTGTTTTAACGGTTTGTTGCTTCAATTTAGATTTTAAGATTGAAGTTTTCTTTTGTCGATTGCTATGATTGTTTTTGTTTGTTTTTCCAAAGGATGAAGGTGACGATCATTTTATTATGGATGATTGATTATTGCGGGTGCAAGCGAGATGAGATAGATGGATTTTTTCAAATATTTGGATGTTTTTGATGTTTTGAGGATGTTTTTTGTGTTTTTGAGATTTTTACAAATGTTTTGATTTTTGAATTTTGCGATGTTTTAGTCTTTTCTAAGATTTTATGGATTTTTTGGATTTTGATGCTTTTTCAAATTTTTTTGGATTTTTATGTCTCGGGGGTTGATCAAAGATTAGCCTTTCCTACATTTAAGCTCAAAGACAACGTAGTTCAGATTTCCAATTATTTCTAATGTTTTCTAACTTTTATGAATGTTTTTGGATTTTTTGATGTTTAGAATGTTTTTGGATTTTTCAATATGATTTGGATGTTTTTGGATTTTTTTATACAATTTTGACAATTTGGATATGGACATGTGTGATGGTATCAGTGCTCTATTTGGGATTTTGTTAAAAAACCAAGCTAAGGTCTATTGATCAGATTGATGGACTGATGATGATGATAACATTGTTGAGGATACACAACAATGCAAGGATTTGATTAATCAGGAGTGATGATGATAACATTATTGAGGATGCACAACAATGCAAGGATAGTGTTAAGAAACACGAGGACTGAGATGATGATGAATTGATTGGATTTGATTGATCATGATTGTTGAAGCTTGGTTTGGAACAAAAGTTGTTTGAATGATTTGATGTGATGTTTGAAGTGCAACTTAGATGCAACTAATAGTGATTACTTGGATTGATGTTCTATGAAAGATGAAGCTTGATAAGGGACATTTTCTCGTCAAAATATGCCATGGGCTAGTGATTTGGGTTCTAGATCACAAATGCTTTGACCAGTTTGATTTCAAATTTGCCAATGTTTGCCAATGTTTGGATCACCACATAAGCTGGAGGATATAGATCAAGATTTATTCTAGAAGCAAGCTGTAAATATCTGCCCCCAATGTCTAGCAATGTATGGAATACAATGTGTGGATGCTCAAATAAGTGTATGGATGGATGGTTATGGATTATCTTGTGACAAGATAAGGTGTTTGGATAATGAATGCTCATTTGGATAATGCTTCATGGCTTAGATAATGTTGGATAGGATAGGATCAATGAAAATGACTCATGTCAAGATGTTTTACTGTAAGCAAGCATAAAGTATGCCCCAAACTTTCATCAAGATCAAGATAAATTGGACTATGGATGCAGATGGATGAACATGGATTGGATAAATTGATTTACTATGGCTCAAATGGATGGAATGTTGGATTTATTATAGATGGGATGAGATGCTTTCACCTAAAATAGTGCACATAGATGCTTGATTCCACACATGATGCCTATTTTCCAGGATTTCATCATGGTCTTGCCCAAAGCCCCGCTCATGTGGTTTTCATTAGAGGATAATTTTTCTCTTTACTATTTTCAATCCTTTTTCTAATTTTTTTTGGATTTTCATATGTTTTGAGTTTTTTTCTTTTTCTGAAAGATTTTAAGATCATATTGAATCACAAGGTGTTGCTGATGTAGATGCCCCTGTCATAATGTGCCATTGATATCTTGCTTGAAGAAGTTTCTTTGCCAAGATATATGCACTTGAATACAAATTTTGAGATTCTTGATCTGCTTTGTTGATATCAGAGTTGATTTTGTCTTTGTACACACATCATGATAGAGTGACTTCTAAATCCTTATGATGAAGGGTCATTGCCAATACATGGTCAATGTAAGAATTGGATATCATGCATGGAGGAGTGGATGGAATGTGTTTAGGGATAAGAGATGGATTGGTTGATAGCTTGGAATCTTTGACTCTCCAAAATTGGGAAGATGAGAAATGATGGGTGGATAGGGAAGTGTGCATTGAATTAGGACCAACTGCTTGATACACTTTGTATGTCACTTGAAAAGCCTTCTTTTTCTTTTGTGGACGTCTTTGATGGATACTTTTCCCTTCTTTATTTTTCCCCATAGTTTCTTTGACTGATGGAGTTTGATAGGGATGATATTTCTTTGTATTTTTTGGTATCCATTTGTATTTGATTTTTCTGATATGCTTCTTAGCTTCTTTTTATTTGATAATGTTCTTTATGATTTGATTCAAATCATTCCTTCAAATTTCATCCCAATTTGTGGATGGGGTGTTGGGTGGATGAAGATTCATGATGTGGATGGTTGTAGTATTGACACTAGTTTCATCATAAGGATTATTCGTGCTCCCTATGTTAACATTTGCTTGAGACATAGTTGCACCCAGTATTGTGGAAGTAGTACCTTTATGCTTTGATTATGATTGTTCTAAGAGCTCTTGTTTAGAATGTGTTCTCTGATAAATGACCATTGCAGGTGACATTGTTTTAATTTGTTGCTCCGCTAACTCTGAATTATGTTGTTCTATCTAACTTGTTTCCTTGACCGAATAATGCTGGATATCTGCATACCTGATGTCTTCAGTCTGAATTTGGGATATATATGATCCTAATGTTGATAACATAGTTTGACTGTAGGAATTAATAATCTGCTCTTTTTGTGTAACAAAATCTTATTCTAGATGAAGATCATCTACGTGTCTATCTGTAAAAAGCATCTCATGGGTAGATGGAGGAGTATGTGCTACATGGATATGATCATCTTGCATAGATAGGAGAGTGTCCATTAGATCATTGTAATATCTTGAAGATACAAATTATTGATCTTGAATGATTTCAGAGTTGCTTTTGACATGCTTTGGATCAAGTTCTTGACATGGATCAGTTTCAAAGAATGGATTTCTTACAAAGGGTTCTTGGATGTCGTCATTAGGCATGGGGAATGGCTCAATATCCTCTTGATCTTTGAGTGGACTTGGATCAAGTGTCAAGTTGAGGATTCCTTCAGTAGATGTAACCATGAGGTCAAAGGGGGTCAATACATCTCAGAAAGGACCATTGCTAGACTTTGGTGAAGGATTTTGATCATGCTTTGGAATAAATTCTTGAGATATGTCCTCTAACTCATAAGGCAATGTAGAGACATTTTCAACATGATTATAGGTGAATGGATAATGCATTATGTCAATAGGATCAAATAATCCTAACACTCCTTAAAATAGATTACTAAAATGTGGCTCTTGATGTATGGTGAGTTGATCATCAGATGGAGTGGAAACATCTTCAAGGTTCTCAATAATGGATAGATCTTGATCATTATTTTCAACAATTGTGGTGGAGGGATTTCCAATGTCTTCAACCATAGGGTCAAATGATGTTGACATTTATTGAATTGGATCATTGTTGGTTGGTGGATTTTGATCATGATTGAGAAGTGACTCTTGATGTATGTTAATTTGATCTTCGGATGAGATAGAAATATCTTCAATGTGCTCTTTGATGGATAGATCTTGATCAATGCTTTTAGTAATAGTAGTGGGGAGATTGTAAATGCTATCACCAATGGTTGAATGTTCATTGTTATCCCCAATAGTGATCATTTTTCATGTTTGTGCTTGTGTTTGTTGGGTAGCCTGAGAGGCTTTGGCAGCTTGAGAGGCTTGTTGCACTTGTTGATCTTGTCTTGCTTGTTGCGTGGCCAAATATTTTTGAATGGCCTTTTGGTAGGCCTGGTGAGCTTTTAGCATAATGTTATATTGTCTTGCTGCATTTGGTTTTGGTGGTAGTAGTGGCCGATTCGAAATCGTGTTGGATGTAGTGACAAGTCATTGAGATACATTTGGAGTGATTGTGGTAGTTAGGGGTTGAGATATGGTGGGCATGAAAATGGTGTTTGGAATGATCAAAGTGATAGGGATGGTTGGAATGACCAAGGTGATAGGTCCTTGGGAGACCACATTTTGATTTGTGGGCATTGATGTTGTCATTTGATTAGATACCATCTGTAGGTGCGATGTCGATGGTATATTCAAAGGATTTGATGTGATGGCTCGATTGGTGTGAGGTGGATTGATTTGGATGGAGTGATTGGTGCTAGGTAAAGGGAGAGGCCCAAAACCAAGGAATGATGTTGATATAGGTAATGGTGGTGGAGATGTCTCTTGGTGCAATGACTCAACTATTTTGGTAATTTTAGCAATTTGTTCTCACCAAATTTGATCTTGATTTTGATCTTGACTCCCTTGATATAGTTGATTTGGTTTTTCGTCAAGCAGATTTGGGATGCATAATTGTGGTTTTTGAATGGGATCATGGACAAATTGATTTTGGACAATGTTTTGATTTGGGATGATGTTCAGATTTGGCATGATAGGTTGAAATTGAACATTGTTAATGTTGGGAATCACATTGCCTTGATTTAGGTAACTTTGATTTTGCTTGGTGCTACCTTGATTTGGATTAATACACGGGGTTGTTAAAATTTTTTTTGGACTTTGAACAACATTTGTGTGATTTGCAAACATATTTATCCCACAGTTTGTTGGATTTATGTTTGGAAAACTTGTACCTAGTACATTCTCATTTGGCATGTAGGGATTTGGTGGGATGACATTGTTTGTTGGAAGGCTCATGCATTGATTGTTCAGTTGAAAAAATTGTAGGTTTGGATTTAGATCTACCATCAGGAAATGTTTTCCAAACTTCAATTTGGGCATACTCACATTTGTTGTACTATTGACATTTGTCAAAGGTAATGATCCCATGTATGGTTTGTATAGATGTGAGTGTTGATAATCAATCAGCGTTGTAAGGCTTTGATAGCTTGGTTGACTTGGATTACTCAGGATGTATGGATCAAGTTTATATTCCATGTTCCTCTTGTGTTTTGAACTTGTTGCAAAAGTGACCTCTAAGTTTCTTAGGACTAATGATGAGATGAAGGATGAAAATGGGTGAATGATATGAGTGTTGAACTTTTAGGGACTTTGGATTAATGCTAGACTTAGGGTTTGATTTTGATTGGTTTGATATGGATTTGGATAATGGACTTGTAAACCCTAAGATGTTAGATGTGATCTTAGGATGAACTTTTTCAAAGTATTTCTAATTTAATTAAATGTATGAGAAAGAATGCTTTCCCATACACTTAACTAAACAAGGTGATTTTGATTTTGATGATTTACCCAAGTCTAGAATGACGTCCAAAGCTCTAAAGTTGTTTGGTGGGATGGATTTTGATAAATTTTTGGAGTGGATGAAGTGTTTGATTTCATCCTAAATGAACCTAGGAAGGATTTAGTTACGAGACCGAGATAGTGAAGAACATGCCTTTCTCTAAAAGTAATTCAAAATCAGAAGATCAGTGTTTGCATGAAGATCATACGACTGAAAGATATCAAGCACATGTGTGGGGTCCAATTGATTCAATCTTTGCTTAATGGATTCTTTTTACCACAAACACACTCTTGATTAGATTTTGAATCTAGATGTCTATTGTCTCAACTTTCTCCTTATCCTGCAAAGTGTATTATGCAGAAACCAAGCAAATTTGAGACAAGAGTTAGCTATTGTTGACCTTAGTAGGAGAAAATTGAGATGAAATCCAAATGATTAGAAGCCTCTAAGGATACGAATCCCAAGGCAAAGCAATAACATGTGAATTTGTTCAAGGATATTTTCCTCTCCTAAAGGGGTTGCAATTTTGATGATTCGTTGAATGTTGGTTTTCCAATGTTATTAATTAAAGAATTATGTTTTCAAATTGATTCACAAGCAATATGACATCCTAGCTCAATTGGTACATTTTTCTTGGTGGGCTTGCCTCATGCCCTTCATAGAAGAGATGATTTTACATGCAACCAAGGAAAGAGTATAAAGGTATGTTAAGAATGAAGTCTTAACCTCTATATACTTTAACCAAGATCGGACATGGAAAGTAACTTCTTGGAATCTAAGTTCCAATGCACCACTTCGATAAACTCACTCTATGGATTAATAGGCCACTACTAACAAGGTTTTATTTCAGACTTTCCATTCATGGAGATTGACCCATACAGAAAGAGTCCCCTTTTGGATCCATCTTGTCGGAATCAACCACATGATATTGGCGTTTACTCCAATACCCACATTTATATCCTGGTTGGAAATACTCTTGGCTTTAGAGTGTTACCGGTTGAGTCATTCCCTTGGGTGAGTAATTTTCCCCCAAGGCAGGACCTCTAGGATAAACATAAGCGAGTAAAGACAAAATCCATAACTCGATCAATATTTGATGGCAACAAAGAGAGAGAATATACGATAATTCCCCCACTCACACTTGCACAAGATCTTGTTCAATTTTAAACCCAAATAAAAGTGTGGAGGCAATATTTTATGCAACTTAATGTCATCAAAAATACTTTTGGTTCTCAAGATCACTGTGAAGCACAAGAGAAGTGCATATGCCTATTTAGATGAGATTAATTTGCATAAGAGATTATGAAACATGAAAAACACATGATCATTTTAAGCCTCAGAGCAATGATGAATTCATTTTAAAGCACCAAACAAAATGTGAAGTTGATTTGTTCAATTTTAACCCAAAAGTGAATTCTAGTTAGTTTCTAAGGTTCAATTTTAATCCAACTTTCAAAACAAACAATGATCTAGTTGGCTTAAAACATAAAATTAAAGCATGAAATGGAAGCCCTTTAAAGCATTAAAAAATGCTTTTGATTTTGAGTTTTAAGGCTTCAATCCTCTTTGCCTCCAAGATTTGTTCAAGATCACCTCTTATCATTCATTGTTGCAAATCCCTTGTGTGAACGAATTCCTTTCTATCTTTTTCTACTTTTGCATTTAGGCCAAGTGTCTTTATTAATAGCATTAAGTGATCAACCAAGATAGGATGTCAGAAGATACAAAAAGCTCTTTCTCTGCGCTGTTACATGCAAAATTTATGGTGTTTCATACTAAACCTGCAAAATGGTTAAACTTATATGGCATGAAAGGGAAGTTTTAAGCATTAAAAAATGCTTTGTTGATTTTAAGCTCCAGTGTCCGATTTTCCCCAACTTGACTTGCGATCAAACCAACTTGATTTGAAGTTCTAGCAGACGTATTCTGACTTGTAGCTACTCTCATAATAGAGTATTAGAAATAATGTTTTATAGAGTAGTTGCGATTATTGCTTTTGTGCGGGGGGCATTTCAAAGGTTTTGCTTCAATGAAGGGTCAAATCTCACATTGGACATAAGGTTTCTGGATTTTAGCGGTGTGTAATAACACTTGGTATACTTGAGAAGGATTGATTTTCTCTTTGAAAATTTTCCTTGGTTCGTGTGTTCACATTTCAGGGCTTTTGCAAGTGAGAAATAAATATTTTGAAAGAATTGATAGAGATCTAAGTATTTGCATAACAAAAAATGGAAAATGAAGTAGGTGCACAAGTTGCATACTTTTCAAATCCGTTTCCTCCCGGAGGGTTTTCTCAGCCGAAGAGTGGAGACAATTATAATGGCCACATGCGTAACATAGGGTGGAATGTGAATTCCTAGGATTGGGATAGTGTAATGTTCAAAGCAAAGCCTGTTGAGGAAAACATGCTAGGTAAGAGGAATTCTAATATTCATAATATTACAACTCCTTTAGGAAATTTAAGTGTTAGTTTGTATCCATCGACTGAAAACAATAAAAGAAGAAACTCTTTTGAAGAAGAAGATGCCGAAAACCTTACGTTGAAGCTCAGGAGAAGCTCCTATGGTGATGACAGTAATTCAAAGAAAAATAAGCAGTTCAGATCTAGCTTTGTCATCACCCCATATCTATCATGCCAAGTAGACAATTGTAGAACAGATCTCACCACTGCTAATGGTTATCACAGAAGGCACAAAGTATGTGAGGCCCATTCCAAGGCTTCCAAAACCCTCGTTGGAAATATTATGCAGTAGTTCTATCAACAATGTAGTAGGTTCCCTCCCATAGAAGAATTTGATGAGGGAAAGAGCAGCTACCGGCGGAGACTTGTAGGGCATAACAAGCAAAGACGAAAAACACAACCTGAAGAGAGTGGATGCAGAGGATTCTTACCATAATATGTTAATTTTTTTTTTAGAAATTAGCATGTGTAAGGATAAATTCTACGACATAAATGTAAATCTTGCACTAATGTAAGTGCAAAGTCTGAAAATACATAGTGGAACCTCAACTACAACATACAAAAATAGAAATATGTAGATTTCTTCAAATGGGTAACCAGATTATAGAAGTAGAACCCTTAATCATACACTCTATTATGAAGAAATGTATAAGGTTTGGGCCCCACAGTGGGCGCCATAATGTGAACCCTATTTCCAACTTGCTTTACGAAAGTGAACATTCAAAGTATTAGATCAAAATGCAAGTTTAAAATAAGAGTTCCCCATCAAATCCATTTGCATTGTTAAAAAATAATGAAAAGGATGATATAATTGAGCAAATACAAACAAAGATAACTATCCCTATTCTAAAACAAAACAAACACTTGATCTTATGGGGGGATTGGTGCTATTGTGGAAAATAGCCCTTTCCCAACCCCTTTGGATAAGCTAAATGATGAAATGGCTTTGAAGATGATATGAGATGGGAAAAATTAGTTCTCAATTGAAAAGAGTGACTTTGCATGAGGATTGTGGATCAAGTTGTGGAGGATTTGATCAATGGAGATTATCCTTATTTATAGATTCTCAAGTTGAAAGAATGCCAAACATGGAGGATGTGGGACTAAAAACAAGCCAATGAAAAGAGGCCACTTGTTAACCTGTCATAGGATGAGGAATTAACACATTTTCGTCAATGTGCCAAAGAGAGGGAGATTTCAAATTTGAATTTGAGAGTAAATGTTGAGTTTGACTTGTGCAAGGGACATGTAAGAGACATTAATTTCTTTGTTGGATGTATATGTTCACTTCTTTTTTAATTCAAACTTGAGGAAATATTCCTCAAAGATGCCATGTTGATGGAAAATGCTGATTTTAATAAATCAATTAATTGATTTATTGGTGCAAGTGGGAAAAGCTAGAGGATGTGACATGCATTAGATTAGATTTAATCAGGATTAGATTAACTTAATGATGATGAGGGGATTTTGACCAATTTGACTCAAATATTTGGATTTATTTAAATCAAAGAGGGATGGAATATGCATTTGGAGATTTAATTAAATAAAGTTTTGTTTATTTAATTAAAAGGTTGATGTAAGACTTTGATTTATTTAATTTAAATGAATAACCTTAGGAATAAATTAAATAGTCCTGATTTACTTGGTGAACAGATTTGATGAGCTTGATTAATTTAATGAGCAAGTGAATGTGAACTAATTGCATAATGATAATTTTGCATGTCTACAAGTAGCTACAAGTCCAACCAACTTAAATGGGATAAAATTTATACCACTAAATATTCTTAGACATTCGACATTATATAGTCTTTTGTCAAAGATGTCATTGACCATCCTTTTGAGATTTCCTTTCAAGTTTTCTTCATCCTCATCTTCATTGCTATCTTATTTCTTAGTCTATAGGTTTATTCCTAAGAGGTTATTTTGAGTTTCACCCCTAACATTATTGCATTATGTGTGCAATTTTATGAACTCCTATATACTCTCGTTAAAAACAAAGAGTTTCTATTTTACAATCATTTTCTACATAGCACAATGATTATCTACAATTTTTGGGAGAATATTCTTACTAACCTCTCAAGACCTAATTTCACCATTCCTTTGAGGTAGCCAAGGATATTCATCCATACTATCTCTTTGATATTTTTTGAGGTGATTAAATTTATCTATCTCAACCTTCAAGGCATCAATATCTTTAGAATTTCTTCTTCTTAGTGATGAATTAGTTTCCTTTACTTGATATATCAACAACCCATTCTCCTGTAGCTTTACCAAATAATTTATAGCTCTATAATTTATTTGTCACCTCCTTTCATATTGATAATGTGGGGTCAAAGTTAGCTTTTTCTTGAGAAATTAGCTGTAGGGAAATGCCAAATATAGATTTCAAAGATTTAGTTAGAAATTTTACTTGACTCTTCAGTTCATACATTCTCTTCCTATCTTTAGTTGTCCAATCCACTAGCCTTGTTCTATCACTTAGAATTTATGCACATCCCCATCTCTCATGGGAGGCCCTAAATTCACCCTAGTGATATTAAAATCATTAACAATGGTTTGGCTTACTTATTTTTATATAGACCAGGGTGGGCTACTTCTACACACATATTTCTTGTACTGACATCTTCAAGCAACCTAGAGGTAGTCTTCAAATTCTTGGGCTTTGGGGTCCTTTCAATTAGTTGACTGACTAGATCCTTTTACAAAAGACTTACCTGGATATAGTATTCATTTTTCTAGACAAGTTTTTCTTGAGCCATGAGGTATTAGTTGGTTTTTTAACTAACCTAGAGCTAGGAGAACCAACATTAAAAACCCTTCTTAAAGGAGGAGTAAAAGATGGCCCATCATCAGGGAAGAAGAAGGAATAGGATCCACCCTAGGAGAGGTATGTGTGTCCCTAATAGGAGAAAGTTTAGGGGATAAGTAGGTACTTTCTTGAGAGGGAGAACTAGAAACATTAACCATATTGTCATCTTTAGTTACTTCTTTTTTTATCCTACTATGAGGGATTAGGTGCATATTCTCCACATGTATTTTTTAGCATAATTTTCTCTAGAGCTTCACCATCATCACCACCATTCACTTATAATGAAACCTTTTGTGAAGTGGAATTTTGCACTCCTAAAGTTGTAGGCAACTAACTAGTATATCTTTGTGATCGAGTACTTTGTGACTTTGGAGGGGGACCTACTTTTCCACATTTTTCTTTGCCACCTACTCTTGATTTCTTCTCAATACAACTACAATTTTTCCATCAATAGTTTCATTTTCTTTGATACTTCAATCCATTGATACAATAGGTTGACTATGAATATTTTTAACATAAATGGGGTCCAAAGGATGAGACTCATCATCTTCTATGGCTTGCATATCCAAATTTAAATTAAAAGTGAACTATTTGCCTCAAGGTTAACCTTATCCAACTCCTTCTTACCTAATATTCATTTGTTTAGTCTATGCAATAGTCCTCTAGGTCAAGATCATTAATGAATCTAGGACGTAGTTGTAGATTATTCTTTACAAAATTTTCGTTATCAAAGGGAAACATCTTGTCATAAAGCTACTATGTATATTTAACAAGGTATATGTCAATATTAAAAGCACCCAACATGGATTTATAGGATAAATGGCCAAGCCCTATAGGGAACTATGTTCCAACCATTTTTCTTTCTTGGCACATTTTATTCACCTCCACCACATCGATCAAGAAAACTTTATCTTCTACATATTTGGGAAGTTTAAGTGGAAAACCATCAAATCCTCCAACTCTAACATATGAGAACCTTTTAAATTGTATGAAATGACTCTTGTAAGTGTCAATGAGTTGTATGTATTTAGGAAAGATCCTTAGACCAATGTCACCTTGAATCTCTCATGCCATTGTCATGGTAAATGTATCATTGGCTCTCCTATACTAGTGATAGATTTTCCTTAATTGTAGATTATCATAATAATTAAAAAACTAAACATATTAAGGTTCAACTACATTAGCCTCAATCTAGGCCAAGGTCTGGTAAAATAAATGACATATATATCAAATAAACATAGAAAAGAATATGTTTGCCTAAAAGTGGGTAATCATGTGATGCACTCGATCACTGATGAGCTATGCCAAATAAAAGAAATTATCACCCTGAATGCTGATCTATGCAATGAAGTACACACATTCTTCAAACTTATGATCCCTTTTAAACTATGCAAAACCACTATTTTGTCTAAGATTTCATCAATAAAATGATTCCTCTATATATTCTTATGAAATTGATATTTTCCTTTCTTTGATGTGGCAAACCATTCTTTGGAAATTTCATTTCTATATCAACCCTTCTTCTTTGAAAAAATATAGTATGAAGAGGTGAAATCAAAATCTATGTAGATTCTCTCTCTAGTTTTCTTAAGCAAGAAGAAAAAGTAGCCCTTTGAATTTTCATTACTTGCCAATTATCATTTTTTCTCACCTCCTATGTTTGAGGATTACAATGATTTATGTTCTCTAGCATTGATCAGGGCACTAGACAACTATAGGGAATGTGATAAGTTGTAATAGCCCACTCTCAATTACCCTTTGTATTATGGGTGGTTGAACATTCTTCCTAATTCCATCCCAAAACTCATTTAAATTCACATGCCCTAGCCTAGTATCCCCTATCTTTGGAATGGTATTGGTTAAACAAGACATGTACTCATAACAATGGTAATTATACTTCATGTTGATGAAATACTCAAAGCATATATATATACAATTCATAGACAAGTACAAGAAAGCACTTGTGCAAGTATAAATTTTTTCTCTTAAGGTGTAATATTACTATCCTTCAATGTAATTGTAGCTCAACTAGAAAAAAAATTATACCTTTAAGTATGCCCTGAGCTCTGAAAATTACCAATTATGTAATTTCACTTTTTTTACTTCTAGGAATCTTACACTAGTTGCAAACCAAAATGATCCTCTCGAATAGCTCAATTTGTTTATAAATGCCTACAATTAATTCTAGGAGTGGTGCACAGTTAATGGATTTCCATTAAGACTGGTGCATGTGAGCTTGCCAATAGTTCATTTTTCCCCAACTTCTTTTTGAAGATTTGAAAAGAAACATAGAGTGGGACCTTTTAAGTGAATTAAAAAGTTTCAAAAAAATTGTCAGTGACCGACAAAGGTTTTAAAACTATTGTATGGTTCCAAAATTTTTCCTTTTTTGTAGTATTCATTATGCCACACCTTGGAACAAAGAAAAAGTTGAAACTTTCCTACCATTGGAATAAAATATAGTTCTGACAACCTCATCTGAGATCAACAGAGGTTTCAAAACCTCCATAAAGTTCTAAAATCACTTTAACTTATGTTTCATTTAACTTTTCATTAACAATTGCAAAGGTTGTGACAAACACTTTAGGCTCCAACGTAGTTTTAAAAACTAATAGAAAGATTGGTTTATATAGAGGAAAATCTTGGAACCAAAATTTGAGGTATTATACCAAAACAAGGTTGTGACTGTTGGAGTGAAAATGACACTAAGAGGGGGGGGGTGAATCAGTGTCAAAATAGATTTGAACAATTTTCATAAAAATAAACCATAGCTCAGATTTTATCTCAATATTAAAATGATTAATGCATTTATAATTTGAATGTAATCATTCAGGACCAGAATTGAGAAATGTAATAAGCAATCAATGAACAAAGCAGTAAAAAACTCAGTAAAGTAGTGAGATTACAGAAGTACAAGATACACAAGATTTTGCCGAGTGGAAAACCCTCTTGGGGTATAAAAACTACTCTAGAAATGCCTTCCAGGCTTAATCTTTTAATCAACTATTCACAATGCCTTATAGGATGATTTTTGAGCACTGACCCCTCATTTAGAGATATCTATCTCAAGGATTACCAACCCCTCAAATTATGTTTTGAACAACAATAATAACTCAAAGGATTTCTCTACTTTTAGTTAAGCACATGTTTCTCTATTTTCTCGTCTACAGAATACCTTAAAGATTCAATAATTGAATCGTTAAAATACTATATAGAGAAGAAATTTACAATGTCTATGCCTCTTGTTATTCAAATTTTATTGCAGAGTTTATCCATACATTTTCATACAGCCAAGGAATGATAATCTCAGAATTACAACAACATAACAGAAAAAGAGTTTTTTGCTTCTCTTTATACATCTTTTTAGGTATCAAGTCTTCAATGAATTTTGTGGTCAAAGGAGCATAGAGTAAATATAACTCTTTTTAATTTAAATGTTAGATAAGTAACTATCTTTAGGAGTAACGACTGAACAACTAAACTGAAAAGATTTTGATTGAAGTTAACAAAGCTTTTTACAATTGAAATCTTCATCTTGTACCCAACAAGATTATTAGTCAAAGTGGAATTAATTTTCCAATACAAGAGTCGTTTCACCTAGCTAAGAGTCATCCTCAACACTACAGAAAATAAATTTTAATGAGCACAAATATCATTTAGAAACTAATTTTTTTGATAACCCAAATGCCCATTCAATTGTTCTAGAAAACCCTGAATTTCAAACTTGAATTTCTGAAAAACCATGATCAGAAAATGAAAAATTCTACAATGAATAAGGAGAATAGAAAGTATAACTAAACTTTGACTGGTTTAGAAATGCTTTGACAAGAACGAGTCACAAAGCTTCTTCAAATATGCACTTATAATAACAAAACCCAGATCTTTGAAACTATTTTTAGAAACCCATAAGCTGAAAAGCATAAATTTGAAAACCCCCATGATGAAACAATAAATTCTTCAATGAATGAAGTGAAATTAGATTGAAACTGACCCATTATTTCAAAACCATGACTACTCAAAATAGAAAATGATAAAATTTCAATGCTCAAAGAATATTCTTCCTTGTATCTGTTTCATTTCAAAAATGAACACAATAATCATTGAAATGAGTGAGTCAAAAAGTATTTTGCAAAAAATTGATCATGCAAAGAAAAACGCCTCCAACCATTAAGAGATTCCCAAAAAAATAACGTCCAAGGACTGCCATTTGCAAAATGAAAACACTAAATAAAGATACCTGTATGTGCAGCAATAAATAAATACTGGAGATTCGATGCTAACCAATGACTTCTATCGAATAATGAAGATCAATATGCAGGTCGAGTTTCCAGCTAGTGAGGTGCACCAAAACATAGCAGCCATACCATTTAATGCTGAAACAAAAATGAATTTCACCCTAACAATGCCGTTATAGCCAGCAACAATAGCTTAATCTCTCATGATGGTGGCCAGGCTAGGGTTCCATACCCAGCAAAAAATAGACCATGAATTTTTCCCTAACAAGCTTTCTTCTCAAACGAATCATTATGTTGAAATGAAGAAAGATTTGTAGTCCACTCCAAGTCAAAATGACATTATGATAATCAAAATGAATATGATTGAATCATTGTCCAAAGGAGGTCGACCAGATTATTATCTCATAATCATGTTAAATGATAACATATAATACTTGCAAAGTGAGATTTTGATATTTGACAAGTAATCTCATAATGCTGACATAAGCATATGAAGAATGATGGCAGTCAATGACTTTTCCAAAGTCAATTTTAATGACTTTACACATAGTGTAAAAAAAATCATTATCTTCTTTTATATATGAATGGGTAGGAAGCTTATGAAGAATGAAGTCATTTATCAAAACAAACTCACCAAGGACAATTACCTTTGATCAAATTAAATATGTGTGAGCCTAGAAGATCATAAAAATGACATTGACCTTAAGTGCATAAGCAATACAAATATATGTCCCAATATGATGTATTGTAAAGAGATCATATCAATGAAATCTAATAGGCTATCATATGATAATGACTGAATTTTGGCAATGAAACAAGCAAGTTGAATACCATGTGAAGGAGTATATGCAACAATAGTGATAAACATAAGATATACCTTCACTTGAATAAACTTCATACTAAACTGATCATCACAAACATCTGAAAGCATAAACAGTGAATGCCACCTGTCTGCACATGGAACTTGAGGCATCAGTACACAACGAATTATATCAACTGTGAAAGCACACAAGGCTATCCATGAATAAATGCACAACATCAAAACCAATTGAAGCCATCTAAATGTAAACCAGTACCAATGTCATCAAAGAAGTGCCATAATATTTGAATGTAAACCAATGCCAATGTCATCAAAAAAGTACCATAATAAAGCATAAGGATCCAAACTAAGACAAATCATCAAAGAGAACCAACTGAAAGTGATCTGGCCATCAAGGACAAACCATAAACACAACTGAGATCCAACAAACTCCCCCTTTGTCCTTGATGGAAAAACACAAATGACTCTCCCCCTTTTTACCTCAATGACAAAGGATAGAAGAGAAGAATGTGCATTACCATGAAACACAATTGAGAATCCAACCAAAATATCATGAGAAACAACTGCAAAAAGAAAAGAGTAACTGTGTAGCGACCAATATTGCAGGAGAGTTGTAAGTGAATCAAAACATATAACATGCTCCCCCTAAGTTGTAGCTTGGTTAATTAGTGAAGTAAAAATTGAGAGATAACTCCCAATCGAAGTGTCAGCCTTACAAATAACTCTTTTGCTAAGGGCTTAGTAAAATTGTCAGCCACCTGATCTTGTGAACCAACAAACTGTAAACAGACATTATTAGCCAGGACCTTATCTTAAAGAAAGTGAAACTTGATAGAAATATGTTTAGTGCGAGAGTGCATAACATGATTTTTTGATATATTTATCGCACTAGTGTTATCACAGAGAATAGAAACAGGTTTAGGAACTTCAATACCCATATCTGAGAGAGTTTGACTCATCCAAAGAACTTGAGTACAACATGAAGTGGCAGCAATGTATTCCACTTGAGCAGCAGAAAGAGAAACATATTCTTGTTTCTTGCTATGAAATGCCACTAAACTATCACCAAGAAAGAATGCAACACCACTGGTGCTTTTCCTATCATCCAAACAACCAGCCCAATCAACATCAGTATATGCAATCAATGAAAAATCATTGCTTATAAGATACCAAAGACCATAATCAAGAGTACCCTGAATGTATTTAAGGATCCTTTTAACAGCAATGACATGAGAATTTTTAGGTGATGCCTAAAACCGTGCAACAGTGCAAACTGCCTGCATGATGTCAGGTCTAGTAGTTAAATATAATAGACTTCCAATCATTGATCTATATTCAATTTGATTTGTATCAAGAGAATCATCAACCTTAGTAAGTTTACATCTAGTAATCATTGCAGTGCTAACTGGATGGCATTCATCCATCTGAAGTTTCTTAAGCATCTCTCTAGCATACTTGGTTTGAGAAAGAAATATTCCATTTTCACATTGAGAGATTTGAAGACCCAAGAAGAAATTTAATTCTCCCAATAATGACATTTCAAATTTAGATTCCATTAGCTGAGATAATTTTTGACTCAAAGTAACATTATTGCAGCCAAAGACAGTGTCATCAATGTAAATTTCAACAACCAAAATATTAGAACCTTCAGTTTTAACATAAAGATTGTTGTCTACACCTCCTCTAACAAAACCATTAGAAATCAAATGATTTTCCAACCTAGAGTACCAAGCTCTAGGTGTTTGTTTTAAGCCATAGAGAGCCTTTTTCAATCTGTAAACATGATTAGGCTTGTTTTTGCAAATGAATCCTTCAGGCTGTTCAACATAGACCTCTTCATCTAAGTAGCCATTTAAAAAGAAAGTTTTGACATCCATTTGATAAACAATAAAGTCTTTATAAATAGAATAAGCCAAGAATATTCTGATAGATTCTAATCTAGCAATAGGTGCAAAGGTTTCACCATAATCAATACCTTCTTTTTGAGCATAGCCTTTGCAGACAAATCTTTCTTTGTTGCGAACAACATTGCCATTTTCATCAAGCTTGTTCTATATATCCATTTTCCTCCAATGACATTCTTGTCATCTGGTCTTGGGACTAACTCCCAAGTCTAATTTTTCTCAAATTTTCACAATTTCTTCCTACATAGCATTAAGCCAACATGAGTCTATGAGAGCTTCATTAAGTCTTCTAGTTTGAACTCCTGCATTTTTATCCTCAATAATCTAATCTTTGGGGTGATATTTAGCTAGAGTTTTCAAAGGAGCTTTTGATGCAACCTTTACAGGACTTTCTTTTTCATTTTTAGGGCTTGTTGATTCAACAAAAGACTTTGTTGTTTCAGTTTCTTCTAAATTTGATTCAAGTTCAAGTTGTTCTTCCTCATTATCCTGCAAGATGTCAGCATCTAAATGTAATCTTTCATCAAACTTTACATTTAAAACTTCAACAATCTTGTTAAGCCTTATGTTAAGACATTTATAAGCTTTACTGTGAGTTGAGTATCCCAAAAAGATACCCTCATCAGACTTTGATTGAAAGCTGCCAAGGTTATCATCATCTTTCTTGATAAAACACTTACTTCCGAAAATTTTAAAGTATTTGATAGAAGTAGTTTTTCCATACCAAAGTTCATAAGGAGTGTGTTTAGATTTCACCCTAAGCTGTACTCTATTCAAAATGTATATAGCTATATGACTAGCTTCTTTCCAATACATATCAGACAACTTAGCTTCATCTAGCATGATTCTAGCCATTTCTTTTATAGTTCTATTCTTACGTTCAACTACCCCATTTTGTTGAGGTGTTTTTGTTGTAGCATACTATCTTTTAATGTCGCGTGTTGTTCACAGTAATCAATAAACTCTTAAGAGGTGAACTCACCCCCTTTGTTAGATCGCAGACATTTAAGTTTCAAATCAGATTCCTTCTCAACCAATTTATGAAATATTTTAAACTTGTCAAAGGCTTCTGATTTGTGCTTAAGAAATGTGACCCAAACCATTCTAGTATAATCATCCACAAACAACATAAAGTACTTTTCACCATTAATAGACCTTGTTCTGGTTGGTCCACATAAATCAGTATGCACAAGCTATAAAGGTTTTGAAGAAGAATGTTCTTTTGTTTTGAAGCTGATTTTAATTTCTTTACCACTTAAACATTCTTTGCACATAGAGTTTTCTGGCTTGCTAAGAATTGGTAAACCTCTAACATTCTGATTTTTACTAATTCTAACAAGATTTTCAAAGTTTGTGTTCTAATATTTTATGCCATAACCAGCTCTCTTCAATTTGGCCCATTAAACACATACCTTGATTATTGTCATTGCTTGATGTGTTGAGAAGATTATACACATTTCCTTTTGTCCTCCTTCCATCTGTAATAGCCTTTCCAAGCTTGTTCTTAATCTCACATCCTTGCGACGTGAAAAGAATATGATAACCACTATCACAGATTTGACTAACACTTAGAAGATTGTGTTTGAGACCTTCCACATAGTACACATTATAGATAGGAGTGTCTTCATTCAGAAGAAGTGAACCTCTACCTTTAATTTGAATACCAGAGTTATCACCAAACTTAACATATCCACCTACATAATCTTCAAGATTTATAAACTTATCCTTGTCGCCAGTCATATGGTTAGAGCATCCACTGTCCAGGACCCATAAGTCCTTTTTCTTGGAATGAAAATAGTTTGAACGAACATAGTTTTTCTCAAAGTTGTTGATAGTCTTAGGTTTCCAAACCTTTTTAATTTTCTATTATTTAGATTGCAGATCAGTTTTGTACTGATTGACAAAATGTCCCAAAGCATTGCATTTAAAACATCTGATCTATTTAACAAAACCATAGTGTTGCCTAAGACCAAACCTGGGTATTCTAGGATTCATAAACCTGCAAGTGCTCACCTTATGGTCAAATTTGTTGTAGAAAAAAAATACCCATAGAAGAAAGGATTAACTCTATATGAAGGTCTATTACCTCTTAAAAACTAAACATGATCCTTACCAAATTCTGAGTGATTTGAACCTGAACCTTTGACTTCAAAAGAGGGGTTTTGTTTTTCATTGTCAATTGAGCATTCACCCTTTTCAAAACCAACACCAGTTTTATCTTTATACATCTTCTGCTTCCTGAGCATCTCATTCAGTTTTAGAGTGCTTTCATATTTTTCAATTTCCTTCCTTAGACGGACTACTTCTTGTTCCAATTTTTAAATTTCTTGATCTTTGTAGTTTACAATCTCTCAAAGATAGTCTTCAACTCTTTTAGCTTCTTCAAGTTGAGTTTTTAGAGAGACCATTTCTTGATCTGGTTTATGTTCTTGAGCAAGAACTTGTTTTTTGAGTTTTCTGACCTCTTGTAAAGCACATTTCAGCTCACTTTCAAGATCTACTTCACCTTATTCAATGTCAATGGTATTTGAATCATTTTTTTGAGTAATTTCAGCCATGAACAAAGTTTCATCTTCTTCAACTGATGAATCTTCAGACTCAATATCAAATTCATCCTTACTAAACAAAATTTTCTTCTTTTTGAAATTAAAGTTTTGATTAGGTTTGAAGGCCTTCTTCTTAGGATGTATTTCAGTTGTCTCATTGTCATAGATTTGATCATTATAGGGACACTTTGCAGCAAAGTGACCTATTTTCCCACAGTTAAAACATTTAAAGGGAATTTTTCCCTTATATTTTCTTGATCCCTTTTTAAGTCTTCTAACAAAATGGGATTCTTTAGAATCAGACAACTCTGATTCACTGACTTTGACTTTTTCTTTCTTTTTAGTTTTAAAGGCAATTTCTTTTCCTGTTGAACTGTTTTTGCTAGTTCTCATTTCATGGGCAGTAAGTATTCCTTGCAGGCTGTCTAAGGTAAGCTTATCAAAGTGTTTCTTTTCTTCTAGGGCAGAAACCTTAGATTCAAATTTGGATGGTAAGGTTCTAACAACCTTTGTGACCACATCAAATTCATTAACCTGTTGACCTAGACCTTTCATTGCATTGACAACCTCATCAAATCTTAGGAAGTATTCAACCACTTTTTCATCATCCTTCATTTTCATCTCCTCAAACTAATGTTTGAGTGTAATGATTTTTGACAATTTTACTTTCTCATTCCCTTGATATGTAGTTTCGAGTTTTTCCCAATTTTTATGAGCAGATTTGCAATCCATGACTTTAATGAACACATCTTTAGTTAACCAACATAAGATGGCATGCTTAGCTCTGGCATTTTTTTCATACCTCTTTTTTTCAGCAGGATCAGTGGGAATAGAGGCTGGTACATTGTAATCATTTAAAACAATGCTCCAAACATCAACATCAACAGAAATAAGAAAAGCTTCCATTTTAATTTTCTAGAACACATAATCTATTCCATCGAATAACGAGCTCTGGTTACAAAGGCACCGTCTTGAGAATGTGTCATTGAAAACAAACTCCAAGACCAAGATCAATCCAAGGTGATTAAAACCTAACAGAGGACCCTACACTCTGATACCAATTGTTGGAGTGACAATGACACTGAGAGGGGGGGTGAATTAGTGTCAAAACATATTTGAACAATTTGCATAAAAATAAACCATAGCCTAGATTTTATCTCAATATTAAAATGATTAATGCATTCATAAGTTGAATGTAATCATTCAGAACTAGAATTGAGAAATGTAATAAGAAATCAATGAACAAAGCATTAAACAACTTAGTAAAGCAGTGAGATTACAAAAGTACAAGAGACACAAGATTTTGCTATGTGGAAAACCCTCCTGGGGTATAAAAACCACTCCAGAAATGCCTTCTAGGCTTAATCTTTTAATCAACTATTCACAATGCCTTATAGGCTGATTTTTGAGCACCCACTCAAGGAGCATCGACCCCTCATTTAGAGATAAATATCTCAAGGAGTAACAACCCCTCAAATTATATTTTGAACAACAATAATAACTTAGAGGAATTCTCTGTTTTTAGTTAAGCACATGTTTCTCTTTTTTCTTGTCTACAGAATACCTTAAAGATTCAATAATTGAATCCTTAAAATACTATATAGAGAAGAAATTTACAATGTCTCTGCCTCTTGTTATTCAGATTTTATTGTAGAGTTTCTCCATACATTTTCATATAGCCAAGGAATGATAATCTTAGAATTACAACAACAGAACAAAAAATGAGTTTTCTGCTTCTATTTATACATCTTTTTAGGTATCAAGTCTTCAATGAATTTCATGGTCAAAGGAGCATAGAGTAAAGATAACTCTTTTTTATTTAAATTCCAGATAAGTAACTATATTTAGGAGTAATGGCTGAACAACCAAACTAAAAATATTTTGATTGAAGTTAACAAAGCTTTTTACGATTGAAATCTTCATGTTGTATGCAACAAGATTATTAGTCAAAGTAGAATTAATTTTCCAATACAAGAGTCGTTTCACCCAGCTAAGAGTCATCTTCAACACTATAGAAAATAACTTTTAATGAGAAAAAATATCATTTATAAACTAATTTTTTTGATAACCCAAATGCCCATTCGATTGTTCTAGAAAACCCTGAATTTCAAACTTGAATTTCTAAAAAACCATGATCAGAAAATGATAAATTCTGCAATGAATAAGTAGAATACAAAGTATAACTGAACTTTGACTGGTTTAGAAATGCTTTGACAAGAACGAGTCACAAAGCTTCTTCAAATCTGCACTTATAATAACAAAACCCAGATCTTTGAAACTATTTTTAGAAACCCATAAGCTGAAAACCCCCATGATGAAACAATAAATTCTTCAACGAATGAAGTGAAATCAGATTGAAATTGACCCATTATTTCAAAACCATGACTGCCCAAAACAGAAAATGATAAAATTTCAATGCTCAAAGAATATTCTGCCTTGTATCTATTTCATTTCAGAAATGAACACAATAATCATTGAAATGAGTGAGTCAAAAAGTATTTTGCAAAAAATTGATCATGCAAAGAAAAACGCCTCCAGCCATTAAGAGATTTCCAAAAAAATAACGCCCAAGGATAGCCATTTGCAAAATGAAAACACCAAATAAAGATACTTGTATGTGCAGCAAGAAATAAATACCAGAGATTCGATGCCAACCAATGACTTCTATCGAATAATGAAGATCAATATGCAGGTTGAGCTTCCAGCTAGTGAGGTGCACCAAAACATAGCAACCATACCATTCAATTCTGAAACAAAAATGAATTTCACCATGACAATGTTGTTACAGCCAACAACAATAGCTTAATCTCTCATGATGGTGGCCATGCTAGGGTTCCATACTCAACAAAAAGTAGACCACAAATTTTTCCCTAATAAGCTTTCTTCTCAAATGAATCATTATGTTGAAATGGAGAAATATTTGAAGTCCACTGGACAAGTCAAAATCACATTATGATAATCAAAATGAATATGATTAAATCGTTATCCAAAGGAGGCCGACTAGATTATTATCTCATAATCATGTTAAATGATAACATATAATACTTGCAAAGTGACATTTTGATATTTGACAAGTAATCTCATAATGCCGACATAAGCATATGAAGAATGATGGTAGTCAATGACTTTTCCAAAGTCAATTTTAATGACTTTACCCATAGTAAAAAAAAATCATTATCTTCTTTTATATATGAATGGGTAGGAAGCTTATGAAGAATGAAGTCATTTATCAAAACAAACTCACCAAGGACAATTACCTTTGAGCCAATTAAATATGTGTGAGCCCGAAAGATCATAAAAATGATAGACCTTAAGTGCATAAGCAATACAAATATATGTCCCAATATGATGTATTGTAAAGAGATCATATCAATGAAATCTGATAGGCTATCATATGATAATGACTGAATTTTTCCAATGAAGCAAGTAAGCTAAATACCATGTGAAGGAGTATATGCAACAATAGTGATAAACATAAGATATACTTTCACTTCAATAACCTTCATACTGAACTGATCATCAAAAACATCTGAAAGCATAAACAGTGAATGCTACCTGTCTGTACATGGAACTTGAGGCATTAGTGCAAAACAAACTATATCAACTGTGAAAACACACAAGGCTGTCCATGAAAAAATGCAGAACATCAAAACCAACTGAAGCCATCTGAATGTAAACCAGTGCCAATGTCATTCAAAGAAGTGTCATAATATCTAAATGTAAACCAATGCCAATTTCATAAAAAAAGTGTCATAATAAAGCATAAGGATTCAAACTAAGACAAATCATCAAAGAGAGCCAACTGAAAATGATTTTGTCATCAAGGACAAACCATAAACACAACTGAGATCCAACAGTGACAACCTAAGTGGGACGCAGTCAAGGTTTTGAAAACCAAGGGAAAGGGTCACAACTTTTACTTAGGTATAATTTTTCATAAGTGGACATGGTTTTAAGGGGGGACAAAAACCATGGCAATAATAGGCTTTGAATATTTTAGATTAGTAATTAATAAATTTAAAAAAACATGATGTTCAACCATATCTAAAACCATGTAAAACTATGGTAATGATAATAAATGTTTCATTGATTTTATAATATATTGGATATCTTGGTGGATTCCTTTTTTTTAATCAATCTATAAAACCAAGGATTTTCACTACATTAAGCCTTCTATATATATGTAAAATGTTTTAAATTCTCTTAATTTATATCCAAATTTTTCACAAACACAATCTTGGCTAGTTATATTAACTATTGTATGTATTTAAAGTAGAACTAGAACATCAATTCAAGGTACATTCTCCAAATACTCCAAGTTGATACCTTTAAAAATCATATTCAAAGATGTGTATACACATATTATAAAATCAATTTAATTTGAGTATATTTTGACTACAACCTTGTCATCAAAGTTATTGTCCATTCTCTAGTCTACAATACTAAAAGGGTGACATATTATAGTCATGCATAGACTTATATGTTATGAAAGATAAATACATGACATCTATTAGATAGACATGAACTTTATTTAAAGTGGAGAAGAAATCAATTACACTATTTGCAAAAATATAGATATGTAGAAAAACGTAAATAATAGACTATTTTTATCAAATCATATTGACTGATATTTTAAATTATACAAATCATCCCTCTTTGTCTATCCAAAGAAATTTATCTAAATTTCCATTTTGTAAATACTTTTTAATACGCTTTCACATTTAGATACCAAAAATGTTCTTAACTCGTACTTTTATGGTCTTAGACTATTGTGACATAAGTATTGCCAGTTAGTAGGAATTACATGTAATGTTTATTATCGTATAAATAAGAGACTTCAATTTTGATATATCTCTTGTAATCAAGTGAGGGAGCTAGGAAAATTATTCTACAACCTTCAGTTTAAATGCACTCCAATAATGATTTTGTGCCTTAAAGGTTTGGTTACTTGAGCTTCTTTATTGAACGACATGAAACAATGGGAGTTTAAAAAAACCTATTTTAGGATAGGTAGATCTTATGGAATAGATTAAAGCCTAAATTTTAAATCATAATGGTAGTATTATTGGATTCCAGTTGTGTTTATGGTTTGTCCTTGATTACAAAATCCCTAATCCTTATGATTTACAATGGCACTTCTTTGATGTCTCTTGGATTTTACAGAAAGTTATTTGTTATGTTTAAATTTCAAGATGGTGATAAGAATTTTGGTTCAAGCTATCAATACTATTTCTGTGTCTATCAAAACTTGTAAGTTGGTATTCTTTTTCAGGATGGTTCTCTTTGCATTTCATAGGCTTTCACATATTGGCAAGAGTATGGTAGGGTCTCCTTGATCCACTTTGAAATGTTTGAGTTGCCTATTGGCAAGACATTTCTAATGTTATGTTGATTGAATTTAACATTCTGGCAGCTTTCGGTGTAACATTGTTCATTGTCTCAGCGACAGTAGTTATATCGGCATAAGTTAAATTAGTCAGTATGTGGTCTTAGCGATATTGGTTTGTCACACCGACCGACATAGGAAAGAATCTCTATCGGCATGAGCTTGGTCATCGGGCTGAGGTCATAGTGAAAAGGTTATGTCTCTCCAATTAATGCATGTGGATGTCTTTCAGTAGGAGTGTTGTAATCAGCATATGGTCTCTCTGAAGACATATTATCTTACCAACCGTGTTCAAAAAGGGTCTTATCAGCAAAAGTTTTTCTTCGGTATAATGTCATAACAAACCTTGTGGGTCTTGCCAATGGAAAATGTTAAGGGATCTTGGTGAAACATATTGTGTTCGATATAATATCTCTCCGACTGTGGAAAGTCATGGCAAAGGCGAATGAAAGGCTTTTGACGAAAGGTTGGTAAAGTCTTAGCGACTCAGAGTGAATAAAGTCTTTTGGTGACACTTAATGTATTCTATGAAACATCTTCCCGATAGGATTAGGTTATAGTGACAGTGTTAAAAAAAGATAGAAGGCTTGTTGATAAGAAAAACCATTTGTCACAGTGACCAATGTGTATCGAATGTCTTTCAGAATGACAAAGTTTGTTCTCCAAGAGGTCTCCCCAAAAGTTGTCTGTTACAGTGATTATGAATGAAACTAAAAGGGCATCTTGGTAAGAAGTTTCCTCATGTCTTAGTGAAAGAACATTTTACTAAGGAAGACCATCAGTGTAGCATGTTGTATTCGATATATCTTCTCTCTGACTTTGGGGCTTCTTGGAGAAAGCAACAACCATAAGGTTGTCTAGCAACGTTAGAGTTGCCTATGGCATAACGTGTCATTGTTTGAATTGAAAAGATTAGGGAAAAGTTTTTGAGTTTATTCTCTTAAGCTAGGTATCGAACCCTAACCTGGCCACCATCATGAATGTTTACGTTTCTATTGTTGCTGACTATAATGGCTTCTACAGAGGTCTATGGAATTTTTGTTTGATGCGCCTCTTTAGTTGGATGCTCGATAGTGGTCGATGGAGCCATGGGAGTTACAGATTTGTCTGAGAAAAATTCTCACAAGCTTCAGAAGCTGGGTGAAATGGCTCTTGTTTTGGGTGGTTGTTCTACTATTACTTTTGAAGTCTGTTACTTTTCTGGCATTTATAAATAGGAGCAGAAAAATAAGTTTTTTGTTTGGCTATTATTGTAATTCTGAGATTATCATTCTTGGGTTGTATAAAAATGTATGATAAAACTCTGCAATAAAAATTTGAATAAAAATGCAGAGATTGTAAATTTCTTTTCTATGAGGTATTTTAGGGATTTAGTTATTAAATCTTTAAGGTATTTTGTAGACAAGAACATAGAGAGATATGTGCTTAACTTAAAACAGAGAAATCTTTTGAATCATTACTATTGTTCAAAACATAATTTGAGGGGTTAGTACTCCTTGAGATGGATATCTCTAAATGAGAAGTTGATGCTCCTTGAGTGGGTGCTCAAAAATCAGCCTATAAGGCATTATGAACAGTTGATTAAAAGATTAAGCCTAGAAGGCATTTAGGGAGTGGTTTTTATATGCCGGGAGGGTTTTCCACTCGACAAAATATTGTGCCTCTCTGTTCTTCTGTGTTCTCTCTGGTTTATTATGCTGTTGTGTCATTATTTTTCTCAATTCTGTTTATGAATGATTACATTCAACTCATGAATGCTCTAATCAAAATGATATTGAGATCAAATCTAAGCTGTGTGTTTAAATATTTTAAAATTTAGTCAGATAGTTAAGACACTGATTCACCCCCCCCTCTTAGTTTCATTTTAACTCCAATAATTGGTATCAGAGGATAGGGTCCTCTGATAGGTTTTAAATTACCTTGGATTGTTCTTGGTCTTGGAGTTTTTTTTTTAATGGCACATTCTCAAGAAGGTGCTTCTATAACCAGCGCTCCGTTATTTGATGGAACAGATTATTTGTTCTAGAGAATAAGAATGGAAACTTTTCTTGTTTCTTTTGATGTTGATGTTTGGAGCATTGTTTTAGAAGATTATAATGTACCTGCCACTATTCCCACTGATGTTGCTGAGAAAAAGAAGTATGAAACAAATGCTACAGCTAAACATTCCATCTTGTGTGGATTAACTAAAGATGTGTTCATTAAAGTCATGCATTGCAAATCTGCTCATGGAATCTGGGAAAAACTTGAAACTATATATCAAGGGAATGAGAAAGTCAAACTGTCAAAAATCATTACTCTCAAACATTAGTTTGAGGAGTTGAAAATGAAGGATGATGAGAAAGTGGCTGAATATTTCCTAAGAGTTGATGAAGTTGTCAATGGAATGAAAGGTCTAGGTCAAGAGGTTAATGAATTTGATGTGGTCACAAAAGTGGTTAGGTCCTTACCATCTAAATTTGAATCTAAGGTATCAACCCTAGAAGAAAAGAAACACTTTGATAAGCTTACCTTAGACAGTCTGCAAGGAATACTTACTACCTATGAAATGAGAACTAGCAAAAACAATTCAACAGGAAAAGAAACTACCTTTAACTTTGAAAAGAAAGAAAAAGTTGATGTTAGTGAATCAGAGTTGTCTGATTCTAAAGAATCTCATTTTGTTAGAAGATTTAAAAAGGGATCAGGAAAATATAAGGGAAAACTTCCCTTTGAATGTTTTTGACTATGGTAAAATAGGTCATTTTGCTGCAAAGTGTCCCTATGATGATCAAATAGATGACAACGAGACAACTGAAATACAACCTAAGAAGAAGGCTTTCAAACCTAAACAAAACTTCAATTTTAAAAAGAAGAAAAGTCTATTTAGTAAGGATGAATTTGATATTGAGTCTGAAGACTCATCAACTGATGAAGTTGAAACTTTGTTCATGGCTGAATTTACTCTACAAAATGATTCTAACACCTTTGAAACTGAAGAAGGTGAAGTAGATCTTGAAAGTGAGCTGAAATGTGCTCTTCAAGAGGTTAGAAAACTTAAAAAACAAGTTCTTACTCAAGAACATAAACCAGATCAAGAATTGGTCTCTCTGAAAACTCAGCTTGAAGAAGCTAAAAGAGTTGAAGTCTGCCTTAGAGAGATTGTAAGCTGCAAATATCATGAAATTCTAAAACTGGAACAAGAAGTAGTCCTTCTTAGGAAGGAAATTGAAAAATATGAAAGCACTCTAAAATTGAATGAGATGCTCAGCAAGCAAAAGGTGTATAAAGATAAAACTGGTGTTGATTTTGAAAAGAGTGAATGCTCAACTGACAAAGAAAAACAAAACCCCTCTTCTGAAGTAAAAAAATCAGGTTCAAATCTCTTAGAATTTGGTAAGGATCATGGTAAGTTTTTTAAAGGTAATAGACCTTCATACAATGTCAATTCTTTTTTCTATGGTTATTGCTTTTTCTGCAAAAAATTTGATCATAAGGTGAGCACTTGTAGGTTTATGAATTCTAGAATACCCAAGTTTGGTCTTAGACAACACCATGGTTTTGTTAGACAAATCAGATGTTTTAAATGCAATACTCTAGGACATTTTGTCAAACAGTGCAGAACTGATCTACATTCTAAACAGCAGAAAATTAAAAAGGTTTGGAAACCTAAGACTATCAACAACATTGAACAAACTTTGTTGGTTCAAACTAATTTTCATTCAAAGAAAAATGACTTATGGGTCGTGGACAGTGGATGTTCTAACCATATGACTAGCGATAAGGACAAGTTTATAAAACTTGAAGATTATGTAGGTGGATATGTTAAGTTTGGTGTTAACTCTGGTATTCAAATTAAAGGTAGAGGTTCACTTCTTCTAAATGAAGACACTCCTATCTATAATGTGTGCTATGTGGAAGGTCTCAAGCATAATCTTCTAAGTGTTAGTCAAATCTGTGATAGTGGTTATCATGTTCTTTTTAATTCGCAGGGATGTGAGATTAAGAACAAGCTTGGAAAGGCTGTTGCAGCTAGAAGGAGGACAAAAGGAAATGTGTACAATCTCCTTAACTCATCTTACAATGACAATATTCAAGGTATGTGTCTAATGGGCCAAATTGAAGAGAGTTGGTTATGGCATAAATATTAGGACACATAAACTTTGAAAATCTAGTTAGAATCAATAAGAATTAGAATGTTAGAGGTTTACCAATTCTTAACAAGCCAGAAAATTTTGTGTGCAAAGAATGCTTAAGTGGTAAACAAACTAAAATTAGCTTCAAGAAAAAAGAATATTCTTCTTCAAAACCTTTACAGCTTGTGCATACTGATTTATGTGGACCAACTAGAACAAGGTTTATCAATGGTGAAAAATACTTTATGATTTTTGTAGATGATTATACTAGAATGGTTTGGGTCACATTTCTTAAGCACAAATCAGAAGCCTTTGAAAGGTTCAAAATCTTTCATAAAATGGTTGAAAAGGAATCTGATCTAAAACACAAATGCCTTTGTTCAGACAAAGGAGGTGAATTCACCTCTCAAGAGTTTATTGATTACTCTGAACAACATGGTATTAAAAGGCGATATGCTACAACTAAAACACCTCAACAAAATGGGGTAGTTGAACGTAAGAATAGAACTATAAAAGAAATGGCTAGAACCATGCTAGATGAAGCTAAATTGTCTGATATGTATTGGAAATAAGCTATTCATACAATTGTATACATTTTGAATAGAGTGCAACTTAGGGTGAAATCTAAAAACACTCCTTATGAATTGTGGTTTGGAAAAAAACTACTTCTGTCAAATACTTTAAAATTTTTGGAAGTAAGTGTTTTATCAAAAAGGATGATGATAATCTTGGAAGTTTTCAATCCAAAAGTGATGAGGGTATCTTTTTGGGATACTCAACTCACAACAAAGCTTATAAATGTCTCAAAAAAAGGCTTAATAAGATTGTTGAAGTTGTTAATGTAAAATTTGATGAAAGACCACATTTGAATGTTGAATCTTTGCAAAATAATGAGGAAGAAGAACTTGAATTTGAAATAATTTCTGAAGGAGTTGGAACAACAAAGTCTATTGCTGAATCAGCAAGCCCTAAAAATGAAAATGCAAGTCCTGAAAAGGCTACATCAAATGCTCCTTTGAAAAATCTAGCTATATACCACTACAAAGATCAGATTATTAGGGATAAAAATGCAGGAGTTCAAACTAGAAGAAAGGCTGGAGAATCTGATGAAAAGGCACAAATTGCTTTATGTCTAGTTACTCAGTTTGAGCCTAAATTTTTTAATGAAGCTCTCACAGACTCATGTTGGCTTAATGCTATGCAGGAAGAAATTGATTAGATTGAGAAAAATCAGACTTGGGAGTTAGTCCCAAGACCAGATGACAAGAATGTCATTGGAGTAAAATGGATATATAGAAATAAGGTTAATGAAAATGGTAATCTTATTCGTAACAAAGCAAGATTTGTCTACAAAGGCTATGCTCAACAAGGAGGTATTGATTTTGGTGAAACCTTTGCACCTTTTGCTAGACTAGAATCTATCAGAATATTCTTGGCTTATTCTGTTTACAAAAACTTTACTATTTATCAAATGGATGTCAAAACTGCTTTTTTGAATGGCTATTTAGATGAAGAGGTCTATGTTGAACAACCTAAAGGATTTATATGCAAAGATAGTCCTAACCATGTTTATAGGTTGAAAAGGCTCTCTATGGCTTAAAACAAGCACCTAGAGCTTGGTACTCTAGGCTGGACAGTCATTTAATTTCTAATGGCTTTGTTAGAGGAGGTGTAGACAGTAATCTTTATGTTAAAACTAAAGGGTTTGATATTTTAGTTGTTGAAATTTATGTTGATGATACTATCTTTGGCTGCAATAATGTCACTATGAGTAAAAAGTTCTCTCAGTTAATGGAATCTGAGTTTGAAATGTCAATGTTAGGAGAATTAAATTTCTTTTTGGGTCTTCAAATCTCTCAATGTGAGACTGGAATATTTCTTTCTCAATCCAAATATGCTAGAGAGATGCTTACGAAATTTAAAATGGATGAATGTCATACTGTTAGCACACCCATGGCTACTGGATGCAAACTTACTAAAATTGATGATTCTCCTGATTCAAATCAAACGGAATACAAATCCATGATCAGAAATCTCTTATATTTAACTGCCTCTAGACCTGACATTATGTAGGCGGTTTGCACTATTGCACATTTTCAGGCATCACCTAAAGAATCTCATGTTACTGCTATTAAACAGATATTTACATACATTCAGGGCACTCTTGATTATGGTCTTTGGTATCCTAGAAGCAATGATTTCTCTTTGATTACTTATATTGATGCTGACTAAGCTGGTTGTTTGGATGATAGGGAAAGCACTAGTGGTACTGCATTATTTCTTGGTGATCGTTTAGTGGCATGGCACTGCAAGAAACAAGTATTTGTTTCTCTTTCTACTATTGAAGTAGAATACATTGTTGCCACTTCATGCTATACTCAAGTACTATGGATGAGTTAGACTCTTTTAGATATGGGTATTAATGTTTCTAAACCCGTTTCCATTCTTTGTGATAACACTAGTGCGATAAATATATCAAAAAATCCTATCATGCACTCTCGAACTAAACATATTGCTATTAAGTTTCATTTTCTGTGAGAAAAGGTTTTGGCTAATGAAGTCTGCTTATAGTTTGTTGGATCTCAAGATCAGGTGGCTGACATTTTCACTAAGCCCTTAGCAAAAGAGCTATTTGAAAGGCTGAGACTTTGATTGGGAGTTATCTCTCAATCATTACTTCACTAAATCTCCAAGCTACTACTTAGGGGGAGAAAGTTAAATATTTTCATTCTCTTACTACTCTCCCATAATCTTGGTTGTTGCTCTAATAATTTTTTGCAGCTGTTTCTCATTATATTTTGGTTGGCTTCTCAGTTGTGTTTCATGGCAATTGCATGATCTTCTCTTCTACTCTTTGTCATTGAGGTAAAAAAGGGGAGAGTCATTTGTGTTTTGCCATCAAGGACAAAGGGGGAGTTTGTTAGATTCTAGTTGTGTTTATGGTTTGTCCTTGATGACAAAATCCCTAATCCTTATGATTTACAATGGCACTTCTTTGATGTCTCTTGGCTTTTACAGAAAGTTATTTGTTATGTTTAAATTTCAAGATGGTGATAAGAATTCTAATTCAAGCTATGAATACTATTTTTGTGTCTGTCAAAACTTGTAAGTTCGTATTCTTTCTCAGGATGGTTCTCTTTGCATTTCACAGGATTTCACATATCACCATGAGTATGGCAAGGTCTCCCTGATCCACTTTGAAATTTCTAAGTTGCCTATCGGCAAGACATTTCTAATGTTATGTCGATTGAATTTAACATTCTGGCAGCTTTCGGTGTAACATTGTTCATTGTCTCAGTGATAGTAGTTATATCGGCATAAGTTAAATTAGTTGGTATGTGGTCTCAGCGATATCGGTTTGTCACATCGATTAGCACAGGAAAGAATATCTATTGGCATGAGCTTGGCCGTCGGGCTGAGGTCATAGTGAAAAGGTTATGTCTCTCCGACTAATGCATGTGGATGTCTTTTGGCAGGAGTGTTTTAATCAGCATGTGGTCTCTCCGAAGACATATTATCTTACCGACCGTGTTCAGAAAAGGGTCTTATTGGCAAAAATTTTTCTTTGGTATAATGTGATAACGAACCCTGTGGGTGTCGTCGATGGAAAATATTAAGGGCTCTTGATGAAACATATTGTGTTCGATATAATATCTCTCTGACTGTGGAAAGTCATGGCAAAGGCGAATGAAAGGCTTTCGACGAAAGGTTGGTAAAGTCTTAGCGACTCAGAGTGAATAAAGTCTTTCGGTGAAACTTAATGTATTCTATGAAACGTCTTCCCGACAGCATTAGGTTATAGTGACAGTGTTAAAACAAGATAGAAGGCTCATCAATAAGAAAAACCATTTGTCACAGTGACCAATGTGTATTGAATGCCTTTCAAAATGACAAAGTTTGTTCTCCAAGAGGTCTCCCCGAAATTTTTCTGTTATAGTGATTGTGAATGAAACTAAAAGGGCATCTCGGTAAGAAGTTTCCTCTGTCTCAGTGAAATAATGTTTCACTAAGGAAGACCATCGGTGTAGCATGTTGTATTCTATATATCTTCTCTCTGACTCTGGTGCTTCTTGGCGAAAGCGACAACCATAAGGTTGTTCAGCAAAGTTAGAGTTGCCTACGGCATAACGTGTCATCGTTTGAATTGAAAAGATTAGGGAAAACTTTTTGAGTTTATTCTCTTAAGCTGGGTATCAAACCCTAACCTGGCCACCATCATGAATGTTTACGTTTCTATTGTTGCTAACTATAACGGCTTCTACAGAGGTCTATGGAAGGTTTGTTTGATGTGCCTCTCTGGTTGGATGCTCGATAGTGGTTGATGGAGCCATGGGAGTTACAGATTTGTCTGAGAAACAATCTCACAAGTTTCAGAAGCTGGGTGAAATGGATCTTGTTTTGGTTGGTTGTTCTGCCGTTACTTCTAAAGTCTGTTACTTTTTTGGCATTTATAAATAGGAGTAGAAAAATAATTTTTCTGTTCAGCTATTATTGTAATTCTGAGATTATCATTCTTTGGCTGTATGAAAATGTATGATAAAACTCTGCAATAAAAATTTGAATAAAAATGCATAGATTGTAAATTTCTTTTCTATGAGGTATTTTAGAGATTCATTTATTGAATCTTGAAGGTATTTTGTAGACGAGAAAATAGAGAGATATGTGCTTAACTTAAAATAGAGAAATCCTTTGAATCATTACTATTGTTCAAAACATAATTTGAGGGGTTGGTACTCCTTGAGATAGATATCTCTAAATGAGGGGTTGATGCTCCTTGAGTGTGTGCTAAAAAATCAGCCTATAAGGTATTGTGAATAGTTGATTAAAAGATTAAGCCGTGAAGGAATTTAGGGAGTGGTTTTTATACCCCAGGAGTGTTTTCCACTCGGCAAAATATTGTGCCTCTTTGTTCTTCTATGTTCTCTCTGGTTTATTATGTTGTTGTTTCAGTTCACTGTTGAGTCATTATTTTTTTGAATTCTGTTTATGAATGATTACATTCAACTCATGAATGCTCCAATTAGAATGATATTGAGATCAAATCTGAGCTATGTGTTTAAATGTTTTAAAATTCAGTCAAATAGTTAGACATTGATTCACCCCCCCACTCTCAGTGTCATTTTAACTCCAACAAGTATATATAATTATTTATTTTGCAATGCATAAATTATGTAGTTACATAGAATGATTGTAAATATTATGTTTTGATAGTTCATTAAAAATGAAATCGAGTTGTTTTTAAAAATGTTGTATGAATTTGAATTGATGTTTTTGAAAAGATTCTTTTTATGTTTAAACATAGAGTGTGGTCTAAAATACCCACTCAAAAAAATTCACATCATCTTTTCCATGAGCTTTTCAATCATCTCATAATTGTTTTTGTTTAAACTCCTAGAAAATAGATGGATTACAAGCCACAAATGTTGTATCATAACAATTATTACATTTTTACCCTTCAAATTTTTCATATAATATAAGTAATTATTGTTATTCCAAATTCCATATTAATCAATGGAGGTGATGTTTATGGAAAAATCCCTTTGCTAATGGAACATGTAAAGTCATTTGAAGTATTGATTTAAAAAATATCACATAATTTTTTCAATAAGCTTTTGAATCTTATGAAAATGTAAGTTATTTGAACTTCAAGGAAATAGATGGATTAAAAATGATAAATCTCAAATCATAATATTTAGTGTTTCTCCACCCTCAAGTTATAGGGTACGATATGAGCAATTATTTTTTATTATTCTAAATTCCACATTGATCAGTTGAGGTGATATGCAAAGAACCTTGTTTTCTTTGTATTTTATTTTCTAATTTTCTTAGAACATAACATATCACAGTACATTATAAGTTATTTTAAGAAATTAATTTATAAAAGTACAATTAATTTAGATCAATTAAAACATTGTCACTGAAGGAAGTAATTTTGAAATAGAAAAGGAAATTAAACTAAAGTAATTGTAGTATTTAATTAGTGTTATAGATCTCTATAAATAATTTGTCCATGTTAGATAGTTTTTTAATGAATTCGAACAAATATCTTATATGATATTGCTATCAAGATTCAACCATGTAGTTTTAATAGGTCAATGAGTTTCACTCGTAAAACTACACGGTTGAATCTTGATAGCAATATCACAAATATCTTATATTTTTAAATTTTGTTAGTTGTCCCTTTAAATTGTATGTATACATAAAAACTTGTAAATTTTTGCATGATTTTAAATAAATAAAATAATGTATCACATATTCAAAAGAAAGATCTTAAAATTTTGGCTATATTTTTTTTTATAGATTAAGTTATTCGGTCATATAGAAAGGAAGTCACCTAACTCCTCTCACCTATAGTGATGCAGGAGCACCCAATGGTGTAAGGACAATCTTGCATCACCCAAAAATATTGTATTTTCATTATGTTTTAGTTTTTTTTAGTTGTTTTGGGGCCCATGGCGACACATGCAATCTTTGGGATAGTAAGAAGTTTTAAACAACCAAAAATAATCACCTACTATTTTAAGTAAATTGTATTCGAGTTCCTATGGACACAAAAAATTGACCCCAAAAAGAGAAATTAAAAAATAAAATTGCTTGTGAAAGAATCATCTAAAAATTTTATACCCTTTGAAAGATATTAAAATTTTCATCTCGAGGAATTTCCCAATGAGGTTTCAAACACAAAATTGAAGACATTAGAGACTTTGGAATAGGATGAAAAGTTTGGATTTTATATATTTGGTGAAAGCATGTTGTAGATCTCTTCACAAGCTTTCCAATGATATATAACAATTGAAAATCTGACGGTCAAACTTATGACCTCTCTAACTTATAAAAATAAAACAAAATACTTTTAGAGCAAGAAAATAGATGGTGAAATTTTTTGCATCAAAATATGGTTACACGTTCTAGAATATTCTAAGGCAGTTACACTTCTAAGATAAAGATGGAGAACAGAGATTACAAAAAGGGGCTCCAGCAGTGCAGATAGTCGTTTTGGCTTGCAAATTTCTGTAATGAGAAGGTCCATGTAATTATAGTACGTTATTTATCTAATTATTATAATTTTACTTCATGGAGATAATAGAAAATAAGCATTTCATTCTGCATTTCCTATTTACTTCTCTTATTTAGCTGTGTGTGGTTTTGTGAGGGGAGTACCCTTCATCATATAGTGTATAAAATGATTTAAATGCATTTCAAGAATGAATCTTTGCCTTAAATATTTGATTATTTAAACTTCCTAAATAATTGAAAAATAAAAGAACATTCAATTTAGAATGGATAGTATAGACACCTAAATTATATAAATGATCCCTCTTTGTGTATCCAAAGAAATTTATCCAAATTTCCCTTTTGTTAATATTTTTTAATACGCTTTCCCATTTAGAAAGCGAAAATAATTTTTTAACTCGTACTTTTATGTTATTAGACTATAGCAATTACACGTAATGTTTCTTATCGTAAAAATAAGTGAATTTGATTTTTATATATCTATAGTAATCACGTGAGAGAGCTAAGAAAATTATTGTACAGCCTTCACATATGCTGTACGAAACGGTTTGGTTACTTGAACTTCTTTATTGAACGACATGAAACAATGGGAGTTTAAAAGATCACGCAATTTAGAATACGTAGGTCTGATGGAAGAGATTAAAGCCTAAATGTTAAATCATAATTATCTGAATTATTACAGTTCATTGAAAAAAAATTGAGTTGTTTTTAAAATTTTTTTTGAATTTGATGTGATCTAAAAGATTCTATGTATATTCAAAAATTGAGTGTAGTCTAAAATATCCATTCAAAAAATTTCACACCATCTTTTCCATGATCTCTTCAATCATATCGTAATTGTTGTTGTTTGAACTCCTACAAAAGAGATGGATTACAAGCTACAAATGTCGTATCATAATAATCATTACTTTTCTACCCTTCAATTGTTTGGTAAAATATAAGTAATTATTGCTTGTTATTCCAAATTTCATATTAGTCAATAGAAATGATGTGTGTGGAAAGATCCCTTTGTTGATGGAACATGTAAAATCATTTGAAATATTGATTTAAAAAGTATCACACAATTTTTTCAATAAGCTCTTCAATCTTATCAAAATGGTAAGTTATTTGAACTTCTAGGAAAAAGATGGATTGCAAATGACAAATCTCAAATCCTAATATTTGTCATTTCTCTAACTTCAAATTGTAGGCATGATATGAGTAATTATTGCTTATTATTCCAAATTCCACATTGATCGATAGAAATTATGTGTAGAATATCTTGTTTTCTTTTTGTTTCTTTTTCTATTTTTCTAAGAACATAGCATATCAAAATAAAAATATAAAAAACACAACTCAATTTGAGTGAAAAATACTTGATAGAATACTATTTTAAGTTAAGAAATAAATTTATAAAAGCACAATTAATTTAGATCAAATATAACATTGCAACTAAATCTAGTAATTAAAATAGTAAAGAAAACTAAACTAAAGTAATTTTAGTATTTAATTATATTTTTAATGATAAAGAAGTGTTATTGATCTCAACAAATAATTTGTCAATGTTAGAGAGTTTTTTAATGAATATGAACAAATATCTTATATTTCTAAAAAAATTGTCTATCACTTTAGATTTTATGTATACATATTTTTTGTTTTGTTTTTTTTTTGATAAAAGTGGCAAAGCCATTAAAATTTTATTATTATAATTTTTTTTACATTTTTCCAAGTAAAATTCAATCCTGGGACTACAAAGAGAGCCAAAGCAGATATACAAAATGAAAGTTTGCATAATCAATAAAACCCTTCCAAAAGCATGTACCCAAAGGTTAAAGAAAAAACAAACCACCCACCAACCCCTAGTCTTGAATTTCTAGAAAAGTATGCAAAGCCCCAAAGATACAAAATAAGGGCATAATCAAGCTAATACCAAGAGTGCTCAATATTCCTCCAATTGAGAAGTGGAACTGGAACTGGCCTCATAATGAGAGAGGCAGTAGATGCTCCAAAGTGTAAACCTCCACTTTTTTTGGATAGGGACAGCAAAGATTGTCCTGAAAACAATGACCTCACATCCATATCAAATAGGAAATGCAGTGCCAAGACTACATCAATGCCAGCTGCAAGAATTTCAAGAGAAAATTTTTCTGAAAGGCGGTGACAATCAAAAATGGCCCCCTCAAAGTCATCACAAATAATGCCAAACTTGACAGCCATAAAAAAATTCCACAAAATCCATTAGAGAGAAATTCATTATGATATATAAAACCACCAAGAGGAAAAAATGCCAAAATCAAAGAAATATTTATCTAAAGCTTTAGGAAGCTCTGGGCTAGAGAAAAAAATAGGCTACATAAATTTAGTAGCAATAATAAAGTCCATTTAAACATCTAATAAGATATCCATGCATATGGTAAGAAAGCGGGAAAGCACTTCAGAAAAGGTAGTAATTGAATTTTTCCATAGCCACTGATTACCCACCACCTTTTTAATAGCCAAAAAGACATTTGCATCATTCAAACATAAAATGTAACCAAGCTTCTCATGATCATATGAAAGAGAATCACTAAATTCCATACACTTTACAGGAAGGGCTACTCTATACCATGCCACTTCAGATTCTGGAAGCATGATTCATACCAAAACAACCTGCAAGACTTGCAATAGACCAACCAACAAGGCAAGTCATTTTGCTTATATAGTGAACACTAATTAAATCACAATACAATCATCCCAAAGGAGATTTAGCATGAATAAAAATCATTAGAACAACCAAAGCATATAAAGGAATGATGAGCAAGGCATTGAATTCCCCAAATACCAAAGATACATGATGCAAAAAATTTGCATTGCATGATAACCATAAATGTAGTAAGCAGTCAAAGACATGATATGCATGTCATATCAAAGTCTTTGAAACAAGATACCGGGTGTGTAGTAAGCAGTCTGCATAATGATATGACAATCAAATCAAAGCCTTCAAAATGAAATAAGAAAACAAACTAATGATAGAAATGTCACGCCAAAGACAATGAAATCTCTTCATTTATACTCTCTTCCATGATGAGCAAGCTCATTCGAGCTTGTTAGAAATAAGGATTTATGAAAATATTTGAAGCAATCATTCCATCATAGCAACTTAGCATAATCATTAAAACAAGAGCCCGGGGAACCAAAAGGTTACTCACTTGTATAAGGGAGGAATTTCTTCCCCCAAGAATTATTTAAAAATATTTTTCTCATCAATAGCTTTATTAGCAAGATAATCAGTAACACAATTGACTTCTCTGAAACAATGTGACACCAAATAGTCGTTAAACAATTTTAATTGCAAAACTTTTTCCAACAGATATTGGAGTTGTCACACACATGTTTTTTTATTGGATTTTACATGAAAAATTACCATAGAGTCTTCTTCAATAACAATATCTCTAATACGTAAGGAAATGGCTAGATCCAAACCAAGACTGAGAGCATCTAGTTCAACCCGATTATTAGTGCCATCAAGTAAGACCTTACAAGTGGCATTCAGAACCTTTGAGCTTGAATTTGAAATAAGTATACCAACTTTATATTTCCATAGATTTCCTCTTAAGGCACCATCATAATTCAATTTATAACTATTCTCTAGAGGAGGTAGCCATTTGGCATCCTTCCTTGCTAAAAATTTATCAATCTTATTTGTGATTGAACCGTGAAAAGGAAGAGTTTTAATCATTGGCCATGATTTCATGATGGAACTATCCCAATTTGAGAAGTTTTTCAAACTATTAATATGTTTGAAAATGTATGCTTTTAGTGCTTCAGAAATTGATCTTTTTGTATTGAATAGCACATCTTCCAGGGAAGAGGCTTTACCTCTGAAGATTTTGTTATTCCTCTCGATCCAAATGTTCCATAGAAGAAAAGATAGGGCGACAACCCATAAATAGGAAAAAAAGGAAGTACAATATAATGAAGGACAAGATTTGAACTAGAGAGATAAGGAAGGGCTTACCATTGAAGACCAACCAAGTTTTTGAAACAACCAAGACCAACACTCTGAGGAAAAAGGATAGTGTAAGAATAACTAATCTGAAGATTCTAAGAAACAACTACAAAAGACATAGGATAAAGTAGCCATAATGCCCAATCTTTCTAGCCTAGCCCCAATTAAGTCTCTATCATGTGTATAGCTACCCAAGCAAAAGCTCCTGCCTTGGGAAGACAAGCTTCATTTAGAAAAAAGAGTATAATGAAGCTCTGATTTTTTAATAGAAGCCAATAAAGACTTATACCCTTCTTTCATAGTATAATTTCCTGACTTTGATTTAGTCCAAATAAGCACATCCTCCTTATTGGAAAAAAAATAGTTCTTTTCCCCATTTCCTCTTTATAAGCCATTTTCAGAGAGAGAAAAATGGGAAAAGCATCAATTGATTTCTAAGAAATGCAAGGAATAGAGTTTGAGAATTCCACTAAAATATAGTCTGCCACATGTGATCTCCAAAGAATTTTAATCCTTGGCATTAGAATATCCCAATATCTACTTTGCATCAATGTGGGGTAACCATTCCATACATCCTCCCAAAACTTATCCTTCTTTTCATTATGAACTAGCCATGAAACATGAGGTAGAATGACCAATCGACAAGAGGAAATGAAGTTCCAAGTAGTAGAACCTTTGGGAAATGATGAGGAAGTAAAGATACACTTGCTTCAATGAGAATTTAAATATTTTGAAAACATAAGTTTGCCCCATCTTGAGTTGGGGCATTGATACAGTCTCCATGTTAATTTATCCCCTAAGGCAATATTCTAGTGGTCTAAGCCTCTAATACCAGTCCCATCAAGATCTTTGGTAAGAAAAACCGTGTCCCAAGTAATAAGGGGAATTCTAGCCTTACCCCCAACATTATCATTCCACAAAAAATCCTCAAAACTAACATTAGATGATTTAAAGTGGAAACATATTAACTTATAGATTTTTGAATGATTTCAACTAAATAAAAGAATGTATCACATATTCAAAATATTAATCTTAAAAAAGTTTATTGTATTTTATTTTATTAAGTTTTTCTCTCATAAACATCATTTAGAAAGGAATCCAACTAAATCTTCTCAAATATAGTATAAAAAATGGTTTAAATGTATTCCAAGAATGAAAAATTTCCTAAACATTTGGTTATTTGTGCTTCGCTATTTAAAAACATGAAGTAATTGTAGTATAAGAGAATATGCAATTTTGAATCAGTAGAATTTATGGAAAACAAAATACCCTAA
>VDFB02000017.1:27867325-28039383 GCA_007258455.2 Sequoia sempervirens | reverse complement strand
TTGTTCTCCAAGAGGTCTCCTTGAAAGTTGTATGTTACAACGATTGTGAATGAAACTAAAAGGGCATCTCGGTAAGAAGTTTCCTCATGTCTCAGTGAAAGAATGTTTTACTAAGGAAGACCATTGGTGTAACATGTTGTATTCGATATATCTTCTCTCTGAATTTGGTGGTTCTTGGCGAAAGCAACAACCATAAGGTTGTCTGGCAACATTAGAGTTGCCTATGGCATAATGTGTCATTGTTTGAATTGAAAAGATTAGGGAAAACTTTTTGAGTTTATTCTCTTAAGCTGGGTATCGAACCCTAACCTGGCCACCATCATGAATGTTTATGTTTCTATTGTTGCTGACTGTAACAACTTCTACAGAGGTCTATGGAAGGTTTGTTTGATGTGCCTCTCTGGTTGGATGCTCGATAGTGGTTGATGGAGCCATGGGAGTTACAAATTTTTCTGAGAAACAATCTCACAAGTTTTAGAAGCTGGGTGAAATGGCTCTTGTTTTGGTTGGTTGTTCTGTCGTTACTTCTGAAGTCTGTTACTTTTCTGGCATTTATAAATAGGAGCATAAAACTAAGTTTTATGTTCGGTTGTTATTATAATTCTGAGATTATCATTCTTGGGCTGTATGAAAATGTATGATAAAAATCTGCAATAAAAATCTGAATAAAAATGCAGAGATTGTAAATTTCTTTTCTATGAGGTATTTTAGGGATTCAATTATTGAATCTTTAAAGTATTTTGTAGATGAGAAAACAGAGAGATATGTGCATAACTGAAAATAGAGAAATCCTTTGAATCATTACTATTGTTCAAAACATAATTTGAGGGGTTGGTACTCCTTGAGATAGATATCTCTAAATGAGGGGTTGATGCTCCTTGAGTGGGTGCTCAAAAATCAGCCTATAAGGCATTGTGAATAGTTGATTAAAAGATTAAGCCTGGAAGGCATTTAGGGAGTGGTTTTTATACCCAGGAGGGTTTTCCACTCAAAAATATTGTGCCTCTTTGTTCTCTGTATGTTCTCTCCTCGGGTTTATTATGTTGTTGCTATTTCAGCCAATCGTTGAGCCACACATTTTTCTGAATTTATGAAAGATTACATTCAACCTTATGAATGCCCAATTAGAAATATATTGAGATCAAACTGAAGCAGTGTTAAATGTTTTAAACGTAAATAAATAGTTAGACATTGATCACCTCCCACTCTCGGTCATTTTAACTCCAACAAGTATATATTATTATTTATTTTGCAATGCATAAATTATGTAGTTACATAGAATGATTGTAAATATTAATTTTTTATAGTTCATTAAAAATAAAATTGATTTGTTTTTAAAAATGTTGTATGAATTTAAATTGATGTTTTTGAAAAGATTCTTTTTTTATGTTTAAACATGGAGTGTGGTCCAAAATATCCACTCAAAAAAATTCACATCATCTTTTCTATAAGCTTTTCAATCATCTCATAATTGTTGTTGTTTAAACTCCTAGAAAATAGATGGATTACAAGCCACAAATGTTGTATCATAACAATTATTACTTTTTTACCCTTCATATTTTTCATATAATATAACTAATTATTGTTTGTTATTCCAAATTCCATATTAATGAATGGAGGTGATGTTTATGGAAAGATCCCTTTGCTAATGGAACATGCAAAGTCATTTGAAGTATTGATTTAAAAAATATCACATAATTTTTTCAATAAGCTTTTCAATCTTATGAAAATGTAAGTTATTTGAACTTCAAGGAAAGAGATTGATTAAAAATGATAAATCTCAAATCATAATATTTGGTGTTTCTCCACCCTGAAATTATAAGGTATGATATGAGTAATTATTTCTTATTATTCTAAATGAACCACATTGATCAATCAAGGTGATATGCAAAGAACCTTGTTTTCTTTGTGTTTATTTTTCTAGTTTTCTTAGAACATAACATATCACAGCATAATAATAAGTTATTTTAAGAAATTAATTTATAAAAGTACAATTTATTTAGATCAATTATAACATTTTCAGTGAAGGAAGTAATTTTGAAATAGAAAAGGAAATTAAATTAAAGTAATTGCAGTATTTAATTAGTGCTATATATCTCTATAAATAATTTGTTGACGTTCGATAGTTTTTAATGAATTGGAAAAAATACCTTATATGATATTGCTATCAAGATTCAACCATGTAGTTTTAATAGGTCAATAAGTCTGACTCACTACACTATTGAATCTTGATAGCAATATCACAAATATCTTATATTTTTAAATTTTGTTAGTTGTCCCTTTAAATTGTATGTATACATAAAAACTTATAAGTTTTTACATGATTTTAAATAAACAAAAGAATGTATCACATATTCAAAAGAAAGATCTTAAAATTTTGACTATATTTTTGTTTTATAGATTAAGTTATTCCATCATATCAGTCATATAGAGAGGAAGCCACCTAACTCCTCTCACCTATAGTGATGCAGGAGCACCCAATGGTGTAAGGGCAATCTTGCATCACCCAAAAAATATTGTATTTTCATTTTGTTTTAGTTATTTTTAGTTGTTTTGGGGCCCATGGTGACACATGCAATCTTTGGGATAGTAAGAAGTTTGAAACAACAAAAAATAATCACTGCCTATTTTAAGTAAATCGTATTTTAGTTCCTATGGACACAAAAAACTAAGCCAAAAAAGTGAAATTAAAAAATAAATCTATTTGTGAAAGAATCATCTAAAAATTCTATACCATTTGGAAGATATTAAATTTTTCATCTCGAGGAATTTCCCAATGAAGTTTCAAACACAAAATTGAAGACATTAGAGACTTTGGAATAGGATGAAAAGTTTGGATTTTATATATTTGGTGAAAGCATGTTGTAGATCTCTTCACAAGCTTTCCAATGATATATTACAATTGAAAATCTGACAGTCAAACTTATGACCTCTCTAACTTATAAAAATAAAACAAAATACTTTTAGAGCAAGAAAATAGATGGTGAAATTTTTTGCGTCAAAATATGGTTACACCTTCTAGAATATTCTAAGGCAGTTACACTTCTAAGATAAAGATGTAGAACAGAGATTACAAAAAGGGGCTCTAGTAGTGCAGATAGTTGTTTTGGCTTGCAAATTTCTGTAATGAGAAGGTCCATGTAATTATAGTACATTATTTATCTAATTATTACAATTTTACTTCATGGAGATAATAGAAAATAAGCATTTCATTCTGCATTTCCTATTTACTTCTCTTATTTAGCTGTGTGTGGTTTTGTGAGGGGAGTACCCTTCATCATATAGTGTATAAAATGATTTAAATGCATTTCAAGAATGAATCTTTGCCTTAAATATTTGATTATTTAAACTTCCTAAATAATTGAAAAATAAAAGAACATTCAATTTAGAATGGATAGTATAGACACCTAAATTATATAAATGATCCCTCTTTGTGTATCCAAAGAAATTTATCCAAATTTCCCTTTTGTTAATATTTTTTAATACGCTTTCCCATTTAGAAAGCGAAAATAATTTCTTAACTCGTACTTTTATGTTATTAGACTATAGCAATTACACGTAATGTTTCTTATCGTAAAAATAAGTGAATTTGATTTTTATGTATCTCTAGTAATCACGTGAGAGAGCTAAGAAAATTATTGTACAGCCTTCACATATGCTGTACGAAACGGTTTGGTTACTTGAACTTCTTTATTGAACGACATGAAACAATGGGAGTTTAAAAGATCATGCAATTTAGAATACGTAGGTCTGATGGAAGAGATTAAAGCCTAAATGTTAAATCATAATTATCTGAATTATTACAGTTCATTGAAAAAAAAATTGAGTTGTTTTTAAAATTTTTGTTTGAATTTGATGTGATCTGAAAGATTCTTTGTATATTCAAAAATCGAGTGTAGTTTAAAATATCCATTCAAAAAAGTTCACATCATCTTTTTCATGATCTCTTCAATCATACCATAATTTTTTTTGTTTGAAATCCTAGAAAAGAGATGGATTACAAGCTACAAATGTCGTATCATAATAATCATTATTTTTCTACCCTTCAATCGTTTGGTAAAATATAAGTAATTATTACTTGCTATTCCAAATTTCATATTAGTCAATAGAAATGATGTGTGTGGAGAGATCCTTTTGTTGATGGAACATGTAAGATCATTTGAAATATTGATTTAAAAAGTATCACACATTTTTTTCAATAAGCTCTTCAATCTTATCAAAATGGTAAGTTATTTGAACTTCTAGGAAAAAGATGGATTGCAAATGACAAATATCAAGTCATAATATTTGGTGTTTCTCTAACTTCAAATTGTAGTCATGATATGAGTAATTATTGGTTATTATTCCAAATTCCACATTAATTAGTAGAAATTATGTGTAGAATATCTTGTTTTCTTTTTGTTTCTTTTTCTATTTTTCTAAGAACATAGCATATCACAATAAAAATATAAAAAACACAACTCAATTTGAATAAAAAATACTTGATAGAAGACTATTTTAAGTTAAGTTAAGAAATAAATTTATAAAAGCACAATTAATTTAGATCAAATATAACATTGCAACTAAAGCAAGTAATTAAAATAGAAAAGAAAACTAAACTAAAGTAATTTTAGTATTTAATTATATTTTTAATGATAAAGAAGTGTTATAGATCTCAACAAATAATTTGTCAATGTTAGAGTTTTTTAATGAATTTGAACAAATATCTTATATTTCTAAAATTTGTTATCTATCACTTTAGATTTTGTGTACATTTTGTTTTTTTTTGTTTTTTGTTTTTGATAAAAGTGGCAAAGCCATTAAAATTTTATTATTCTAATTTTTTTCACATTTTTCCAAGTAAAATTCAATCTTGGGACTACCAAGAGAGCCAAAGCGGATATACAAAATGAAAGTTTTCATACTCAATAAAACCCTTCCAAAAGCATATACCCAAAGGTTAAGGAAACAAAAAACCACCCACCAACCTGTAGTCTAGAATTTCTAGACAAGTATGCAAAGCCCCAAAGATACAAAATAAGGGCATAATCAAGCTAATACCAAGACTGCTCAAGACTCCTCCAATTGAGAAGTGGAACTAGAACTGGCCTCATAATGAGAGAGGCAACAAATGCTCCAAAGTGCAAACCTCCACTTTTTTGGATAGGGACACCAAAGATTGTCTTGAAGACAATGACCTTGCAACCATATAAAACATGAAATGCAATGCCAAGAAGACATCAATGCTAGCAGCAAGGATTTTAGGAGAAATGTTTTTTGAAAGACGGTGACAATCAACAATGGTCCCCTCAAAGTCATCACAAATAATTTCAAACTTGAGAGCCATCAAAAAATCTCCACAAGATCATTTAGAGAGAAATTCATTATGATATATAGAACCATCAAGAGGAAGAAGACCAAAATTAAAGAAATATTTTTCTAAAGCTTTACAAAGCTCTAGGCTAGAGAAAAAAATAGACTACACAAATTTAGTAGCAAGAATAAAGACCATTTCAACATCCAATAAGATATCCATGAATATAGTAAGAAAACGAGAAAGCACTTTAGAAAAGGTAATAATTGAATTTTCCCATAGCCATTGATTACCCACCACCTTTTTAATAGCCAAAAAGAAATCTGCATCATTCAAACAAAAAACCTAACCAAGCTTCTCATGATCATATGAATGAGAATCACTAAATTCCATACACTTTATAGGCAGGGCTACTCTATACCATGCCACTTCTGATTCTGGGAGCATGATTCATACCAAAACGGCTTGCAAGACTTGCAATAGACCAACCAATAAGGCAAGTCATTCTTCTTATATAGTGAAAAACAATTAAAACATAATACACTTGTCCCAAAGAAGATTTAGCATGAATAAACATCATTAGAACAACCAAAGCATATAAAGAAATGATGAGCAAGGCATTGATTTCCCCAAATGCCAAAGATATGATGCAATAAATTGCATTGCATGATTACCAGGAATGTAGTAAGCAGTCAAAGACATGATATGCATGTCAAATCAAATCCTTTGAAATAGGATACTAGGTATGTAGTAAGTAGTCTACATAATGATATGACAATCAAATCAAAGCCTTCAAAATGAAATAAGAAAAAAAGATAATGATAGAAATGTCACACCAAAGACAACGAAATCTCTTAGTTGATACTCTCTTTCATGATGGGCAAGCTTATTCGAGCTTGTTAGAAACAAAGATTTATGAAAATATTTGAAGCAATAATTCCATCATAGCAACTTAGCATAATCATTAAAACAAGAGCCTAGAGAACCAAAAGGTTAGTCACTTGTATAAGGGAGGAATTTCTTCCCCCAAGAATTATTTAAAAATAATTTTCTCATCAATAGATTTATTAGCAAGATAATCAGCAACACAATTCACTTCTCTGAAACAATGTGACACCAAATAGTTGTTAAACAATTTTAATTGCAAATTTTTTTCCAAAAAATATTGGAGTTGTAACACACAGGTTTTTTTATTGGTTTTTGCATGAAAAATTACCATAAATTCTTCTTCAATAACAATATCTTTAATACCTAAGGAAATGGCCAGATCCAAACCAAGACTGAGGGAATCTAGTTCAACCCAATTATTAGTGCCATCAGGTAAGACCTTACAAGTGGCTTTTAGAACCTTTGAGCTTGAATCTGAAATAAGTATACCAACTTTGGATTTCCCTAGATTTCCTCTCAAGGCACCATCATAATTCAATTTGAAACAATTCCCCAGAGGAGGTAGCCATTTTGCATCCTTCCTTGCTAAAAATTTATCAATCTTATTTGTGATTGAAGCATGAAAGGGAAGAGTTTTAATCATTATCCATGATTTAATGATGGAACTATCCCAATTTGAGAAGGCTTTCAAAATATTAATTTGTTTGAAAATGTATTCTTTTAGTGCTTTAGAAATTGATTTTTTGGTATAAAATAGCACATCTTCTAGGGAAGAGGCTTTACCTTTGAAGATTTTGTTATTCCTCTCGATCCAAATGTTCCATAGAAGCAAAGATAGGGATACAACCCATAAATAGGAAAAAAAGGAAGCACAATATAACGAAGGCCAAGATTTGAACTAAAGAGCTAAGGAAGGGCTTACCACTGAAGACCAGCCAAGTTTATGAAACAACCAATACCAACACTATGAGGCAAAAGGATAGTGTAAGAATAATTGATTTGAAGATTCTAAGAAATAACCACAAAAGACATAGGAGAAAGTAGCCATAATTCCCAATCTATCTAGCCTAGCCCAAATTAAAACTCTATCATGTATAGCTACCCAAGCAAAAGATCACGCCTTGAGAAGACAAGCTTCATTCCAAAAAAGAGTATAACGAAGCTCTGGTTTTTCAATAGAATCCAATAAAGACTTATACCCTTCCTTCATAGTATAATTTCTTGACTTTGATTTAGTCCAAATAAACACATCCTCCTTATTAGAAAACAAAATAGTTCTTTTCCCCATTTCCTCTTTATAAGCCATTTTCAGAGAGAGCAGAATGGGAAAAGCATCAATTGATTTCTAAGAAATGCAAGGAATAGAGTTTGAGAATTCCACTAAAATATAGTTCGCCACATGTGATCCCCAAAGAATTTTAAGCCTTGGCATCATAATATCCCAATATCTGCTTTGCATCAATGTGGGGTAACCATTCCATACATCCTCCCAAAAGTTATCCTTCTTTTCATTATGAACCTGCCATGAAAGATGTGGTAGAATGACCGATCGACAAGAGGAAATGAAGTTCCAAGTAGTAGAGCCTTTGGGAAATGAGGAGGTAGTAAAGATACACTCGCTTGGATGAGAATTTAAATATTTTGAAAACATAAGTTTGCCCCATCTTGAATTGGGGCATTGATATAGTCTCCATGTTAATTTATCTCCTAAGGAAATATTCTAGTGGTCTAAGCCTCTAATACCAGTCCCACCAAGATCTTTTGTAAGACAGACCCTGTCCCAAGGAATAAGGAGAATTCTAGCCTTACCCCCAACATTATCATTCCACAAAAAAATATCAAAACTGACTTTAGATGTTTTAGAGTGGAAACATATTAACTTATAGATTTTTGAATGATTTCAAATAAATAAAAGAATGTATCACATATTCAAAATATTAATCTTAAAAAAAATTACTATATTTTATATTATAGATTAAGTTGTTCTCTCATAAAAATCATTTAGAAAGGAATCCAACTAACTCTTCTCAAATATAGTATACAAAATGGTTTAAATGTATTCCAAGGATGAAAAATTTCCTAAACATTTCATTATTTGCGCTTCATTATTTAAAAGCATGAAGTAATTGGAGTATAAGAGAATATGCAATTTCGAATGGGTAGATCTTATGGAAAACAAAATACCCTAATTTTTAAAGTAAAATGGTAGGATCATTTTTTTTTATATAGTTTATAAATAACATATATCAAATCATAATAATCGAAAATATTAGATTTTCATAGTTTATTGAAAATAAAGTTGAGTGGCTTTAAAAAAGTTGTGAATTTGAATTTTTTTTTCTAAAATATTCTTCTTAAGGTGGAAAATGAATTGTGGTAAAAAATTTCCATTCAAGAAATCTCAAATAATTTTTTCCTTGGATTCTTCAATTATATCACTAAAAAATAAAATTGAGGGGCTTGTGAAAAATTTGTATGAATTTCAATTGATGTTTTTTGGAAAGATTATTTTTTATGCACTATGGTCCAAAATCTCCACTCAAAAAACTTGACATAACTTTTTCATGAGCACTTCAATCATATCATAATTGTTGGTCATTTGAATTTCCATAAAGGAGAGATTATAAGCCAAAAAATTTAGATCATAATAATTAATGTCTTTCACCATCAATTTTTTAGTACAATATGAGTGATTATTGCTTGCTATTCCAAATTCTACATTAGTCAATAGTGGTGATGTTTATGAAAATGTCCCTTTGTTGATGGAATATGGAATGTGATAAGAAATATTGATTAAAAAAGTAATATAACTTTTTCCATAAGCTCATCAATCTCAAGAAAATTTAGTTACTTTAACTTATAAGAAAAAGATGAATTATGAATGGAAAATCTCAAGTTTTCATTATTTCAAACTATTTCATATTCCACATTAACCAGTAGAGGAGGTGATGTGCAAAAAATCTTGTTTTATTTTTGTTTCTTTTTAATATTCCTGAGATCATCATGTATTAGAATTAAAATATACAAAACAAAATTCAATTTAAAAAAAGTTAATAAGATTATTTAAATTTATTTTAAGAAATGAGTTTAATAAAGTATAACTAATTTATATTAATTATAACATTGTCACTAATGCAAATAATAAAAAAGAAGAAATTAAACTAAATTGAATATAGTATTGGATAAGATATTGAATGATAAATAAGTGTTGTAGATCTTGACAAATAATTTATCAATGGCATTAAAACTATTCATTTCAAGTGGTATCAAAGCTAGGACTAAACATGTATACCTCATATTGAATGTGATCCTTGAGGCCACCCAACAACAAATAATTCAAGTTCTCCTCTGTAATTTTATTCACTCTTAAGGAAATATTTTGGAATCACTTAATATAATCCTTAAATAATCATGTTTGTTGAAATTTAGCTAGTTGGCTGAAGAAGTTGTCTATCACACTGTTGCTATATTGTTCTTGGAATTCCTACGTAAAAATCGACCATGACATAGTGAGACCCTTTTTCTTTCGATGAGTACAAATACAATGATACCAAATGAATTGATTTCGTTCTAAATAAAGGGAAGCCATTATGACATTTTATCCATTGGGGACTTGATGGACTTCAAAAAAATTCTCCATTTGGTTTATCCATGTTAGAAGATCCTTGCCATCAAACTTGTGCATATCCACCTTTGGTATCAAATTCATATTTCCCATAGGAGTATTAAGATTTGGGTCAAGAGTTGCTAACTTGGAAGATTCACCTTGGTTTCTTCAGACCTTCTTACTTGGTTCATTCATATGGGTGCTTAACATGATTCATATGTTTGATATATCTCTGATTCTCCTCTTAGGTCACACATCTCCATCTTGACTGAGGAAATGTCTTCCTTGACCTCAATTATTTGCTCATTGGGATTAATATTGTCTATTGTTACCTCATCTTTATCAGTGGATTTTCTCAGTGTGACAAAATTCTTTTTTCCCTTTATTGCAAGTCCCATCATGATGAAAACCAATAATTTTGTAATAAATCACACAAATGAAACCTAAATTCTCTAAAATTTTTACTTTAACTATAGTGTCAAAAAATGTCTTTCTACACATTTTTACACTTAATTTGGAAAAAATTAATGACAAATTGGACTTAATGTCACCTTGATCTGGTGTTGTGACACGTTTTACACATCCACATTAGGTTTAGGGCCCATTAAAGCTAAATAAACCTAGCTTTGCCTTAATTTAATATTTTAAAGTATATTTATTTACACCTTCACATTAAATTTAGGAGGCTTGTAAACTAAATGGACCTAGTCTAGTGTTGTAATGTGTTTTTCACATTCAAATGTGATTTAGGTCCCTTCTAAGCTAAATAGATGTAATTTGGCATTAATTTAATGTTGTAAAGTATATTTATTTGCACTTTCACATTGTATTTTGGGATCTCTTGCATTTATGACCTTTATAGCATCATTAATAGGCCCCTTTGACCCTATACTATGCATCTTAATGCATATTTTAATAAAAAAACCCAACAATATCAACATATAAACTTAATTTACACACTCCTTGATAATTTAACACTCAAAATAGGCCTTGTGGGAACCACTCACCACTTTGGGTGAATGAGTCCCATCCAGGTGGGACTGATTCACCCAGATTGGCGAATGACTCTTATTTAGCCTATTTTCAAGGTTTTAAGCCATAAAATTTGATTTTAAGTTGAAATTTCTTCTATGTCGGCCTTTGGGATCAAATAAATGGTCATTTGAGTGCATTTCCTATATAAAAAAGCTTTCAAATCATTACTTTATATAAGCATTCTTGATATCAAGTCAAGAAAGCAAGAGTTAAGCATTCTGAGACTTCATAAGATTGTTAGGAGAGTTTGCAAGATAATTTATAAGTAATTAGGGGAAGCTTCTTCATTAATTGTTGCAAAAATTCAAGATTAATTATCATGTCAAGGATATCAAGCATCAAGCATGTTATTGAGCTAGTGTTGTGATGTAGCATTGAAGATCCAATATCAAACATTGTTCTACACCTATTTTCAAGGTCAAGATCTACATCCTTCATGACCATTTCATGTTGGTTGTAGATTTACAAGACATAATTCAAGGTATCATTTTTCATGTTTCATATCCTATGTTTCATGTTTCATGTCCTTGTTTCATTTTTTCATCATTTGGTTTAATTACTTAAAAGGGGTTTAATCAAGGAAAACCCCTATTCACTAACAATCAAAAAGTTTTTCTCCTCTTTACATGTGTTATTATAGATCCAGGTGTTTTGGATCCTAGAGGATCATTGAAGATTTGGTTTTGAACCATATATTTTTGGGTAGGGCTTATAGGCTACTCTTGCACTCTTAGGAATGTTTCACCTAAAAGGAGAGAGATACACCTCACTCAAAAGTCTAGCTAGGTTCACTCAAATTAAGATGTGTATGATATTTTTTAGGATAAATGAGATGATCTAAATGCAACTAAGCTATGAAATTTATCAAATATGAATACAAAACCTAAAAAATAAGTGATATTTGAAAACACATTGTGTAGTGCAAAAACACCTAGAAATGAATGTAAATTGTAACAAAACTTGACGAAACTAAAAGTGTGCACTTGGAATGTGGATGGAGACTAAAAATTACTTCTAGAATGCTGCTGGTGCTGATTTTCAGGCCTGGTGGGACTCATTCACCATTCTGGGTGAATCAGTCCCATTTTTGCAAAATAGTGTCAGAACTTGTTTTGGACAAAAGTGTATCTAAAAGTGCAAAAAACTCAAAATTGAATGGAAGTGGGACCCATTCATCACTAATGGTGAATGAGTTCTCTTTTTAATTTTTGTAGATTCAAATGTGGGATCCGAAGCTCTCGGTCTGCACTTTGATTTCTAAACCTCAAAATGAGTTTTTGTTGATATTTTGACTTGTTGAATGAAGAGAAGACCTAAAAAAATTTGCAACTTGATCTTCAATTATTTCCAAGCTTCCAAGAGACCTAAATCTATAAACACACAAGACAAGAGAGAGAAATGTTGAATGTTAGGGCGTGGCAGTTTTCCTTGGTCGAAACCCTTTTAGGTAATTGAACCAAAATGATGAAAGAATGGAATGAAGCATGCAATGATGGAGTTGATTACCTTTCCATGATGTTTATCTTGAAAGTCTACAACAAAACATAAAGTATTTTCCCTTGAATGTATGAAAATTGTTGTCTTGGTGACTTGAAATGAAGAATCCCTAAGTTGCTTGACTTGAGATATAAGATTGGTGGATGAATGAATGATAAGAGATACGAATTAGGATTAAAAGACTTATATTTATAGGAATTTCATCTTATTTTCCTATTAATACCTCATCAAAGGCCGACATGAAGTAAGACTAAACTTAAATTTCACTTTTTTCCCACTCAAAGGTTGAAAATGGGCTAGATGGGACTCATTTGCCACCATAGGTGAATGGGTCCCACTTGGATAGGACTAATTCACCATGCATGGTGAATTGGTCCCATAGGAGCCATTTTGATAGCTAGGATGCCAGGAGATAAGGAAATAAGGTTAAAATTGTAACTTTGTCAGGAATTTTATTGAATGTTTCCTTAGGATGCACCATATGTGGTAATAGGGACCTATTAGTGATTATGTAAAAGTTAATTAGGAATTGGGACACATAATTCAATGTGAAAGTATGATTAAATACACTTTACAACACAAAAATGTGGCCCACATAGCCTAGGAAGGAACAAGAACCAATGCGAATGTGCAAGACACATTACAACACTAGGTTATCATTAAGTTCAATTCAAAACCTTCTAGATTGATGTAATAATGTTATTAAAAACATTTAATAATGTTGAATTAGGGAGAAATGGTTTCATTAGGTCTAGAAAAGTGTGAAATTCCATTACAAGACTTTACAACACCTTTACAAGACATCGTTAAAAGCATGTTATTCAATTTGCAAGGGTCCAAGACCTTGTGTGGATGTATAAAATGCCTCAAAAAACTTGAATCAAGGATTCATTAATTCCAATTTATCATGAATTATTCCTATGTTAAGCAAAAGGTCCTTTTTTCTATGGTACATTTAGCCCCCACTTTAGTGAGAGGATGAACTTGCTTCAAACTCACACTAAAGTAGAAATTCAAGAGAGATATGAGTGTATAGATGAAGATGATAAAGGATGAAAAAGATCAAGAAGGTAGTCAAACCCCTAGGATCCAAGATCCTAAGTCAAACCGACAAGATACATAATCATGCAATGAAAAGAAAGGAAAACAGGGTGAAAAAGATGTGCTCACTCTAGGGCCACAAAACATAAGGTCATTTGTAGGGTGAGATGTCCTAAAGAGGTGGTTTAGTGAGAAATTCATGCCCATGTGTTGGCTTCCCACTGTATAATGAGAAAGTCATGCCAGTGTGTTAGCTTCCTGTTATACTAACCATACCAAAGTTACGCTCTTGATAACTTTGATAAGGCATCACAATGAAAATATTTTTTTTAAATGTTTTGAATGTCATGTAAAAAATTTGTTAAAGGGGATATTTCTTCTTTCATACAAGGTCTTCTTCTTAGAGAGCATTGTTCCTAGTGTCTCCAAGAGAAGATGAATTAGAGTTTTCAAATCATTATCCATGGGATGCCTCATTCATATTAGGCCACTTTAGTTGATCATACACTCTTGGAAGGAATCAAGCCTTATTATACCACCAAGAAGAGGACACATCACAAGAAAAAGTAAATCACACCATGAAATTTGTAAAAATATGTTGCCTATGTATTCCCCCCACTTTAAAGTGGTTGCTAACACCATTACTATGACCAATTTCTTTAAATTAGAAGAGAGGTATGATAGCTTATTCAAAAATCCCTATGCTAAATGATATGTTTTTGATAAGTTGTGTCATGAAGAAAGGGAGTATGTCACATGTGAGTCAATTTTAAGACATGTCGTCCACATCCAAAGCTTGCTCATATATGTTCATGAAAGGTTAACGACTAGTCAAAAGAGACAACGACAAGTGACATATGTGGATAAGGCTTTCTAACCCTTTTCCCTTAATTAGTTGAAGGAAAGGGTGAGCCTAGAATGGATGATGGTATGTTGCCCCTTGCGATGGATGAAAAACATGCAATAGTGAGTATGTTATGATCCTACAACTATTGCATGGCAAGGAGCAACAACTAATGTTATTTATGTGGATAAGGAAGAGTCTCTGAAGAGTCTTGTGTGATAGTATTGACATTGAGTGAAGGTTTGTTGGATAGGTTGATTTCTATGAAAGGACAATCAACAAGACCATGATTTGGTGTTTGTGTTTTATGTTCTAGAGGGGCATGGATACTTTGTTCTATAACATCACAACCTTTTTTAGGTTGCTTCATAAGTCTTTCAGGTTTGAGGTTGGCATTGATTATATACACTTTGTCAAATATGTGAGAAATGCTATTGTAACTTGGTTGGTATGAAACATTATGCTTAGGTGGATAAAGGATTAGTTCAAGTTTGTTTTGAGTTTGTTGCTTATGTGATGATGGGTAAAGAATTAGGAGATTCTTTGGATGTCCCACAAAATATGTATGTGATTCATTGAGTGAGGGGGATTGAATGGACACTTGCACATTGATAACCTTAGTGGTCTTGGTTTGATTTATCCCTAAGGAAGACATATCATTTTCTTGCACCATAATAGTCACCCTAGGAGGAGAGTTGTTAGGAGAACTACAATCCAAATGTTCTTGATTTTCAAGGATTGGTTCTTCCAAAATGTCATCATCATAAGTAAGGGATCTATCCATGGTTGAATTTTCTTGTTCTATGATGTGTTCCCACATAAGATTCTCAAGATTCGCATCTATGGAATCGTATAACACCATAATATGTTCTTCACCAATAGGAGAGATATTAGGAGAGTGGAAAATTTGATTGTTGTCTATGATCTCATTATCTTGTGTCACAAAATTTACCCTAGTAGGAGAGCTTTGAGGAAAGTGGCAATCAAGAGGTGCATCACATGTCATGGTTAAATGTTGTAAAGAAGCTTCATCACAAATTGGGGTGAAATCAAGGGAAGGACAACTATGATTTGTATGTGTTTCAATGAGTGGATATTCTTGTTAAAAAAGATCCTTCCAATTGTTAGGAACATTAGGGAGGAGAGAAATAATGTTATAACTCTCAATCACTAGATCTCTTGATACCAACACATCCTCTAAACAAATGTATTTGCCATGATCATTCTGAAAAGCATTGTCACAAATAGGGGAGGTGTTAAGAGATGAATGGAGACAAGATAAAGTGGTGGAAATGCATTCATCTTGTATTTTTCTACTATCTTTAGAAGGGGAATGAGGAGAAGGAAAAACAAGACCTTCATGATGCTCAACAATTATACCTTCGTTCACCAAGATACCTTTGTCACTAAAAGGAGAGGTATTGGGAGAAGTAAAATTATGATCATTATGTTTATCTATGTTTGAAGTCCCTTCTAACACATCATCCGTACAAATAGGAGAGATAGGAGGGAATGTAAGTTGAAGACAAGGATTTTCATTTTCACTCTCTTGTGCTAAGAGACTGGCATAACTAGGGAATGTATTGAATGAAGGACTAGAATGCTTGTTAACTAGCTTTTTCTTTGAAAATTTGGAGAAGATTGAAACCAACATTCTAAAACAACAATCTATGCTAACTCAATATGCAATGGAAAATATTGAAATGAAATTTAATTTTCAAATAAGAATTGACAGATTATGCTATGCAACAATAGGATAATGCAAACGTTAAATTTAAACTATGCATGAAATGAGCTAATCTAAGCTAAATTTAATGAAATGCACATTACAAAAACTCAACCAACTAATATAGGTAGGTAAAGGCATAAAAAAAAAGGATTAAAATTAGAGCTTTCATTTCTATAAAGGGTAGTTTCAGGGGTGAAAAGGGACTAATTCGCCGAGGATGGTGAAGGAGTCCCAGTATGGACTTTTTTTAGAATTTTAAAAAGAAATTGATGGATTTTGATGTTTTCTGAGTGCTACGTTGTATACCTAAGTTAAAAATGCATAATTTTAGAAAATTTATATGAATTTAGGGACCAAAAATGCAACCTAAATGCACTTTTTTATGAATCCAAAATTTGAAACCTAGCATGCATGCAAATGAAATCATGCAAGTCCTAATGTAAGATCAATGCAAGCTAGATGTATGATGAAGGAAACCAGATCAGAAATGAAGGTATTTAAAAAAATTAGGTTCACCAAAATGAACCGTAGATTTTTGGGTAGGGCTTATAGGCTACTCTTACACTAGTAGGAATGTTTCACCTAAAAGGGGAGAGATAAACCCCACTCAAAAGTCTAGCTAGGTTCACTCAAATTAAGATGTGTATGATGTTATTTAGAATAAATGAGATGATATAAATGCAACTAAGCTATGAAATTGATCAAACATAAATGCAAAACCTAAGAAGCGAGTGATGTTTGAAAACACATTGTGTAATGCAAAAAAACCTAGAAATGAATGCAAATTGTAAGAGAACTTGACGAAGCTAAAAGTGTGCACTTAGAATGTGGATGGAGACTAGAAATTACTTTTGTAATTTTTCTAATGCTAATTTTCTGGCCTAGTGGGACTCATTCGCCATTCTAGGTGAATCGGTCCCAGTTTTGCAAAATTGTACCAGAACCTGTTTAAGACAAAAAGGGTATCTAACAATGCAGAAAACTCAAAATTGACCTAGAAGTGGGACTCATTCACCACTAATGGTGAATGAGTCCAATTTTTAATTTCTGAATATTAAAAGGTGGAATATGAAGCTCTCGGTCTGCACTTTGATTCCCTACAAGTGTTCACTTTGAAAACTCTAATTTTTGAACCTAAAAATGAGTTTTTGTTGATATTTTGACTTGTTGAATGAAGAGAAGACCTAAAAAAAAATTCAACTTGATCTTCAAATATTTCCAAGCTTTCAAGAGACCTAAATCTACAAACACACAAGACAAGAGAGAGAAATGTTGAATGTTAGGGCATGGGCGTTTTCCTTAGTCAAACTACTTTTAGGTAATTGAACCAAAATGATGAAAGAATGGAATGAAGCATGCAATAATGGAGTTTATTACCTTTCTGTGATGTTTGATCTTGAAATTATACAACAAAACATGAAGGATCTTCCCACGAATGTCTTAAAATTGATGTCTTAGTGACTTGAAATGGAGAATCCCTAAGTTGCTTGACTTGAGATGGAAGATTGGTGAATGAATGAATGATACGAGATGTGAATTAGGGTTAAAAGACTTATATTTATAGTAATTTAATCTTATTTTCTCGTTAATACCTCAACACAGGTCGACATAAAGTAAGATTAAAGTTAAATTTCACTTTTTTCCCACTCAAAGGTAAAAAATGGACCAGATGGTACTCATTCGCCACCCATGTTGAATGGGTCCAACTAGATGGGACGAATTTTCCATGCATGGAAAATGGGTCCCACAACAACCATTTTGATAGCTAGGATGCTAGGAGATAAGGAAAGAAGGTTAAAATTGCAACTTTCTCAAGAATTTTATCAAATATTTCCTCAGGATGCATCATATGGGGTAATAGAGGCCTATTAGTGATGATGTAAAAGTCAATTAGGACTTGGGACACATAATTCAATGTGAAAATGTGATTAAATACATCTTACACCACTAAAAGGTGGTCCACATAACCTAGGAAGGCACAAGAACCAATGTGAATGTGCAATACACATTACAACACTAGTTTATCATTAAGTTTAATTCAAAAACCTTCTAGATTGATGTAATAATTCTATTAAACACATTTTATAATGTTGAATTAGGGATAAATGGGTTCATTAGGTCTAGAAAAGCATGAAATTCCATTACAAGACTTTACAACACCTTTACAAGACATTGTTAAAAGCATGTTATTCAATTTGCAAGGGTCCAAGACCTAGTTTGGATGCATAAAATAACTCACAACACCTGAATCAAGGCCTTATTAAGTCCAATTTATCATGAATTATTCTCATTTCAAGGAAGAGGTCCTTTTTTAATATGTTACAAGTTGTAAAGGTGGAGAAAGTCATCAAGTTATAACAAAGTTGTTATCTTCACAAAAAGTCACTTACAATCCTAAAAATCAAGGTTCTAAATACAGAAATAAAGGGGAATAGAAAGAGTAGAAAGTGGGGACCAGATTTAGACTTTGAAGTTCCAAAAAATATAAACTAAACTCATTCACCACAAGTGGTGAATGAGTCCCTCTATAGGTTTTTTTAGATATTTTTGTGGATTCAGATACCCCTTTGTCCAAAACCTGCTCTTGTACAAAAATCCAGAACTGGGACCAGTTCGTACAAAATGGTGAACAAGTCCTACTAGGTAAAAATGTCAAAAAATTTAGTGTTCCATAGCTCCACTTAGCCATCTCAAAATTTCCATATGCACATATTCCTTTACGTAGTTTTCTATGTCATTTCATTTGCATTACTAGGTTATTTAGTTGAAGTTTGCATTGGACTAGGGTTTTGCATGTCATCTTGCATTATAATTTGCATTGCAATAGTATTTCTAACTTCTAAAATTGGTGGTGAACCCATCATTAGTTTCTATTTAGCCCCTAGGACATCTCTATAACAAGATCTCTTTCCCCTTTGCATTGAGATCTCTAGGGTTTGTTCTTAAATGAGAGAGGCCAAAGATTGTCATTGGTTTGGCATCCAGCATCATCCTAGATCTACCTTGCATTGAATTTGCATCAGGGTTTGCATTAGTTATTTTACATCTAGGGTTTCTAAATTTTGCATTAGTGAAAGTGCATATAGGTTGCATTTTTGCATCTAAAACCACTAAAACATTATATAAATATGCATTTGCATTTTGTCTTCAGGTCATACAACATAAAAAGCATCAAAATAAATTGAAATTTTCTATTTAAAAAAAAAAAAAAACTCTAACTAGGACTCATTTTCCCCTCTAGGTGAATCGGTCCCAGTCGAAATTTTAAACTACCTTTTAGAGAATTAAAAATCTCATTTCTATGCTTCCTAAGCTTGCTGATAACATATAGTATAAGTCTGGAAAGTTTCAGGAACATGTATTTTTATGTATCTAGGTCAAATCATCCATATAGTGAAGTCATTTTTAAAGCATTATGAAAATCATTTCGGTATCAAAAGTTTAAGATTTGTAAGTCATTTTTTTACATTTTGAAAACATTGCATAATTTAGATATATTACTTTCTCATGTTAGGATGTGTTCTTTTAAATAATTTAGTGTTTCTAAAATATTAAATGGCTTGTATGATTCTATTTTCCCTACTTATGGGAATAATCTAAAAAATAAAAATAAAACCTTTGATTAGCATGTTGGATATGCTCTGAGTATCTATCAGATTTGTAAAAATGTCATAACACAAGAGGATGTGAGCACAAACAATCATAAAAATTATACTTGTTCTTGTTCTTCTCTTGATTCCTCTCCTATTAGTGACAAAGGTATCTTGGTGAAAGAATATACAATTATTGAGTGTCTTGATTGTTCCACTCCTCCTCCCCCTTTGGAAGGTATTAGAAAACAAGAATATGGGATCATAGACACATTTCTAAACATCACCTTACCTAGTCTTCATTCAACCCTTACCTGCTATAATTTTCTATTGAAAAATGATGATATCATAGATAGTTATGACAATCAAAATTGTCCTTCTCCTAATATACCTCCTCAATGCAAAGAGGATAGGTTGGTGTTAGAAGATGCACCTATTGATAGTCATGAGAATCTTGTTCCTCCCTTCCCTAATGCTCCAACAATTTTGAAAGATCTATTTGGTAGCATGAAAAACATAGTTTTCCTTCTCTTGATGCCTCCCCTATTTGTGATGAAGCTACTTTAAAAAATATAAGCATGGAATGTGATGAACATCTTACAAGCTCTCCTACTAAGATGGATAGTATGGCACAAGATAATGAGACCTTAGAGAAAAAGGACAATAAAATTGGGCCTTCTCTTAATGTCCCCACTATTGATAAAGAAGATTTTCTGACCTCCCCTACATGTAATGAAGTCGTTTTAGAAGAACCAATCTTTTAATGTCATGAACATCTAGCTTGTAGTCTTATTAAAAACTCTCCTCCTAGTGAAGATATCATGGTGCAAGAAAAGGAAAACATTGACAATAATGATATTGTTCCCTTAGATGATGATGATGACTTGTAGCATTAGAATCTCCTTCACTAAGGGATGTTAATATTATTCAACCTCAAATCATACTTTACCCACCTTCACAAAAACTAAAAACTCAAAAAACCCCAAATTTATCCTTGACCCACCTAAGAATATAATGTTTCACAATAGTCGTTGCTCATACATATAACACTAGAAACAATCTGCAACCAAGATAATCAGCCCTGAAAACCTTACCCTTGCCTAATCCCATCTTGCCTAGTGCTCCTAATTTTACTTCACATAGTGGAAAGGAGTATGATCTTGTTGAAAAACTCATGAATACTCCTGCAAAGATATCTCTGTGAGACCTAACTCAAAATTCACCTAATTATCACACTATGCTTTAAACAACCTTGCAACATGTAATGGTTCCCTCTAGCACAAATGAAAATGATGTGGTAGCTCTCATACAAGGAATGAATACATTTAATGTAGACATTACCTTCCATCAATATGAGCTACCTCCTTTGGAAGGGAAAAAAAATTATGTGTTCATGATAATAGCTAGATACAACATATTAGGAATATAGAGAACCCTTTTTGATAATGGTTTCACTCTTAATGTGTGTAGTATCAAAATATTGGATAAGCTTGGTGTGGATAAGTAAAAAATTCAACCTGATTCCTTGTCAATTCGTGGATTTTATAAAATAGGAAAACAACAGTGGGACGTGATTACTTTACCTATTACAACTAGGAAGGCCACATTAGAATCACCAATCCATGTTATGCCAAACAATCTTTCATATAATCTCCTTTTGGGAAGGCCATGGTTTCATGGAATGAGTGGGGTGCCTTCTACCCTTCACCATAAAATGAAATACATATACAATAATAAAGTGTGCATACTTGAAGCCAACCCTAATTAAAATAGTTGTTTGAAAAATGAGAAAGGTAAGGAGAATCCTTTGAAAAGATTGACACCAACTACGCAAGTAGAACTCATGCAACAAAGAGGAAAAGATATAAATATTGAGAAAATCACGAAGTTATTGGAAAATGATTGGGGTTCCTTAGACTTTGAATCAATATTCATGGGAGAATACAAGATCATAAACAAAGATTCTGAAATAGGAAAAGAAAAGGTAGTAATGACAACACAAAATTTGGAAGACCCTTCGAAAGCATCCACCTCAATCACTTTAGAAGAAAAGTAAACATACACAATAAAATTTGATGAAATGGACTATCAACAACCTTTGAATCCTAAAGAGATGAAAATTTTTTATGGAAGAGGTTATGAACTTATGAAACAATTGGGATATAGTGGAAAAGAATGTGGTGCTCGAGAATAAGGTATTTGTGTCCCTATAGAGCCTAACATGCACGAAACAACTGATGGTCTTGGTTATTTTCCTTTCATATAAATCAAGCCAACAAACAAGCGTTCATTTAATATCAACACTCTTACTTGTAAAGATTCTTCTAAGCTAACAATAGTAGTGCACCCTAAATTGTTAGACACTAGTGGTTTTGATTGTTATCCTTTGAAAGAAATAGAGAAATATTTGGTTAATATCAATGTCATCTCACAAAACACTAATGATTTGAGTTCATTAGATTTTACACCCTCCTATAAAGGATAGAACAAAATCTCACAATCTAAAGAGTCTTGTGTAGGTATGACACATTGTACTAAACAAGAGATATCTTTTTCACTAAATAAAGGAACATCTTCTTTTGATCAAGAGAGTATCTTGTTGAGACTCCTCCAAGATTACTTGATATCTCTACCTCCAAGAACACAAAAGAAATTTTATTAGAAAAGTTCATTTTGCACATATCATAGAGTTTATGGTCATTATACTAATGAATATAAGGCTTTAAGTAACAAAATTCAACATCTTAGGGACTATGTTGCTCTTCCTTGTGTTGAAGTACCTAGTTCCTCTAATTGAAACTTAATTTCATCCTATTCAACTCATCCTTGTCCTGTACTAAGTGGGGGAAAGGGGTTAAGTAGCCTTTTCCTCATATGTCACTTGTTGTTGTCTCTTTTGGCTAGTTGATCACCTTTCATGTAGATATAAGAGCAAGCTTGGGATGTGGATGACATGCCCTAAGTTGACTCACATTTGACATACTTATTCATGATGTAGTTTGATTTAGAAACATATGACTTGGCATAGGGATTTATGAATAAGCTCTCATGTTTTCTTCTACTTTAAAACAATTGCTCACAGTAATGGTGTTAGCAATTGCTTTAAAGTGGGGACATACATTGACACTAATGTTTCACTGTGCAATTTTCTTTTTTCCTGCAATGTGTCCTTTTTTTGGTGGCATCATTAGGTTTGATTTCCTCAAAGAGTGTGATATTTCTTTATCTTTTCCTCTCTTGGAGACATTAGGAATGATGTCCCCTAAGAAGAGACATTACATGAACTAAGAAAAATCCCTTTGAATACATTCCTTATACTATTTTGCATTTATAATACATGTTATATGGCCACCTTGCATAACACATTTTGCATGCCTATGGAGCCATCTTCTTTGTTCATGACTTTCAAGCATACACAATTTTTCTTTCCTCATGAAGATCAAATTTTGTTCTTGTATGGCATCTTATCAAAGTTATCAGGAGGTATAAATTTGGTATTGTTTGATGGGAAGTTGATTCAAGGCATCAATTTCCCTTAGCCACTCATATTTGTTTGTGGTGAGCACATACTAGCCATGTGTGTACATGTGTCTCACCCTCTTGGATTACTCACCCAACAGATAGCCTAAAGTTCTATTGCCTCAAAGTGAGCGTGCATTCTTTAGAGAAACAACTTAGATTTGATCCACATCATGTTGGAAAAATGGTCAAAGCTTGATCCACCTCTTTTTTTTTCTTTCTTTCTTTTAGTTACAAACAGTGTATGTTTGTTTATCTTATTTTGCTGCATATCATACACCTTGTGCATGCCCTTTTCTTTCTCATGTCAACATGACATAGGATCTTAGATCTTGGGGGCTTGACTGGCTCCTCGATCTCTGTTAGCCTATATCATCTAGATTGGTATGATCAAACCCCTCTTGAATGTCTACTTGTAAGAGAGGGGTACCAACCACGTCAAGGCCCTAGGTCACGGAGAGTTTAGAGCAGAAGGCTTCCCTGAATTACCTCTCTAAAGGCATGTTTTGAAATAAGGTACGACAATGATGACGACTATAAAGTACTTCAATCACTCTTCAAACCTAAAATCCAAATTGGGGCTAGGTGAGTGTGATTTCAATTCAACACTATACCTTAGGTACCTCTCTGTCTAGGGATGAAAGCACAGTTTTGGGACAATAGTGTGATGCACTAGCGTCTCTCAGGTGCATTGGTGTCCATACAGCCAAAGGATAGAGAATACAGTATGAACCACTAGAAAATAGGTTGACGACCTAGCTAGTTGTTTCTAAGTGAACAAAATAGAGTTATAACATATGAAAGTTACAAATGGATATGATAAAACATATATATAAGAGCTAAAATGATGAAGATAATCTCACCAAGGTGATAGCTTGATAGCTAGCTTCAAAATTACATTCCCTTGCACACAAGAAAGAGGGGAAAATTGTTGGGACTGTAGAGGGGCCTACCTCAATCAAACCCTAGTTTTGGTCTTTCCACCTCCACAAACAACTAGATAGCTCAACAAGATAGAAATATGTGAGAACATAATAAAGAAAGAAAGAATGCAAATAACACTACAAAACAATAAAGAGCTACTTGATCAAATCATAAAGGAGAGGAGTGAAACATTACCACCTCCACGAAGAGCTCACTAGCCAATGGAGGAGAAAGAAGGCTTGAACAATCACCACAACCTCAACCATGATGAAGGGAGGTTTCACAAAACCTTAAGCCCATGCTATAATGGCTTGCTTCACACTGGCTTTATAGAGTTGATAGAGTGTTGTTGCTGTAATAGAGTGCTGAAATGTTGTTGTGAGTGAAGTGAAGGCTGAGAATGCTTGAGAATGCCAAAAAGGAGATGGAAAAAGATGAGTTACAAATCAAACCCATTTGAAAGTGTAATGCCTCTTCCTACTTCAAACGTAGGAATTTGTTAGGGATGTAAGCATGCCATGTGGACATCTACACATTGTGCGCATGCCCTCAATAAATATTCTTCTATCAAAAGAAAGGAAAAATTCCAAGTAGAAGGAAGGCAGGTTGTTGATGTGGAATTTTTCCTTCAGATTTGGTTTTCTAAGATGAGGATGTGTAAAAGGAAAATTTGTGTAAGGGGTGCAAATTCACTACTATAATTTCTTTCCCCACTTTAGAGAGCAAAATACTAATGACTACTTCGGTAAAGTAGATCGAAAAGGTAACAAGCTCATAAATATATACCTAAACATTCAAGGAAGCAGACCACAATCTGGTGAGCTCAAAAGTATAGGGTAGGAAAAGGACTCCATAGCCCCACAAAACTATGAAATTGTAGAATGGAAGCATCTTACATGCCCACGGACCCACAAGGATGTGACCCCAAGATCTCTCACATCAAGGAAGCCTTGAGAATTAAGCACGACATAGGCCCATGGACCTGTAAGGAAGGTGTCCTCCAAGATCTCACATGAAGGAAACCCAGAAAAAGTTCCCTATAGGCCTACAAACCTACAGGGAAGGTGTCCTCCAAGATCTCTCACATCAATGAAACCTATAAAATGAACCCTACAGATCTGAAGACCTGCAAGGAAGGTGTCCTCCAAGATCTCTCAAATGAAGGAAACCTGGAAAAGGTTCCTTATAGATGCACAGACCTACAAGGACGGTGTCCTCCAAGATCTCTCAAATGAAGGAAACCCAAAAAAAGTTACCTATAGGCCCACAGACCTATTGGGAAGGTGTCCTCCAAGATCTCTCACATGAAGGAAACCCAAAAAAAGAATTTTACAGACCTACAAACCTAGAAGGGAGTGACCCCCAATATCTCTCACATGGAGGAAGCAACTTACAAGCTTGCAAACCTATAAGGAAGGTGTCCTCCAAGATCTCTCACATGGAGGAAACCAAAAGGAAGAAGACTTCACAGAGTCAGAAAGTGGCTTTATAAGTGCACCTACAAAGCTACATGTTTACCCACAAATATAACATGTCTGAAAGTAGCCACGTAGGAAAGTATAGATCGTCACACATGCCATCACACAAGTTGGAAAAATTTTAAAGGGGTGCCTCAAGAACCCGATGTGAAGAGGGGTCCACTTAAGGGACGTGTTAAATTTGAAAGTGCAAAAGAGATGTCTTTTTCTCAAATTGATTCATCATCAAGGAATCCTTTCAAAATATGTTCACTTGATTAAGGAATTCAAAAGGAAGAAGATTCCCCCTTGTAAGGGTAAGGTCAAAGTTTCTTCCTCCTTGAAGGAAAGTTCTCAAGTTCTTTCTTTACGAACCTATGATGAAGGAAACATGTTCCATTAGGTCCAAGTAAAGAATGTGATTCCTTGAAAAAATATGCAAAGATTCTCAAGAAAAGATTCATTGGAAATGAATACATTTTCTAAAATTCAAAGTGATGGAGTTGTCACATATGAAAGGGATAACTCAAGAAAAGAAGAGAGAAAGATAAGAAAAGAGCGAAAAGGAGATGATCACAATAGAGGGCATAGGGGTGATATGATATTTTGGGGCCAAAGCTGATCATAAATATATATAAGTATAATAGTACTATATAAATGAACTATTATCAACCCCCTACTACATCAGACCATGTGAAGAATGAAAAAGAAGACAAAGTAAAAATAAAAAATTGGGTCAACATGGAAGGGACGCCTAAATTCCCCTAGTGCTTTGCATCATTCCTAATTTATCAAAAATCAAGTACAAACATGGGAGAATGATGATACAAATAGAAGAAGGTTTCTGACACAAAAAACCATGCCTATATCCAAGCACCAACAAGGGTGACAAGGGTCATCTAGGAACATGACACAATCACAGGGGAACACATCACAACACATACACACACATCTAATCTAAAAATAAAGAAGAGGTCTCCCCATAACACTCATCGACCAAGAGGTCATCCACTTCCCACTCCAGATCATCATAGGGGGATGGATGATGAGCTTATAGTGGTGGAATAAGGGCTAAGGAAGAAGGCCCTGCAAGGTCTCCTCCATTCAACTCTTGTGGAGCTATGGTCAATGATTTTGTGAAAATCACTGATAAGGACATAACTTCATCCAAAGTGTTAAACATCCACTTTGTTGGAGTTCCATTTCATACCTCAATGGATGGATAGGACTATGGGGTATGTGTAGGATCATCATGGAAAAAACAAGCCCTTAAGTGGCAAAAAATTCAAAAATATCAGATTTAGGCAACTTGATGTAAAAATTTAAATAAGCTATCTATATTATTTCAAAAATATGTAAGAATAGAATCTATAGAAAATTTAATGTAGTTTCTAAACTACTAGGTTTGTTTAAAAAAAAAATTCTATTTGGTGAAAATTTGAAATTTCAATGCAGTAGTACTTAAATTTCAGGGGAAAAAGAAAAAGTAGGTGTCTGTCTGACCACCCTAACCATAATAAAATGATAATATTTTTTTATAATATTTTAGATATAAGTAGAGGACTCATGTCTCAATGTGATGCATATTTTTTTGTAATTTGTTTCCAAGTAAATAATTAATTATGAATTTTTTATTACAACTTATAAAAAATATAAAAACTCATCTATCTAACCACCTTAACTTAGTCAAAACTTTATGAAATTTAATTTTTCTTTTTTTAATCCTATAGTATGCAAAACATAGAATGTGATGCATGCTTTGGATTCAAAAAATGTGATACCGTTCGAAAGCTATAGATATTTTTCAACCAATCTATCAATCAGGACTATAGTCGTAATTCAAATAGAAAATGAATAATAATTACTTATTAAATTAAAAGTAAGGCATAATTTATATTGGTGGAAAGTGGAGAATCTCCTTTAAAAAACCTTTTCATTTCATCAATTTTGGGTAAAAAGAAAGTCATCAGCCACATGCCCATCATATTGCCACTTTTTGGCCCATCATGATCCTGCACATACCTTGTGCCTAAGGTTCACCACTAGTCTCACCAAGTGACTCAGGAGTAGTGATGAACTTAGGGGAAACCAGGGCTAGTTCTATTATTAGGATGGAACAAGCCAACACAAGACCACCCTTTGGAAAAGGTGGGATCCTCTTACACCCTCTGTTACTAGAAGGGCCATCCTCCATCTTTTGATTCATTAGGGGATTTGAACTCCCCATAGACGAGGCAAGAGGTGTAGAGGAAGAGGAGGAGAAAACTACGGGAGATACCACTGAAGTGTTCAACATATCCATGAGATTTGGGCAAGGAGGGACATCCAAAAGGGATAGCAATAAGGGTGGCTCCACCAAAGGAGTGATGAACACCTGTACCTTTTGGAGTTAGGCACATTCATACTCATAGTGGAAAATAGAAGCAAGAATGAAGTAGATTCGATGAAAGCAAAGGGGAGGGGAGAGGAGGATGCAGCAGTAAGAGACCCTAAAGTGATGCAGGAGCATCCAGTGGTGTAAGGGCAATCTTGCATCACCCAAAAATAGTTAAATTTTAAGTTTCTTAGTTTTTGGATGTTTTTACATTTTTGGATACCCTTTTTTTCATAATGAAATTCTCAATTTACGGTTTTTATTTTATATTCCTGGGTGGAAAGATATTGCAGTTTTAGTTTCCCAAAGTTACACTTGAAAATCTTCCAAGTTATATTTGAGGCACTTAGAGTTCCCGGATCGGCCCCAAAACTTGCCAAAATTAGCATAGCAAATTTTGAGCATGTTCTTGACTTTGAGACCTTTCCAACAGTTCAAATGGTTCATGAATCGAAGTCTCGGATCAAACGTTATGGCCCCGGGAAGTTGGCGCACATTCTAGAAGATACAATTGGAAATATTCTTTTGAAATTTGAACTTCAAGTTGTAATTTTTTGGCGCCAAACCGCCTAAACTCAAATTTGAATGTTGTTTTGGCTCCAAACTAAAGAGGAGCTCTATTTATGGGCGAGTTTCTAATTTTTGGGTAACTTTTTGAGGACAAGCTTCCATATTGCAAAAGGGTTATTCTATAGCTTTTTGTAACTTGCATGTGTTGTAGAACTTGGGGATTTGAAATCATCTACATGTAAGAAGCTCCATTCTCTGAATAATAAAATTATTCTCTTGTTTGTGGGTAATTTTCTGAGTCCTGGATTGCGCCCTCAAGAAGTGGTATCAGAGCAAGGTTTTGTTGAGCGTGTAGACAGATCACCAATCATGAGGCAGTTCGCACCAGGACCGTGGTTGTGGGTTGAGGTCAAGAAAGATGCCTCCAAGAGTGATTTCTGGTAGGCATGGTGGTTCCAGAGGTGGTCGAGGCAACAAAAATGCTAGTGGAAGAGATGCACTGGCAGCCCTCAAAAGATAGATTGATGCATTACAAGAGCAGTTGAGAAGAGGGTTAAACCTGGGGGAGGAAAGTGAGGATGAAGGAGAGAAAGAAGGTTCAAATGTAGAAGAGGAAGAAGAAGAAATTGCTCAAAACCAAATGTGGCTAATAAGGGCCATTTCAAAGATCAGGTCGTGGCAGTTCGATAGGCGAGCTATACATGATGGCCATGCAAACACTTATTCCTTGACAAAGGATGGGGTTCATCATAAGTTGAAACCCCTGAAGGAGACCAAAAAAAAGGTATGCAGTAGTGCTAGAATTTGTTATGTAGATGGAAGAAAATTTTTAGAAGGTATGAAGCATGAGCGTGTGTGTTATGCATTGATTCAAGAGTGAGTAAGGAGGATAGTGAGAAGGTTCCGGAAGAAGTTTCTAGGATGTTGGATGAGTTTTAGGATATTGATTATGATAATGTACCTAAGGGTATACCACCAATAAGGAAAATTAGTCATCAGATTGACTTGATTCCTAGAGCCAGTTTGCCAAACAAGGCAGCTCATAGAATGACTCCAACAGAAAATGAGGAGTGGAACAAATAAGATCAAAGAGTTGTTGAGAAAGGGCTTGATACGGGACAGTTTGAGTCCATGTGCAGTACCTGCAGTACTAGCACCAAAGAAGCATGGGGAGTGGAGGATGTGTACATATTCTCGAGCCATAAACAAGATAACCATCAAGTACAGATTTCCCCTGCCAAGGATGGATGATCTAATGGACTATTTGAGTGGAGCTCAGTACTTCACAAAGATTGATCTGAAGAGTGGATATCACCAAATCCAGATTCGAGAGGGAGATGAATAGAAAACTACTTTCAAGACCAAAGAGGGCCTGTACGAGTGGTTAGTCATGCCTTTTGGGCTAACCAATGCACCAAGCACATTGATGCGGCTCATGAACGATGTACTAAAAGAATTTCTGTGAAGTTTTGTTATTGTGTATTTAGATGATATTTTTTTTTCAGTAAGACTAGGATGAGCATCTAATGCATATTCAGAGAGCCTTTGAGAAGTTAAGAGAAGAGAAACTGATGATTAATCTGAAGAAGTGCAGTTTTGTGAAGAGGGAAGTAGTGTACTTGGGCTCTGTTGTCTTAGCAGAAGGTCTCAAGATGGACTAAGAGAATGTGAAGGCTATTCTGGAATGGCCTACCCCAAGAACTACCACCGAGCTGAGATCTTTCCATGGTTTGGCTAGTTTTTATAGAAAGTTTATTAGAAACTTTAGTAGTATTTGTCGACCCCTGATTGAAACAATGAGAGAGGATAGAAAAGAATTCAATTGGAGCACTGAAGCGGCAAAGAGTTTTGAACTATTGAAGCAGAAGGTAATAGAGCAACCTGTTCTAGCCCTCCCAGATTTCAACAAGGTGTTTCAGGTGGATTGTGATGCCAGTGGTTGTGCCATTGGAGCAGTGTTGAGCCAAGAAGGTAAGCCCATTGCCTATTTCGGTGAAAAGTTAAATGATGCCAAGAGAAAGTATTATGTATATGATCGGGGAATTTTATGCGATAGTTGAAGCATTAAAGAAATGGAGACATTATTTGTTTCCAAAAGAATTTGTTATATACTGATCATCAAGCCTTGCAGTACCTAAATAGTTAGGGAAAATTAAATTAGAGGCATATGAAATGGGTAGAGTTTTTGCAGAGTTATACCTTTGTTTTGAAACATAGGAGTGGGAAGTCAAATAGGGTTGCAGATGCCTTAAGTAGGAGAGATACATTGATGACAAAAATGTAGATTGAAGTGTTTGGGTTCAATGAACTCAAGACACTATATGCAGAAGATCATGATTTTGCAGAGGCTTGGAAAACTTGCAAAGAACCTATTACAATGGATAGGACAAGGTCACTGGATTTCATAATCCAGGATGGCATGTTATTTAAGGGAAGTCAATTGTGTATCTCGAGGAGTTCCATGAGAGAGAACCTGGTAAAGGAGGAGCATAGTGGAGGAATGGTAGGACATTTTGGTCGGGATAAGAGCATTGCTATTATCAATGAGCATTATTATTGGCCTCAATTGTCATAGGATGTGAAGAAGTTTGTACAAAGATGTAGGGTATGTCACATAGCTAAAGGAGTGAGCTAGAATATAGGCTTATATTATCCCTTACCTATACCAGAGAGGCCATGGGAGGATATAAGTATGGAATTTATTCTTGGTTTGCTAAGGACACAATGAGGGAATCATTCAGTCTTTGTCGTGGTTGATAGGTTTTTGAGGATGACACATTTCATTCCATGTCAGAAGACCGATGATGCAATCCACATTGCTGACTTGTCCTTCAAAGAGGTGGTGAGGCTACATGGTCTACCAAAGAGTATTGTTTCAAATCATGACACCAAATTTGTGGGGTACTTTTGGAAGACCTTGTGGAAGAAGCTGAAGATAGAATTGAAGTTTAGTTCTGCACACCATCCACAAATAAATGGGTAGACAAAGATTGTTAATAGGAGTGTGGGTAACCTAGTGAGATGTTTGGTAGGAGATAAACCCAAGGGATGGGACTTGATCTTACCCCAGGCAGAATTTTCTTACAACAATTCTTTCAACAAAAGCACTGGTAGATCACCATTCTAGATTGTGTATGGAGGTAGCCCCATAACAGCTCTAGAATTGAGGAAGATGGACCAAGAGAAAAAAATAAGTGTTGAAGCTAAAGATTTTGTAGAACATATCAAGGATATACATGAGAAGGTAAGAGAACATATTAACAAGATGAATATGTAGTATAAGGCTAAGGCAGATAAAAAGAGGAGGTATAAAGAGTTTCAGATTGGTGATGAAGTGATGGTCCACTTGAGGAAGGAAAGGTTTCCAGTGGGAACATATAACAAATTGAAGATGAAGAAGTTCGATCCTTGTAAAATTTTGAAGAGGCATGATTCAGGGAATGCATATGAGGTAGATTTGTCAAATGGATTCAACATTTTAGATTTGACAGAGTATCATGAAGGTGGCACAGAGGAAGTACCAACGATGGAACAGTGTGGGATTCCAGCAACTACTTCAGAAAAGGAGGAGATTGAAGAAATCCTAAATAGTCATGTGGGAAGGAGTACCAGGAACAAGCAGTATGAATAATATCTGGTGAAATGGAAGGGAAGGCCTGTTGAAGATTCATCCTGGTTGCCTAAGGCAGAAGTTAACCATTTGGATTTTCCTCCACCATCTAAGACGTGATGAGGTCACTTCTAAAATTACCCTCGGTGTCTGATGCAGGAGCATCTAGTGGTGTAAGGGAAATTTTGCATCACCCAAAAATAGTTAAATTTCAAGTTTCTTAGTTTTTAGATGTTTTACATTTTTGGATACCCTTTTCATCATAATGAAACTCGCAATTTATGGTTTTTATTTTCTATTCCTGGGTGGAAAGATATTGCAGTTTTAATTTTTGAAATTTGCACCTGAAAAATATTTCAAGTTAGATTTGAGGCACTTAGAGTTCTCGGATCAGCCTCGAAACTTGCCAAAATTAGCATAGCAAATATTGAGCACGTTCTTGACTTTGAGACCTTTCCAACGGTTCAAACGGTTTGCGAATCGGAGTCCCAGATCAAAAGTTATGGCCCTAGGAAGTTGGCGCACTTTCTAGAAGATACAATTGCAAATGTTCTTTTAAAATTTGAACTTCAAGTTGTAATTTTTTGGCGCCAAACCACCTAAACTCAAACTTCAATGTTGTTTTGGCTCCAAACTAAAGAGGAGCTCTATTTATGGGCGGGTTTCTAATTTTTGGGTAACTTTTTGGGGACAAGCTTGCATATTGCGAAAGGGTTATTCTGTAGGTTTCTATAACTTGCATGTGTTGTAGAACTTGGGGATTTGAGATCCTCTGCATGTAAGAAGCTCCATTCTATGAATAATAAAATTATTCTCTTATTTTTGGGTTAATTTCTAAGTCTCGATTTGTGCCCTCATCAAGTGGTATCAGAGCGAGGTTTTCTTCAGCGTGTGGATAGATCGCCGATCATAAGGTAGTTTGCACCAAGACTATGGTTGTGGGTCAAGGTCAAGAAAGATGCCTCCAAGAGTGATGCCTGGTAGGCATGGTGGTGCCAAAGGTGGTCGAGGTGGCAGAAATGCTAGTTGAAGAGATGCACTGGTAGCCCTCCAAAGACAGATTGATGTGTTACAAGAGCAGTTGAGAAGAGGGTTAAACCTGGGGGAGGAAAGTGAGGATGAAGGAGAGGAAGAAGGTTCAAATTTAGAAGAGGAAGAATAAGAAATTGATCAAGACCAAATGCGGCTAATAAGGGCCATTTCAAAGATCAAAAACAGACCCAGAGGAGAAGTCCCCAGTTATTCCAGAATTTTGAACCCAGAAGAGTTGATCGACTGGATCAATGAGTTAAAAGAATATTTTGAGTATGAGGAAATAGAGGACCTAGATCAGGTTAAGTTTGCAAAAATGAAGCTGAAGGGCCATGCCAATATTTGGTGGAAAGAGGTCCAGTTGGAAAGAAATCGAAGAGGAAAAGGAAATATCACCAGATGGGATCGCATGGTAGAGAAACTGAAGAAGCAGTTCATACCAGTGGACTATGAGTTAGATTTGTTGAAGAAATTGCAAGAGTTGAAGCAAGGACGCAGATCTGTGAAAGAATATACTGAAGATTTTCATAAGATAATCATTAGAATGGACCACACAGAGGCCAATAAGGAGAAGGTAGCCCGATATATTAATGGGTTACGACTGAGCATTCAAGAGAAGTTAAGCCTAGTTAGAATGACTAGCATTGAGGATGTGTATCAGTTTGCTCTGAAGGTGGAAGAGAAGCTGAACAAAAGATTTGATGGCAAGAAAAAAGGATGAGGAGGTCAAAGTGGAAGGGGCAGTGGAAGACCTTTAGGAAGTCAAAATGATGATGAAAAGAAAAGTGAAGATGTGGGTACCAGCCGAAGCCAAAGGAATGACAACTTCTACCGCCCTCATGATCAAAACAGTGGTGATCAAAGAGGTAGAGGATGAGGGAGATATGGACAAGGATATGGAAAAGGTGGTTTCAAAAAACATGTTTCCAGTGTGGTGAAGAAGGGCATCAGCCTATGAATGTCCACAACACCAAGGAAGGGCAGATAAAAGGCCAGAAGGTCATGGAAGGGTTGCGTATGTAGATGAGGAGGCCCAATCTGAACATTCAAATGATGCTGAAAGGGGAGAATCCTTAGTGATAAGGAGAGCCCTGGTGACTAAGGAAAAGGAACTAGAACAGAGGAATTGAAAGGTGCAAGTGAAGGAGTTGTGATGTAATTATTGATGGTGGGAGCACCCCATCCATATCGGATTGCCTGGTTGCAAAAAGACCACAAATTTTTGGTCAATGAGCAGTGCCTAGTAAAGTTCAAGATCAGGAGCTACGTTGATGAGGTACTCTGTGATATCATCCCCATGGATGCATGTCACATGTTGTTTGGGAGGCCGCGGTAGTTTGACAGGAAAGCTATACATGATGGCCATGCAAACACTTATTCCTTGACAAAGGATGGGGTTCGTCACAAGTTGAAACCCTTGAAGGAGACCAAAAAAAAGGTATGCAGTAGTGCTAGAATTTGTTATGTAGATGGAAGAAAAATTTTAAAAGGTATGAAGCATGAGCATGTGTGTTATGCATTGATTCCTAGAGTGACTAAGGAGGATAGTAAGAAGGTTCTAGAAGAAGTTTCTAGGCTGTTGGATGAGTTTCAGGATATTGTTTCTGATAATGTACCTGAGGGTTTACCACCAACAAGGAAGATCAGTCATCAAATTGACTTGATTCCTGGAGCCAATTTGCCAAATAAGGCAGCTCATAGAATGACTCCAGCAGAAAATGAGGAGTTGAACAAACAAGTTCAAGAGTTATCGAGAAAGGGTTTGATATGAGAGAGTTTGAGTCCATGTGTCGTACCTACAGTACTAGCACCAAAAAAAGACGGGGAGTGGAGGATGTGTATAGATTCTCGAGCCATAAACAAGATAACAATCAAGTACAGATTTCTCCTGCCAAGGATGGATGACCTGATGGACTATTTGAGTGGAGCTCAGTCATTCACAAAGATTGATCTGAAGAGTGGATATCACCAGATATAGATTCGAGAGGGAGATGAATGGAAGACTACTTTCATGACCAAAGAAGGCCCGTACGAGTGGTTAGTCATGCCTTTTGGGCTAACCAATGCACCGAGCACATTCATGCTGCTCATGAACGAGGTACTAAAAGAATTTCTGGTAAGTTTTTTATTTTGTATTTAGATAATATTTTGATTTTCAGTAAGATGTTGGATGAGCATCTAATGCATATTCAAAGAGCCTTTGAGAAGTTAAGAGAAGAAAAACTATTGATTAATCTGAAGAAGTGCAGTTTTGTGAAGAGGGAGTTAGTGTACTTGGGGTTTGTTGTCTCAGCAGAAGGTCTCAAGATGGACCCAGAGAAGGTGAAGGCTATTCTAGAATGGCCTACCCCAAGAACTGCTACCGAGGTGAGATCTTTCCATGGTTTGGCTAGTTTTTATAGAAAGTTCATTAGAAATTTCAGTAGTATTTGTGAACCCCTGACTAAAACAATGAGAGGAGATAGAAAATAATTCAAGTGGAGCACTATAGCAGCAAAGAGTTTTCAACTATTGAAGCAAAATCTAACACAGCAACCTGTTCTAGCCCTCCCAAATTTCAACAAGGTGTTTCAGGTGGATTGTGATGCCAGTGGTTGTGCCATTGGAGCTGTGTTGAACCAAGAAGGTAAGACCATTTCCTATTTCAGTGGAAAGTTAAATGATGCCAAGAGAAAGTATTTTGTATATGATCAGGAATTTTATGTGATAGTTCAAGCATTAAAGAAATGGAGACATTATTTGTTGCCGAAAGAATTTGTTCTATATACTGATCATCAAGCCTTGCAGTACCTAAATAGTCAGGGAAAATTAAATCAGAGGCATATGAAATGGGTAGATTTTTTGTAGAGTTATACCTTTGTTTTGAAACATAGAAGTGGGAAGTCAAATAGGGTTGTAGATGCCTTAAGTAGGAGGCATACATTGATGACAAAGATGCAGATTGAAGTGGTTGGGTTCAATGAAGTCAAGACACTGGATGCAGAAAATCCTGATTTTGCAGAGGCTTGGAAAGCTTGCAAAGAACCTGTTACAATAGATAGGACAAGGTGGCTGGATTTCATAATCTAGGATGGCATGTTATTTAAGGGAAGTCAATTGTGTATCCCGAGGAGTTCCATGAAAGAGAACTTGATAAAGGAGAAGCATAGTGGAGGAATGGTAGTACATTTTGGTTAGGATAAGACCATAGCCATTATTAGTGAGCATTATTATTGGCCTCAGTTGTCATAGGATGTGAATAAGTTTGTACAAATGTATAAGGTATGTCAGATGGCTAAAGGAGTGAGCTAGAATATAGGCTTATATCAGCCCTTACCTATACCAGAGAGGCCATGGGAGGATATAAGTATGGACTTTGTTCTTGGTTTGCCAAGGACACAATGAGGGAATGATTCAGTCTTTATGGTGGTTGATAGGTTTTCGAAGATGGCACATTTCATTCCGTTTTAGAAGACCCATGATGTAGTCCACATTGCTAACTTGTTCTTCAAAGAGGTGGTGAGGCTACATGGTCTTCCAAAGAGTATTGTTTTAGATCGTGGCACCAAATTTGTGGGGTACTTTTGGAGGACCTTGAGGAAGAAGCTGAAGGCAGAGTTGAAGTTTAGTTCTGCACACCATCCACAAATAAATGGGTAGACAGAGGTTGTTAATAGGATTGTGGGTAACCTACTGAGATGTTTGGTAGTAGATAAACCCAAGGGATGGGATTTGATCTTACCCCAGGCATAATTTTCTTACAACAATTCTATCAACAAAAGCACTGGTAGATCACCATTCCAGATTGTGAATGGAGGTAGCCCTAGAACAGCTCCAGAATTGAGGAAGATGGACCAAGAGAAGAAAAAAGGTGCTGAAGCTGAATATTTTGTAGAACACATCAACGATATACATGAGAAGGTAAGAGAACATATTAACAAGATGAATATGCAGTATAAGGCTAAGGCAGATAAAAAGAGGAGGTATAAGGAGTTTTAGATTGGTGATGAAGTGATGGTCCACTTGAGGAAAGAAAGGTTTCCAGTGGGAACATATAACAAATTGAAGATGAAGAATTTTGGTCCCTGTAAAATTTTGAAGAGGCATGATTGAGGGAATGCATATGAGGTAGAGTTGCCGGATGAATTCAACATTTCCCTTGTGTTCAACATTTTAGATTTGACAGAGTATCATGAAGGTGGTGCAGAGGAAGTACCAATGATGGAATAGTGTGGGATTCCAACACCTACTTCAGAAAAGGAGGAGATTGAAAAAAATCCTTAATAGTCTTGTGGGAAAAAGTACCAGGAATAGGCAGTATGAAGAATATCTGGTGAAATGAAAGGGAAGGCCTGTTAAAAATTCATCTTGGTTGCCTAAGGTAGAGGTTGACCGTTTGAGTTTTTCTCCACCATCTGAGACGTGATGGGGTCACTTCTCGAATTACCCTAGGTGTTTGATGTGGGAGCATCCAGTGGTGTAAGGGCAATCTTGCATCACCCAAAAATAGTTAAATTTCAAGTTTCTCAGTTTTTAGATATTTTTACATTTTTGGACACCCTTTTTGTCATAATGAAATTCCCAGTTTACCGTTTTTATTTTCTATTCCTGGGTGGAAAGATATTGCAGTTTTAGTTTCCCAAATTTACACCTGAAAATCTTCCAAGTTAGATTTGAGGCACTTAGATTTCCCAAATCAGCCTTGAAAATTGCTGAAATTGGCGTAGTGGATTTTGAGCACATTCTTGACTTTGAGACCTTTCCAACGGTTCAAACAATTCGTGAATTGGAGTCCCGGATCAAAAGTTATGTCCCCGGGAAGTTGGCGCACTTTCTAGAAGATACAATTGCAAATGTTCTTTTGAAATTTGAACTTCAAGTTGTAATTTTTCGCCGCCAAACTGCCTAAACTCAAATTTGAATGTTGTTTTGGCTCCAAACTAAAGAGTAGCTCTATTTATGGGTGGGTTTCTAGTTTTTGGGTAACTTTTTGGGGACAAGCTTGCATATTGCGAAAAGGTTATTCTATAGCTTTCTGTAACTTGCATGTGTTGTAGAACTTGGGGATTTGAGATCCTCTACATGTAAGAAGCTCCATTCTCTGAATAATAAAATTATTCTCTTATTCTTGGGTTATTTTCTAAGTCCTGGGTTACGCCCTCATCATAAAGTAGGAGTGGTCATCTCCTCTTCCTCTACCAAGTGGCCTGTTCAATTACAAGAGCCTTTCACCAATACTTGTGCTCATGCACAAGGAAGTTTCTACAACTCTTTGAGATAGAGACTAAAAATTGCAGAGGAGTGGAAGATTCCTACTCAGCCATGGGAGTATCCACTTTAACTATTTCTAGTGGAGGGATAAGCTCCTGAATGGGAGCAGGAGGAATAGGTTGAGTAGCAATGGGGGAGTTAGCTCTAGTGCCTTGGCTATGGGCCTCTTCATGTTTACTACCTTGGAAGCAGAAGTGGTGGGAGGCCATAGAGGTTGGGAAATAGAGGATTTCCCATGGGGACCTTCTTTTCTGCCATACCAAATGGGCCTAGACTCCATTTGCAGAACATGAAGCTCAAATGTGGGATGCTTAGGTTTCCACAAAGCGGGTACCATAGGATTTTCTTGCAAACTTGGTACTATTTAATAAGCCCTATGTGAAATATCATAAGGTGATGGAGGATATCTCACTCTCGACATTAAGTAGCATCTCTTGTAATTTTGATAAGTCTAGTATAAGAGGTCCTTCCTAGGTGCAAGAGGACCAATAGGCGTAGGCCAAGAGTAATCTAAGCAGAAATTTTCATGCGTGACCAATAGTTTGTAACCGATGTCATGGATCACATGCACCAAACCCTCATGAATAAACTTTAAACATTTGTGCACAACTGAGGGAACTACATTCATAGCTACCAACTAGGGGATACCCAGCTTCACTCTGAAGAGTTCAGACCTTGGGATTATATCAAACAAAAGATTCACAAATTTAGGTCCAACAAGAACTGATAAAACAATACTACCAAGAGGAGGTATGGAAAGTCCATCTTGCATGCGAATGGTGCTTATAGGTGCATCATACCCATTTTTATGCAAAAAGTTGATTAGCATGATCTCCTCAATTATGTTATTTTCTTGAGATGTCAAATCAATGAGAACACTTGCTATGGTGTTTTCATTGATTCCTGTAGGGATGTAGAGAGGAAATGATTCCTTATTAAAGCCCATTGATAGATCCTATGAGGTGAAGGTTATACCAGTACCACTACTTGTAGGTTGTGTAGAGGGGATAGGTTGATGCAAGAAAGAGGCCATCGCACATGCACTAAACAACACTCTCACAAAGGCCCCCAAAGGTTGCAAGATATGATAGTGACGCAATTAAGGTTTCGTTGTGCACCACTTTTGGAACCTTCCAACTATGCCTACTAGGGGTCACAAGTTGGGTTGTAAGGAAAAGGTGTCACACTAATACCCAGAACACTCCTAAAATATGAGGAAAGGAACTTGCAGTATCGCACAATGGAACCGAAATGGTTCATGTCAGGTTCACCAAAAATGTAAGAGAGGGAGACCAACTACATCATGACCCTAGGTCATGGAGAGCCAAGAGTGGAAGGCTACCCTAACGTACCTCACTCTAAAGGGATCTTTTGAAATAAGGGATGATAATGATGAGGACTATACAATACTTCAATCACTCTTCAGACCTAAAATCCCAAATGGGGCTAGGGAAGCCAATTTTTGGATTCAACACTATACCTCAAGTAGCTCTCTACTCTAGGACAAAAGCGCAGTTCTAGAATGATAGTGCAGTGCACTAGCATCTCTCAGGTGTGCTTGTGACTTTACGGCTAGAGGAAAAAGAATACAATATGAACTACCAAAAAATAAGCTGACCACCTAGCTGGTTTCTTCTAAGTGAACAAAATAGAGCTATAACCTATGAAAGGTACAAATAGATATGATAGAACAAATATATAAGAGCTAAAATGATGAAGATAATCTCACCAAGGCACCAGTTCGCTAGCTAACTATAAAAGTATTTTCTCCTACACACAAGAAAGAGGGGAAAATTATTGGGGTTGTATAGGAGCCTAGCTCAGTCAGACCCCTATTTTGGTGTTTCTGACTCTATGCATAGCCATATAGAAACAAGATATAAATATGTGATAAAGAACTAAAGAAAGAAGAAATGAAAATAACACTACAAAACAAAAAAGACCTACTCAACAAAATCATAAAGGAGAGGAGTGGAATGTTATCACCTCCACCAAGAGCTCACTAGCCAATGAAGGAGAAAGATGGCTTGAAAAATTGCCACAACCTCGACCACGATGAAGGGAGGTTTCATAAAACCTCAATCCCATGCTACAATGGCTTGCTTCACACTTGCTTTATAGAGTTGACAAAGTGTTTTCATTGTAATGGAGCTATGCAATACTATTGAGAGTGAAATGAAGCTTGAGAATTCTTGAGAATTCCAAAAGGGAGATGGAAAAAGATGAGTTGAATGAAGAATGGAAGAATTTGAAGGAGAAGAGGGAAGAATCTGCCATTTTTAGGGTTGATTGGTTGAAGAGGGATCTTACAAATCAACCCTAATCAAAAGTGTAATGCCTCTACCAACCTCAAATGCAGGAATCCGTTACGGATGTAAGTGTGCCATGTGGATGTTTGCACACCATTTGTGCATCCACAACAAATATTCTTCTACTGATACAAAGGATAGATGCCAAGTGGAAGGAAGGCAACTTACTAATGTGGAATTTTTCTTTCGGATTTAATTTCTAAGGTGATGATGTGTAAAAGGAGAATTTGCATAACAGTTGCAAATTTGCTCCTATACACTATTTTACTATGAGTTTGAAGCAAGTTCATCCTCTCACTAAAGTGGGGGCTAAATTTAGTGTCAATTTTTTTTTTTGTACATTTTCAAACTTATTTTGGGAATACTCAATGACAAATTAGACTTAATGACACCTTGATCTAGTGTTATGATGTGTTTTACACATCCACATTAGGTCTAGGGCCCATTTAAGCTAAATAAATCTAACTCTGACTTAATTTAATGTTGTAAAGTGTATTTATTTACACCTTCACATTAAATCTAGGAGGCTTGTAAACTAAATGGACCTAGTCTACTGTTGTAATGTGTTTTTCACATTCATATGGGATTTAGGGCCATTCTAAGCTAAATAGACAAAAAAATTCCTTAATTTAATGTTGTAAAGTATATTTATTTGCACTTTCACATTATATTTTGAGCCCTCTTATAGTTAGGACCTCTATTTCATCATTAATAGGCCCCTATCACCCCATATTATGCATCCCAAGGCATATATTTAATCAAAAACCTGACAATATCAACATATAAAGTTAATTTACACACTCCCTAACATTTTAGAACTCAAAATAGGCCATATGGGATCTTTTCACCACTTTGGGTGAATGAGTCCCATCCAAGTGGAACTGATTCACCCAGATTGGCGAATGAGTCCCATTTGGCCTATTTTCAAGGTTTTAAGCCAAAAAAATTGATTTTAAGTTCAAATTTCTTCTATTAGCCTTGGGGATCAAATAAATGGTCATTTGAGTGCATTTCCTATATAAAAAATATTTCAAATCACTATTTCATATGAGCATTCATGATATCAGGTCAAGTAAGCAAGAGTTAAGGATTCCAAGACTTCACAAGATTGTTAGGAGAGTTTGCAAGATCATTTCTAAGGCATTAAAGGGTAGAATCTTTATCAATTTTTGTAGCAATTCAAGATGCATTATCATGTCAATGATATCAAGCATTAAGCATGTTACTGAGCTAGTGTTGTGATGTAGCATTGAAGATCCAAGATCAAGCATTGTTCTACACCTATTGTCAAGATCAAGATCTACATCCTTCATGGCCATTTCATGTTGAGTTACAAATTTACAAGACACCATTCAACGTATCATTGTTCATGTTTCATATCCTATGTTTCATGTTTCATGACCTTGTTTCATTGTTTCATCATTTGATTTAGTTGCCTAAAAGGGGTTTGACCAAGGCAAGACCCTATTCACTAACAATCAACAAGTTTTTCTCCTTTTTACATGTGTGATTGCAGATCTAGGTGTTTTAGAGCTTGAATGATCATTGAAAATTATGTTGCAAAGGTGGAGAAAGTCATTAAGTTGTCACAAGGTTGCTATCTTCACAAAAAGTCACTTATAGTCTCAAAAATTAAGGTTCCAAATATGGAAATAAAGAGGAATAGAAAGGGAAAATAGTGAAGACTAGATTCTGACTTTGAAGTTCTAGAAAATCCAAACTAGAGTCCCACTGTAGGTATTTTTCAAAAAAAAATTATAGATTCAAATACGCTTTTGTTTGACACCTACTCTTGTGCAAAAATCCTAAATTAGGACTGATTTGCCTAGAATGGCGAATAAATCCCACTAGGTCAAAAAGTCAGAAATTCTAGTGTTTTAGGGCTCCACTCAACCATCTCTAGATTTCTAGGTGCACATATTCCATTTTGTAGTTCTTTGTGTTGTTTCATTTGCATTTCTAGGTCATTTAGTTGAATCTTACATTGAACTAGGGTTTTGCATGTCATCTTGCATTATACTTTGCATTGCATTAGTATTTCCAAGTTCCAAACTTGCCGGTGAGCCCCTCTTGTAATCTAAATCCATACCCTGAGATACCCTTCTAGCAGATCTCTCGCCTCTATTCTAAGCTAAAAGATGAAAAACCCTAATTCATATACAAACTAAGATGGATTCATGGAAGCCATTAATAGATGCTCCAAGCTATGATGCAATTAAAATTAACTAAGATAAGCTTAAAAGTGAGTGAAATATGAGTGTGAGTGCATATGAGATTCAATAGCATAAGTTTGCAATTGAAAGATGGATCCATTTGTCTCCAAATAGTGCTCTATTTATAGGGAAGCAAATGAGAAATGGAGGTTTTATATTGAAAATATTAATCAACGGTTCAAGATGAAGGAGATGAGAGGCATGGATCATGGATTCTCATCAATGAATAAGAATGCATGATGGGATTTAATCAAGGGTTCGCACTTGCCTCAAATAAAAACACTTTTGACCTGCTCACATAGGTCAAAGGTGACTTGTTCAAAATGTTAAAGGTTAAAACTTGCTTAAAAATCCAAGTGAAAATATTCCTTTTTCAAATGAAGGAATAACAATATTCTTTTGGAATATTCTCATGGGTGAGGAAAAAGGCATTTTTGCAAATTAAAATAAAGTTTTAATTGTGCAAAAAGGGGATAAGGAATATTCTACGGGAATATTCCCTTTGCTTAGAGGAAATTTAGTTTAATTGCTAATTAAAAAAGGTTTAATCATGCAATTAGGGGATTTGAAGAATTAAATGTGATATTCATTAAATTAAATAGCTTAATGCTATTTAATTAAATAAGATGACCTAAGAGATTAAATTAAATATTTTGATGTATTTAATTTAATAAGATGAAATGTTAGAATGAAGGGGGAGTGAATTAACCCCATTAAATTAATTAGGTTAATGGATGAAAATGATGCAATTAATTAAATAGCTAGGCCAATTCAATCAATTAAGTGAAAAGAAGATGATTTTTGAGAGGAAATGATGCTTGTAAATTTTTTTTGAATGAAAGATAATGTTTAGGAATTTTTTTTAGTTTCTAAACTCATAATTTCATCAACAAATAGTTGTCTACTCATTTACATTGTTTTATATATCCAACTCTAGAGTTTTAGGTCTTGATTGCAGATGATGGGACTATTAGTTAGTCTGGAAAATGCGATAGAATTAATTTACCAATGTCACCTTGATATCCCAATGTATGATATCTCAATGGGTCCAAAAAAATTTTTTTGGGCTTGTACAATGGCTTACTACATTGGGAACAATTGAGATGAACTTCTATGAACTATTCATGAGATTTCAATTCGAATGAAAGGTAGTAGAGCTAAAGGGATTGAAGGAAAATCCCCCACAAATGGTTATCTCTCATCAAATGAAAAAGTTGATTAATAAAGGAGTTGATGGATTTGTGGCCTAGTTGTGTTTATTAGAAGTCTATCAATCTAATGCTCCTGCTTATCTAGATTTACATGTAATAATTGATTTTCACTCAATTATTTTTGGAGATATACCGAAAGAACTTCCTCCTAAGAGGGATCATGATCATGCCATACAACTAGTTCCAAGGAGCCAACTAGCCAAAATCGGGCCTTATAGGTACCCACATATACAAAAAGTGAGATTAAAAATTATTTAGGAGATGTTAGAGGCAGGAATTATGAGGCTTAGACAAATTGCTTACTCCTCACTTGTGGTGATGGTGTGTAAGAAGGATGAAATTTGGCACAATTGTCTAGACTATAGAGTGCTCAACATACACACCATGAAAGATAAGTTTCCTATTCTAGTCATTGATGATTTTCTAGATGAATTGAATGGAGATATGTATTTTACCATGTTAGATCTTAGATCTAGTTAATAAAAAATTTGAATTAGGGAAGAAGATATTTGTAAGGAAACATTTTAGAGTCATGAGGGTCATTATGAATTTTTGGTGATGTCATTTATACTTACCAATACACCATCAACATTCCAGAGTTTGATGATTCCATTTTTAAAAAATTCTTGAAATTTTGTATTAGTATTCTTTAATTGTATATTGAATGGGAAGAACACTTGCAACATGTAGATCAAGCATTACAAATACTCAAAGATCATCAACTCTATGCTAATCCATCGAACTGCGCTTTTGTTCTTAATGAGGTGGAGTATTTGGGACACATAGTATCACATGAAAGAGTAAAGGTAGATCCTAACAAAATTAAGGATATCATGGAATGGCCTATTTAGAAAACCATTAAGAAACTAAGGAGTTTTTTGGGACTAATGGGATACTATAGAAGACTTGTGAAGAAGTATGGTTGTATAGTGGCACCTCTCACAACTTTATTGAAGGAATATTATTTTCATTAGAATGACTATGCTAATGCAACATTTGAGAGATTGAAGGAGCATATGTGTACAAATCTAGTGGTTGACACTCTAGACTTCACCAAGGACTTTATTGTGGACTGTGATACTTCAAGAAGTGGTATAGCATTAGTACTCATATAGGAGGGTCGAGAAATTGATTTTAAGAGTCATCAATTAAAGGGTAAGAACCAACTCTCAAACCTATTTATGAGAAGAAAATGCTAGCCATTCTTCATGTAGTTAAACAATGAAGCCCTTATCTAATGGGTAGACATTTTTAGGAACAAAGATTATGTTTTTAAGAGAAACAAAATTGGGTCACCAAGATGTTGGGATCTATGAATTTGAGATTGTCTATAAGAAAGGGAAGGAAAATATTGTGGCAGATGCACTTTCTAGGAAGGATGACAAATATGAAGCCTTATTGTGTTCCCTTTCAATATTAAAAGTAAATTGGGTGGAAAAAGCCAAAGTAGTATGGTAGAATGATGTTGCAACAAGTAATCTCATCCAAAAATTAAAGAGTGATCCTAGTAGTTCAGATAAGTTTTGTTGGAAGTGAGATAATATTTGGTATAAATAGCATTTGTATCTCTACAAGAATTGCACTCTTCAACACAAGATTCTCATAGAACTGAATGAGTATCTAGTTGGTGGTCATTCAAGATTTTTGAAGACATATCATCGAGTGAAGCAAGATTTTTTTGGGAAGGGCTAAAAGGTGATGTTCAATTTTTTTTGGTTGAATATTTGGTTTGCCAAAGGAATAAAGGGGAGACAATTAAGACACCAAGTCTATTGCATCCCTTAGCTATTCCTAGCCAACATTGGGAAGAGGTGTCCATGGACTTCATCACATAGCTTCCCAGATCTAAAGGTCATAAAGTCATTATGGTAGTAGTTCACTACCTCACAAAATATTGACATTTCATTGCATTATCACATCCTTTTATAAAAATTCTAGTGGAAAAATATTTTTTGGAGAATATATAAAAGCTACATGGTACACCTAAGGTTATTGTTAGCGACCCTGATCCTATTTTTACTAGTCACTTTTGGAAAGATTTATTCTCATGTTTGGGTACTCAATTGGCTCATAGCTCTTCATACCACCCTCAATCAGATGGGAAAATTAAGGTTGTTAATAAGTGTTTGGAAGGATATCTATGTTGTTTCACTTCAGATAAATAGTCTCAATGGGTAGATTGGCTACCAATAGTAGAATGGTCCAGTATAACACTTCTTTTCATAGCTCATCCAAAATTTCTTCATGTTTGGCACTATATGGATATCATCCTTCTTCCATCACATTATCATTGAAGGTTTCACTAAGAGTTTAGGTAGTAGAGGACCACTTGCCTCATAAATAATAGGTACTTTTAGGGTTCAAGGAGAATTTAGCCATCACACAAAATCACATGAAGTAGTAGGTGGACCAACATTATAGTGAAAGAATTTTTGAATTTGGGGATTGGGTCTTCTTGAGATTGTATCCTTATAAGAAAATCTCACTAAAGCAACAAAAAAAGAATAATAAGTTGTCTCCAAGATATTATGGGGCATACCAAATCATGCAAAAGATTAGTAGTGTTGCCACCAACAAGAAAGATACATCCAATTTTTCATGTTTCTTGTCTAAAGAAGATAATTGGGCATAATATTCTAACTCAAATAGTGCTACCAGAGCTCAATGAAGAAGGAAAATTTATTTTGGAACCATAATGTATTTGTCAAACACACATGAAGAAGCTAAGGAATAGAACTCTCATTGAGTGTCTCATCCCATTGAAGAATTTACTAGTTGAAGGTTCCACATGGGAGAACAGGGAGTTCATTCAAAAGAATCCACACTCGATTAGAATTGAGAACAATGCTTCTTTGAAGAGGGGGGCATGCTATGCCCTTAATATTGGTGTACATTGGGTTATGAATAGTCAGCTTGTAGCTTTCTTAACTCTTAATTAAGTCATATTATTATTATTATTATTATTATTATTATTATTATTATTATTATTATTATTATTATTATATTGTTATTTAGTTATTTAGGTCATCCTAAGGCTTATATAGGGCTATCTAAGTTGTCTTGGGTGATATCCTAGGAATATATATATATAGGAGGAATTGAGTTTTATTTTAGGATCATATTGTGAATTGTGTTCTCATTGGAGATATTTGGATGTTTCCCCCTTGAAGTGGCTTGTTATTCTTAATTATTATCAACTATTTTTATCATATCTCATATCATATTATTATTTTGTGCAAGTTATTCTATTATAAATTATTCCGAATAACACATGATGACAGAGTTGTTGACCCAAAACATAAGGATCATTAACCTGTGGCAATATAAAGTTTACTCAGTGAGCAGGGGCTTGCCAAATTTTCTACCCTGGTAGTTTGAACAAAGAGCATTGTACATGTCCTTTTTTATCTACTTCCTTCACTTGCCATTGTATATATACATAGAAATTTAAATTTTATTTTTTTACTATTTGGAGTTGTAAATGCCTTCTTCTAGACACATTTAATAAACAACATAAATTAACAGTGAAGGAGAATAAGTTAAGTGGGAGTTTTGGACTCAAAAAAGAGTTGTGAGAATTTATTTCAAGATTTTTAAATGATGCACCAAAATTTAGGTGGATTTTTGGGAAAGAATCTAGACTTTGGAATTTTTTAGAAGAACAATAGACAAGAGAAACACATAAGAGAAGAGAGAAGGAGAAACAAAATAACATAGAGGACAAAAGAGGAATATAAGGATTAAACTATAGAAGACCAAATCGGGATAGTAGGAGAAAATCCAAAAATAGAAAGAGGAAGGCATAGAGGAGCACATGCTAGGAAAAGGGGAAAAATATTGGAGAGTAGAAGAGTTCAATAAAAGAAAGGTCTCACAAGTAGAAAAGAGGAAGACATATAGGAATACAGGACCACATGACAAATCAAGAATAGGAAAGAGCGGAGAATAGAGGATTCTCAAATTTGTCCTAGTTTTGTGTAAATATATACAAATAATTGTAAATGATTGTAGTTTTTGAGTTAAATGAAATATAATATTCCACTTTTAAAAAAATTTCTTATTTGATTGAGTGTGTTATTGTGAATTTTAAATATCAATAAAATTGCTGCTCTAAAAGGGTTATTTTTGTGTGAACATTTGAGCATTTTATAATTTGGACCTATTGTATGGTCAAGAACCTACAACATATGTTTCTTTTTTTCCTTTAAAACTTTACTATAAATCTACAACATCATTTATGTGTTTGCACCAAAAGACTATTTTATGTACCATAGAGCTTGATTTTTTATAGATTTTTTTTTTTGTCCACTTAAGACCAAGATTTTAGTTACAACAAGAGTTTTAGACTTGTATAGAGGTTGTGTGAGTTGCTTACAAAAAAACAACCTCCCTTCTCCACTTGGTAGATCCAGGTTGAGATTTTTGGCATCTACAAGGGGGTGGATTCTATTAGGAAAGCCCCTTGCCCCCATATTTTCATACTTTGTCAAGATCCATTGCAAAGAATAGACACTATGCATGAAAAGAAAGAATTACAAATTAATAGAACTCAAATAATGCGTGTAACCTGATTTAGTCAAATAAAATATTATAACCTATAAATCTTTTACATTATTATTAGATAAATTTAAAACACATGAGGTTTGACCATGTCAGCCACTTAAACCATGGAAATAGCAATGAACCTTTTATTCATTTTTCATAATATATTGGATATCTTTGTGGACATATTTTATACTTTTATCGATACATAGGAAACAATGATTTTATCTATATTAAGCCTTATATACACAAGAAAAATCTTCTTAAATTTCAATAACTTATGTCTTCATTTTGGAAGCACACAAGCTTTCCTAGTTATTATTAATGTGTTGTGTCTATTTAAAGAAGAAGAAGGTTTGGTGTACATTCTCTAAGTATATCAAGTTGATGTGTCTAAAAAACACATTGAAGGATGTATATAAATAGATCTCAAATGTTTAAAGTTGAATATATTTTATCTACATCCTTGTTATCCAAAGTTGTTGTTCATCCTCTTCTTTTCAATACTAACATATTGACATTATATGTGTGCATATGAATATCTACTATGTGACTTAAATACATGATATATATTAGATAGAAAAACACTCACTACTTTGAAAAAACAGGTCCTAACTCATACTATTCACTAAAGAGAAATACAGATCTATATACAAAAACTAAGTTATTTAACATAATGAACAAATATATTGTCAATTATATAAATCATCCCTCCTTATATATCACGGGTTACCAGTTACATCGTAAAAATAACTGAGGAATTTTGATAGCTACATAATTTTATTTTCCAACCTTTAGTCGGTGGCAAAATTTGTGACAAATATAAAATACACCAAAGATGAGAAATTATTTGTAGTGCATCCAGGAGAAAAGTTGAGTTACCAACACTTCTGTCAACTGTATTTGTTGTGGCGTCATGCCAAACTTTTATTCAACTATTTGAGTAAATCTTGTAGTATCAAGTCCATTGTTATTTGTCAATATCGATTTTCCAAAATATAAGTTATTGGGCTCAAATTTGTTTTCATATAGGTTGTTCAGAGTGGTGAACATGCATATCAATTTTGAATCTGTGTATAAAAGAAAATACCATTTAAATAAGTAGGTCTGAAGAAAGAGATAGATTTTAAATCATAAATGTAAAATCATAATAGTTGATGCATTTTTATTCTTAAATTTTAGTACAATATTTTATATAAAATTATATTTTTTCCATTTATTATTGTTATTTTTTAATAACATATTATATCCAAATAATAATATATATAATACAATTCAATTGCAGGAAAAATACATTAATATTAGATTATTTTTAGTGAATTTAGAAAGTGAATTTAATAAAGTATAATAATTTAGATTAAATGTAGCATAATCACTAATATATAAGAAAATGAAAACTTAAAATTAAATTAAATTAAATATAATATTTAACTTAATTTTCAATGATAGAAAAATATTGTTGGGGATCACAATATGTAACTCTAATGTTATAGATTTTTCAATAAATTTAAATAAATATCTTAAATCTTGTGCATTGGATTTCCGAATTGAAACTGAATATATTTTTATTTTTTAAAATCTAAAAAATTCACTATGTATTATTGAAATTTTATGTATAAATCTAAATCTGTATTTCTTAAATAATTAAGAATAAATAAATAAAATAATAAAACTAGTGCCTAAAATTCTTTACTCATTTTAATTTTAGAGATTAAATTCTTTTGAGACAAAGGAATTGTGCAATATTCTCCATCGGTCAAGAGGATGAAAACTCCGTCAATAAAGAGAATGAAAATAAGAGAATGGTGTCAATTTCTTGGAATGATTTTGACGATGAAGTGCTTGGCTCATGGTCAGTTTTCAGTTCAGCAGTTGGGATGGTGGTCACATTATGTGGCATAATCTCCATCATTTCAAATGCAGTTTATAACGTGTATTTTGTTAAACCTATTTGGGCTATGCATTATGCTATATGTTCTCTACTCTTCAGTTTCATCATAATAGGATGGATTGCCATTTGCTGGAGATAGTTGGCTACACAACTATACTTTCATTCACATAGACAAAGTTGGAGGAGATGTCTTTGCCTGGAGGATTTGTGAACAAGAAACACCCTTAAGTTGATTCACATGTACGACTTAAAAAGAGAGAGACAACGATTCGAAGATGATGAAACATTAGCCTCAAAGTTGCAGAGCTTACCCACACGGATATTTACCAAATTCAGGCTGCACAAGTTGGTATATTTGGCGTTGATGCTTCAGCTATGTGTGGTTTTTTTCAGCAAGCTTTGTGGTCTTCTATCAGAGGCCAGTATAGGTAATTTTGTGTATTGGTTTCATAAACAAATGAGGAGGGGACCTCCAGATGCATTACTTGAAAAGTACAAAATAATTTTGGAGCCTATATGCATGCCAGGAGAAGATCCATCTGATTTGTGGGAAGCCAATAAAATGTCTTTCGTTCAAGTAAATCTTCTAATGAAGAAAGGTTGTAAAAAAGGCGGGTCAACGACGAAATCAACACACTTTTTGAGAAATATTCTCCGGAATGGGAAGAGAATGGGAAAGAACTTCTAAAAATGCGTCACAAAATAACAACTCCATCAGTTTTGAAGCATTTCCCAAGTGTGGAAAAACACAGTGTGAGGATTACATTAGTGTCGCTCATCACTATCCTCATTGAACCGCACAAGGCCAAGTCATCTTGTCCGAGAAAAACATTCTGAGAGCTTGTCGTGAAGTATGGGATTTGTTGAGTTTCGCAGACAAGTGTGATATAGATATCAGAGCCAATGAAATAAACCTCGTCGAAGATCTCAACAAAGAAAAGGATCAAGTTGGCATGGCTGCAGAAAGGAAGTTCTATAAGTTACAAATGGAGAACGACAAACCTATTTCGGATCGTCAAGATTCTGTTATAGATGTGAATGAGGCAAAAAGAATTTTAAGCAATCTAGAAAAGGAATGTAAGCGCGTGCTCGAAAGAGAAAATCTGCGAGAAAGCAAGGAGGAGGTTGCTATAAATTTAAGCGAGTCAAAGGACTGGATGGAAATAGCACCAAAGTACAACCTCTACCAACTAAGCAAATTAATGTTGGATAAAGATACTACAAATTTTGATTTTGTGGAATGGACAGAGAATGCTTTGAAAAATGTTATTGCTGCTTGTGTGTCAAGGCTACCAGATATGTTTGTAAAGCAATTTTGGGAATGGGCACAAGAGTTTGAAGAAGATAAGTTTTGGGAAGCAATTGGTCTCGCAGGCAAATGTAGAGGAATGATGGAAAAATAGAAACTCAAACCAGAACTGACAATGAGTACCACAATGCAAAGGATGAGCCAAAGCATGCAGTCGGTTCAGTCCCCAAAGCATATAGTCGGTCTAGCCCCGGTGACCCTTAAGTGCCTTTCTAATCTCTAGTTATGTTTCAAATTTGAGTCATTTTTCTAGAACATTATATTAAAGTAGGTGACAAAAAGTAGTAGTTTTTATCCATTTTCATATATAGTCATTCATATAAGGTATGGAACATGTATCATACATTTAGATGTATATTTTTATTGTAGTCATCTTGATGCAGGAGTATCCAGTGGTGTAAGGGCAATCTTGCATCACCCAAAAATAGTTAAATTTAAAGTTTATCATTTTTTAGATGTTTTTATATTTTTCGATACCCTTTTCGTCATAATGAAATTCTCAATTTACAGTTTTTATTTTCTATTCCTGAGTTGAAAGATAGTGCAATTTTAGTTTCTCAAATTTACACCTGAAAATCTTTCGAGTTTGATTTGAGGAACTTAGAGTTACTGGAATGGCCCTAAAACTTGTCAAAATTCACGTCGCAAATTTTGAGTGTGTTCTTGACCTCGAGACCTTTCCAACGGTTCAAACGGTTTGTGAATCGGAGCTCCGGATCAAAAGTTATGGCCCCAGGAAGTTGGCGCACTTTCTAAAAGATACAATTGCAAATGTTCTTTTTAAATTTGAACTTCAAGTTGTAATTTTCAGCACCAAACCACCTAAACTCAAATATTAATGTTGTTTTGGCTCCAAACTAAAGAGGAGCTCTATTTATGGGCGGGTTTCTAGTATTTTTGGGTAACTTTTGGGGACAAACTTGCATATTGCGAAAGGGTGATTCTGTAGCTTTCTATAACTTGCATGTGTTGAAAAACATGGGGATTTGAGATCTTCTGCATGTAAGAAGTTCCATTTTCTGAATAGTAAAATTATTCTCTTGTTTGTGGGTTATTTCCTGTGTCTCGGGTTGTGCCCTCATCAAGTGGTATCAGAGCGAGGTTTTCTTGAGCATGTGGACAGATCGCCGATCGTGAGGCAGTTCGTACCAGGACCGTGGTTGTGGGTTGAGGTCAGGAAGATGCCTCCAAGAATGATGCCTGGTAGCCATGGTGGTGCCAGAGGTGGTCGAGGTGGCAGAAATGCTGGTGGAAGAGATGCACTAGCAGCCCTCCAAAGACAAATTAACGCGTTACAAGAGCAGGTGAGGAGAGGGTTAAACCTGAGGGAGGAAAGTGAGGATGAAGGAGTTAAATGCGAAGAGGAAAAGAAGCAAGATCAAGACCGCACGCGCTAATAAGGGCCATTCAAAGATCGGGAAAGACCAGAAGTCCCGCTTATTCTGAAGTGGAACCCTTAAGAGTATTTTGAGTATGAGGAAATAGAGGACCCAAATCGAAAGTAAGTTTGCGGTAAAAGGAAGTTGAAGGGCCATGCCAATATTTGTGGAAAGAGGTCAGTTGACAAACAAGATGAAAAGGAAATATCACCAGATGGGATCGCATGGTAGAGAAATGAAGAATTCATACCAGTGGACTATGAGTTAGATCTATTGAAGAAATTGCAAGGGTTGAAGCAAGGAAGCAGATCTGTGAAAGAATATACTGAAAATTTTCACAAGATAATCATCAAACGTCACACAGAGGCCAATAAGGAGAAGGTAGCCCGATATCTTAATGGGTTACGACGAGCATTCAGGAGGAGTTAAGCCTAGTCAGAATGACCACCATTGAGGATGTGTATCAGTTTGCTCTGAAGGTGGAAGAGAAGTTGAACAAAAGATTTGATGGCAAGCAAAAAGGACGAAGAGGTCAAAGTGGAAGGGGCAATGGCAGAGCTTCAGGAAGCCGAAATAATGATGAAAAGAAAAGTGAAGATGTGGGTACTAGCCGAAGCCAAAAGAATGATAACTTCTACCACCCTCGTGATCAAAATAGTGGTGATCAAAGAGGTAGAGGATGAGGGAGATATGGACAAGGATCTGGAAGAGGTGGTTTTCAGAGGAACGTGTTTCCAGTGTGGTGAAGAAGGGCATCGAGCCTATGAATGTCCACAACACCAAAGAAGGGCGGACAAAAGGCCAGAAGGTCATGGAAGGTTTGTGCATGCAGATGAGGAGGCCTAATCTGAACATTCAAATGATGCTGAAAGGGGAGAAACCCTAGTGATTAGGAGAGCCCTAGTGATTGAAGAAAATGAACCAGAACAGAGGAAGAATCTATTTCACACAAGGTGCAAGTGTGTTCAAAGAAAATGTTGTGATGTCATTATTGATAGTGGGAGCACTGATAATCTGGTGTTAGAGGAGATGGTCACAAAGTTGAAGCTGAAGAGGGAAAGACACCTAAATCCGTATTGGATTGTCTGGTTGTAGAAAGACCACAAAGTTTTGGTCAATGAGCAGTGCCTAGTAAAGTTCAAGATTAGGAGCTACCATGATGAGATACTCTGTGATATCATCCCCATGGATGCATGTCACATATTGTTGGGGAGGCCGTGGCAGTTCGATAGGCGAGCTATACATGATGGCCACACAGACACTTATTCCTTGACAAAGGATGGGGTTCGTCACAAGTTGAAACCCCTAAAGGAGACCGAAGAAAAGGTATGCAATAGTGCTAGAATTTGTTATGTAGATGGAAGATATTTTTAGAAGGTATGAAGCATGAGCATGTGTGTTATGCATTGATTCCTAGAGTGACTAATGAGGATAGTGAGAAGGTTCCAGAAGAAGTTTCTGGGATATTGAATGAGTTTCAAGATATTGTTTTTGATAATGTACCTGAGGGTTTACCGCCAATAAGGAAGATCAGTCATCAGATTGACTTGATTTTTAGAGCCAGTTTTCCAAATAAGGCAGCTCATAGAATGACTCCAGCAGAAAATGAGGAGTTGAATAGACAAGTTCAAGAGTTGTTGAGAAAGGCTTTGACACAGGAGAGTTTGAGTCCATGTGCAATACCTGCAGTACTAGCACCAAAGAAGGATGGGGAGTGGAGGATGTGTACAGATTTTTGAGCCATAAACTAGATAACAATCAAGTACAGATTTCCCCTACCAAGGATGGATGACCTGATGGACTGTTTGAGTGGAGCTCAGTACTTCACAAAGATTGATTTGAAGAGTGAATATCACCATATCCAGATTCGAGAGGGAGATGAATGGAAGAGTGCCTTCAAGACTAAAGAGGGCCTGTACGAGTGGTTAGTCATGCCTTTTGGGCTAACCAATGCACCAAGCACATTCATGTGGCTCATGAACAAGGTACTAAAATAATTTCTAGGAAGTTTTGTTATTGTGTATTTAGATGATATTTTGCTTTTTAGTAAGAAGTTGGAAGAACATCTGATGCATATTTGGAGAGCCTTTGAGAAGTTAAGAGAAGAGAAATTGTTGATTAATGTGAATAAGTGTAGTTTTGTGAAGAGGGAGTTAGTGTACTTGGGGTTTGTTGTCTCAGTAGAAGGTCTCAAGATGGACCCAGAGAAGGTGAAGGCTATTCTGGAATGGCCTACCCCAAGAACTGCTACTGAGGTGAGATCTTTCCATGGTTTGGCTAATTTTTATAGAAAGTTCATTAGAAACTTCAGTAGTATTTGTAGACCCCTGACTGAAACAATGAGAGGGGATAGAAAAGAATTCAAGTGGAGCACTGGAGCGGAAAACAATTTTGGACTGTTGAAGCAAAAGGTGACAGAGCACCCTGTTCTAGCCTTCCCAAATTTCAACAAGGTGTTTCAGGTGGATTATGATGCCAATGGTTGTGCCATTGGAGCAGTGTTGAGCCAAGAAGGTAAGCCCATAGCCTATTATAGTGAAAAATTAAATGATGCCAAGAGAAAGTATTTTGTATATGATCAGGAATTTTATGCAATAGTTAAAGCATTAAAGAAATGAAGACATTATTTGTTGCCAAAAGAATTTGTTCTATATATTGATCATTAGGCCTTACTGTACCTAAATAGTCAGGGAAAATTAAATCAAAGGCATATGAAATGGGTAGAGTTTTTGTAGAGTTATACATTTGTTTTGAAACATAGGAGTGGAAAGTCAAATAGGGTTGCAGATGCCTTAAGTAGGAAGCATACATTGATGACAAAGATGCAGATTGAAGTGGTTGGGTTCAATGAACTTAAGACATTGTATGCAGAAGATCCTAATTTTGTAGAGGCTTGGAAAGCTTGCAAGGAACTTGTTACAGTGGATAGGACAAGGTGGCTAGATTCCATAATCCAGGATAGCATATTATTTAAAGGAAGTCAATTGTGTATTCCGAGGAGTTCCATGAGGGAGAACCTGATAAAGGAGAATCATAGTGGAGGAATGGTAGGACATTTTGGTCGGGATAAGACCATTTCCATTATCAGTGAGCATTATTATTGGCCTTAGTTGTCAAAAGATGTGAAGAAGTTTGTACAAAGCTACAGAGTATGTCAGATGGCTAAAGGAGTGAGCTAGAATACAGGCTTATATCAACCCTTACCTATACCAGAGAGGCCATGGGAGGATATAAGTATGGACTTTGTTCTTGATTTGCCAAGGACACAACAAGGGAATGATTTGGTCTTTGTGGTGGTTGATAGGTTTTCGAAGATGGCACATTTCATTCCATACCAGAAGACCCATGATGCAGTCCACATTGCTGACTTGTTCTTCAAAGAGGTGGTGAGGCTACATGGTCTGCCAAAGAGTATTGTTTCAGATCGTGACACCAAATTTGTGGGGTACTTTTGGAGGACCTTGTCAAAGAAGATGAAGACAGAGTTCAAGTTCAGTTCTGCACACCATCCACAAACAGATGGGTAGACAGAGGTTGTTAATAGGATTCTAGGTAACCTACTAAGATATTTGGTAGGAGATAAACCCAAGGGATGGGACTTGATCTTACCCCAGGCAGAATTTTCTTACAACAATTCTATCAACAGAAGTATTGGTAGATCACCATTCCAGATTGTGTATGGAGGTAGCCCTAGAATAGCTTCAGAATGGAGGAAGATGGACCACGAGAAGAAAATAAGTGCTAAAGCTGAAGATTTTGCAGAACACATCAAGGACATACATGAGAAGGTAAGAAAACATATTAACAAGATGAATATGTAGTATAAGGCTAAGGCAGATTAGAAGCAGAGGTATAAGGAGTTTCAAACTGGTGATGAAGTGATGGTCCACTTGACGAAAGAAAGGTTTCCAGTGGGAACATATAACAAATTGAAGATGAAGAAGTTTAGTCCCTGTAAAATTTTAAAGAAGCATGATTCAGGGAATGCATATGAGGTAGAGTTGCTGGATGGATTCAACATTTCCCCTGTATTCAACATTTCAGATTTGACAGAGTATCATGAAGTTGGTGCGGAGGAAGTACCAATGATGGAACAGTGTGGGATTCCAGCATCTACTTCAGAAAAGGACAAGATTGAGGAAATCTTGGATAGTCGTGTGGGAAGGAGTACCAAAAGCAGGCAGTATGAAGAATATCTGTGAAATGGAGAGGAAGGCCTGTGGAAGATTCATCCTGGCTATCTAAGGCAACGGTTGACTAGTTGGGTTTTCCTCAACCATCTGAGACGTGACGGGGTCACTTCTCAAATTACTTTGGGTGTCTGATGCAGGAGCATCTAGTGGTGTAAGGACAATCTTGCATCACCCAAAAATAGTTATATTCCAAGTTTATCATTTTTCATATGTTTTTATATTTTTGGATACCCTTTTCGTCATAATGAAATTCCCAATTTATGGTTTTCATTTTCTATTCTTGGGTTGAAAGATATTGTAGTTTTAGTTTCCCAGATTTGCGCCTGAAAATCTTCTGAGTTTGATTTGAGGCACTTAGAGCTTCTAGAATGGCCCTGAAACTTGCCAAGATCGGCGTAGAAAATTTAGACCCCATTATTGACTTCGAGACCTTTCCAACGGTTCAAACGGTTCGTGAATGGGAGCCCCGGATCAAAAGTTATGGCCCCGGGAAATTGGCGCACTTTCTAGAAGATACAATTGCAAATGTTCTTTTGAAATTTGAACTTCAAGTTGTAATTTTTGGCGCCAAACCACCTAAACTCAAATTTTAATGTTGTTTTGGCTCCAAACTAAAGATGAGTTCTATTTATGGGCAGGTTTCTAGTATTTTTGGGTAACTTTTTGGGACAAGCTCGCATATTGTGAAAGGGTGATTCTGTAGCTTTCTATAACTTGCATGTGTTGTAAAACTTGGGGATTTGAGATCCTCTGCATGTAAGAAGTTCTATTTTCTGAATAATAAAATTATTCTCTTGTTTGTGGGTTATTTTCTGTGTCTCGGGTTGTGCCCTCATCACATCTTATTCGTCTTAGGAGAAACAAAATATAGCTGTTACATGTTTTTTAAAATACTATAGTTTGTGTTGGAAAGTAGGGATAAAGTTTTCTATTTTACTTTTCTCTTAATTTATGTTTCTTATAATAAATATTTGTCTATTTATATATAGAATAATTATAGATTAAATACTCTTCAGCTTTTTAAAATGAATAATTAAAACAAAAAATTGGGTCCTTCAACAAGATTAAAATGGTATAAAACTTTATATTTTTATGTATATATGTGTATTTTCTTATAATTTAATGTTTTATAATAAGATTATAATTGTTTAAATTATGATGTCCTATATATTAATATTTTATTAAATGTTTTTGTTTTTTCTTTTAAATTTTCTTGCATTACAATTTTAAAACTTTGATTTCAATAAAATTGAAATAGTATAAATTTTAATTTGTTTGATAACTTTAAAGTTAAATATAAAATTTTGTAATTAAATAAATAAATTATGTATACATATTAGACTAGTGAATTTATTTATCAAACTAAATTATTTATTAAATATAATATTTATATACCAAATTACATACTGAAAATTGTATAAATTTCCATGATTAAATTGTATACAATGTTAACTATTTATTAGAAAAATTAAATGAAATATATAATATTATGGATTGACTAAACATATTCTTGAAAAAAATCATAACCTTAAACTATTCATTTGATGTGAACTTGCAATTGTCAAAATAAAAATTAGAGAATGCAATTTTTATATGTAGTTGCTAATGAAAGACCTATTCAATTTATGGGAATCCAATGGATCTTTTTGAATAAATTAAGGCTTTGAATGGTGGAAGATTTTGGCCAACCCTAGAATTTGATGGTCTATAGGCTATTTTTAAAATTAAAATTTTTAGATTCAATCTCCTTCAATAAATTAAGATTTGGAATGAGAAAATTTGTGACTTGTGACAAGGGTAAGCTAAGGATATAATCAACTTAATTTTTATTTAAATTATTTCAATCTGTAAAGGATGGGACTCAAATTATTAGCATAATTTAAAAAGAAACATTTCCCTCAATTTTGATGCATTTCCCAAATATAGAAAATAGTGTGCAAGTTATAAAATAGTGGCATTCATCACTATTTACATTCAACTACACAAGGCCAAGTCAATTTATTTAAGGAAATTTATGAAAGTTTTCCATTAAGTATGGAATGTGTTGAGCTTCACACTTGTTGGTGTGATATTAATCTACAATTTTAATGGAATTTCCTCCTTGATAATCTCAATAGAGATGATAATCAAGTTTGCATGGTGATGGACTAGGAGGTGTATAAGGTAAAAATTTAATTAAAAGTATTCCTTTTGGTTATGATTAATTAAAATTGTTGAAGAAATGGAACAAATTCTATAAGATGTAGATTTGTGAGGCCTTTTCCAAAATGGGAAATCTACTTGGGTGACTACAAGGAGAAGGTTGCTAGCAATTTAAGTTAGTCAATTAACTAGATGAAAATAAAACCTAACTAAAACCTCTACAACCTATCCAAATAATGTTCGACGAAGATATCAATGAATTTTTGGTGTGGAAAAAATATTTGTGAGAAATTTAATTCTTATTTTGTTTGAAGGATACCATATGTGATTGTAAAGTAATCTTAAATTTGGGCACGAGAGTTTAAGTAAGATAAGTTATTGGAAGTGATTCATATCATATGAAAACATGAATAAATGATAGAAGTATTGGAGCTCCAACTAGAATAGGTAATAAATAACACAAAGTGATAGAAAACATTTTCAAGTCACTTTCAAACATGTGACAAATCTATTAAGAAAAATTAATGATCTCCTTTTGGATTCATAATGATGTTTGAGTGGAAAAGATACTTTTAAATAATAAATATTCCATAAACTAGAATTACAATATGAAAAAATTATTTAACTGCATGGATTAAAATATAAAAATGAGAGATTTATACATATAGACAAGGATGAGGAGGTGAGAAGGTAAGAGTGAAACTCTAAATACCCCTCAAAATTTGAAACACATGTAGGGAAACTTTGGAAAAGTGTATAGACACATGGTGTGGCCACATAAATTGAGACAAAAGTGAGCTATCACTCTAGGTGATCTTAAGAATAGTTTATATAGGACCAACTAGGTATGATCTAAAATTAAACTAGGTATGTAACAATTATTTTAAAATTAATATCACCTCTTAATTGATGCTTAGGGAGAAAGATAAACAATAAAAATATGGGTCTCAATAATATAAATGTATGAGGTACTCATGTATAAATAACATACAATTAAAAATGGAGACAAGGAGAAAACACACAAAGAAAAAAACTCCACTCTAAAGAGAGAAAAAAAAGGAATAAGCATCTTTAAAAGATGTCCCAAGAATGTAGTAACATGAAGATGAAAACCTCTTGAAGCATGTAGAATATATAATATATGCTCAAGATGAATTGACGGTGTCTATTTGACTAAAAAATATGCCAATAAATATAGATCAATATAATAGATGCAAGACATTGCATGACTACCATCAAGGAGACTTCTCAACCATGAATACATAGATTGAACAATGGAAAAACACTATGTAAAGTTGAAGATGCATATGTTACTATGATTAGCAAACACAAAAAATAATCTATACGTGACTTCTATGATACTATAGATAAATGTATGGTGTTATACATATATAAGTTCTAAAATCTCAAAAAATATGATCAACTAATAATGCTTGAAGATACCTTATATTGGATTTGTATGAAATCTACCTTGTTCCTCCACTCCTTAACCTACTACTACCATTTATCTATAACAAGCCATTTTAAATCACTCACCCTGATACTAATCTCACACATTTGGTAGTATAAATATGTCCCACCACATATTGTGATGATATTTGGAAATGAGAAGGAAACCACTTTTTTATCATTTTACTAAGGATTTATTTGTTGAGGATCATACAAACTAATTTTGGTTTTTTCTTGAGGATTGACCAAACTAGTTTGTTCAAATGTAGACTATCACTCAACAAAAATAAGTTTATTCTTATTTTTATGGATGACTATAATAGAAGAAATCGGGTATACTTTATTGAAGAAAAGTTAGAAAAATATTCCATATTCTATTTTTTTAAAGCTTATAATGTAGAAATAAAAAATTGGTTATTTCTTGAAGACACTACATACTAATAGAGGGGGTGAATTTACTTCAAATGAATTTAAATATTTTTGTAAAAAAGAATGGAATCCAAACATAATTGACTACAAATCATACTCCTCATTAGAATGGGGTAGATAAATGTAAGAACTATACAATATTTGAGATGGATCTAGAAGGATAATCAAGGTTAAGGATCTTTCAAATACATTTTTTTTTAAAGGAATAGTTACAACCATTTACTTGCTAAATATATGTTTGATAAAAAGGTGTAAAGGATATGACTCCTTATGAGGCATGGAGTGAAAGAAGACTTCATCAAACTGATCTAAAGGTATTTGGTTACATTTCCTATGCTCATATTACATAACAAAAAATAAAATAGTTTGATGGTAAAAGTTAAAAATGTATTTTTATTGGGTATAATGAGGAAAAAAAAGCTTTCAAGTTACAAAATCTAGCAACAAAAATATTGATAGTTCATGGTGATTTATTTTTTGCTAACAATATGCATGGAGATGGAATGAAAACAAGAAAGGCCAATAGCTATAGAAATAGAACAAGATGATTCATCTTATTCTCCTAGCTCAATGGTAGCTCAATTTCTACTCAATCACCTCTATGATCAAGACCTCCTTCAAGTTCAAGTCTTATTATAGAAGGAAGGTTAAAAATATCAAATGAATTTATGAAAGAATTACTAGTCTTCATCCATTTGTAATTTTTTCTCCAAATCATATTCAATTATAACTAATATAAAAAGAAGCAATAAAGCATGAAGTCTGGATTAAGTCCATATATGAGGATATTCATTCTATTAAAAGAAATGGAACATTGGAGTCAATGATTTTACAATATAAAAGGATTTTATTGGACTAAATGGGTCTACAAAACTAAATATATGGTTGTTGGATCATGTTCATGAAATTCATGCCAATGTGAATTATTTAAATTTACGCACCTCAAACAAGTAACCACCAACTAGGTCAGCACCAAACACGTTTGTGGTGGAAGGAAGTGAATGTGGACCACACCAAGGGTTAATCGGGACCCAAATATATCCCAACATAGTACACTATGCTTCCAAAAACAATGAAGCAACATCCATAAATAATTCTAACATGGTAGGTCAGCCAAACTAGCATTAAAACTACCAACCAACCACACACACACTTCACTAGGAGTAGAGAGATCTTGCAGATCACTTATAAACATTACAAAACTTCCTAGAATATTCCAACACCAATAGGATACTCAAAATCACTAGCACAAACACATGAAATTGAGATTACTATCATCCTATGCAACTAGTAAAACTATCACTAAGACACAACACATGAACCAAGCTTACGAAATAGTTGAACACAAAACCATCCAAGGGAAATTAATTACAAGAATCATTAGCATATACCTGAATCTGCAAGATAAGAAATTTCAACATGAAGAAATTTGAAGCTATTCCATTTATCCCAAACAAACTTCTTGTTAAACTAGAGATAGTCCATTATACTATCAAACACATCTTCTACTATCACACAATCTAGAACCTAAAACTCTAGATATAACACCTTGAAGAACTATTGATCATGATATTCAAACCACACAAGCACATATTCTACTACCGCATGATCCAAAACCTAAAACTATGTATATAACACTTTCATGAAACACTAATCATCATATCCAAACCATACAACATCTTCAATAATAAAGAAATGTGAAGAAAAATATAGAACACACCCCTATCACCCTATACACTCTTTATGTAAATTTTCTCAAGATCACTTGGAAACCAAGTGACCATATTGCATTTGCAACACCTTCTCAACTCCACAAACACCTTCTCATCTTAACCACACTAGAGGTTGAGATGGGTTGAAATCAATGATAACACTAATGACAACATAGTGCAATACAAGCAATACAAGATTGAATAAGTCATAACATAATCATGGTAAAACTCAACCAAGAAACATGAAAAATCAAGAGAAGGAGGAGACTCATGAATGTAAATTTCCAAAGAAAAATATGGGATAACAGTTGTTCTAAAACTATCATCAAAGAGGAGAGAAACCCCCTCAACTGTGTCCTCCAAATCTGTAGTATGGGACTTCACAAAAAAGTTAGGAATACTTGTCAAATATTCATCCCACAAATAAAGATTTGAAAAAACTATTATCCTGTGGAATAGAATAACTAAAATTTGAAGGAGGAGGTGGAGGATTAGGAAACTCAACACTAATCTCTAGAATACCAAGGCTTAGATGACAACTTCTCCCCACAAACATGATTCACACTCAATGAAGGAGTGTGATATCTTGTCAAAGGAAAATTATATTCTTCTAAAGAAAAATGTGAAAAGGAATAAAAATGAGATGAATGATCAAACATCTCGATAGCAATGCTATATCTAGTCTCCAACTACCTTATGTACACTCTATCAAGAGTGAACTCAACTACTTTACCATGACCACCATGGGTATTTTGATAAACAAAAAGAAGATTAGTGGACAAGGGAGGAATGAAAATTACATCTTTAAAAGTTCCCTCTCCCATTTCAATAGAACCCTTCCCACATACCTTCATATATGTGTTCTTACCCATCAAAATATAAGGTGAATTACAAGGCTCAAAAGAAGAGACAATTCTAATAAATGATTTATTTTTTGGTATACTATTTTCATTGATGTCAAAAGAGGGATCAGGAGTGAGTTGAAATAGACCCTAGAAAGGAAAATGTGTCATTGATGTCTAAGGAGAGATATGTGGATATGGTTCTGGAAGTTGTAGTGTAAGTTGCAAAAGTTGCTCAGGATGTTACATTGTTGTCATGCAAATTTTTCATGTTGTTGCAGTGAATTCTTCTGATGTCCAAAAGAAAAATCAAAGGATAAATTTGACATGGGTTTTATGGGAGCTTCTTAGAAATATGAAGTGTAGGTCCAAAGGATGTAAAATACACTCATAATTGAATTATTTTTACTTGCTGATGAATTTAGGGTTTGGAAAATAAAACCTAAGGGTTTTTTGTCATGGTGTATAAAAAAACTTTCTATTCTATCATTGACTGGTTGTCACATGTTGCAAATTTCTCAAGTCATCACTTAAGCCTATTAGATTATGGGTGTGATCGACCCCCTTTCCTAGTAATTATTGGTTTGAGAAATATTTCCCAACTATAACACTTCCTATGTTTTTGTGTTAATATTTTAGATCTTGGTGTGATCAATGACAAAGATCATGTCTCAAAGATCTGACGCCTTCCCCACCAACCCACTATGTTTTTGATGGGTCCCCATGCAACCCCATGGGCCAATGAGCAATGGTGGATATGAACTTTGATTAATAAAATGATGATAATGGTAGAATGAGAGAATGTGAAAACAACAAAGTAGGATGATGACATGGAAACAGGTGGTACAGAATGATTGAATAATGCATCAACTCACATTATTGTTGTGAGTAGAATAAAAGTGATAGGTGGCAATAGCTCGTCAGCCTGTTGAAATTTAGTGGGACCATGGTCAAAGCTTGTGGGGTAGTGGGAAAGTGATATGTGTCTTTGTGGGACCCAATGTATATGGTTGCTCAAAGGAAATTGACAATGACATTTTTAAGGGGACAAATTATCCAATAGTCATGATTTATTTAAAGGTATGGTGATAAAAAATGATCATAGGATCATGGAACGAAGTGAGGAGATCGATTATGTATATTTAAATCGTAAGCAATACAATAGTCGAGTCTATGTGAATAGGGGTTTCAACTAGAAAACCCGCTCTACTCAAAGTTAATTGGTTCAACTACACTAGAAATCAATATGATTGTGGATTTTATTTAGAAATTGATGGTATAGATCATGATGGAGATTGCACTTGTCAAAATTAGATAAAAAAGGAAAGGAATATATTAAATGCATATCTGATTCTAGGGTTTGATAGAGAGATGGTATGGGAAAATTCTCTATAACAAAATTAAATGTTATGTGGCTCAATGCAGAGGTATGGCATTGAGGGAGATATTCAAAGACCCTAAATGAAGATGTGTACATAGAAGAGAATCCTAAGGAAATCATCTATGGTTAGTAACAACATAAAATAGATGATCAATATGTTGTAGAGGTGTTCAAATAGAATAGGTGTTGAAGAGATGAATGTCACATGCATTGTACAAAGACTATTTTGAGCTCATTAAGGCAAAAAGAGAGTGCACAAAGGAAGAGAAGGAGAGTAATAGAGCATAAGAGATTGGTGCAAAGCTAAGAAGAGAGTTATTGTGACAACAACAAAAACTTGAGTAGTTGCAAAGTAAGTTGTAACATTGATTTGTGTTTTTGAGAACGAAATGTATTATTGTTTACCATGACTTTGATTCGTGGGTGCCATTAGATATCTGAGTAGGTTATTATATTAGGGAGTGGGTGCTTCCTTGGAGGAGGTTCCCTTAAAAACTAGGGGATTTGTGCCTCCTTAGGGTAGGTTCCCTTAAAGAACTATAACTAGACATTGAATTGTGAGGTTGGATTAGGATAGTATCTCCTAGTAGCATTTTTTGATCATGGTTTTTCCCATCTTCAATGGTTTTCCATGTATATCTTGTGTTATGTTTTTTTTTATTGTGTGCTTGTCTAAATGTCTATATCTCCTATTTTAATATAAACACTAAGTGATTTAAGAAGTTTATCTACTCAAAAGGATTAAGGCTTAAAATGTTAATATGTATTGATTCAATCCCCCCTCTCAGTAGATTGCTGTGTTCCAAAAAATTGTATTAGAGCACCAAATTTCATAGGTGAAGCTTAATCAAATCAGGTAGATTATGAAAGTGTGAATACTATGGAATATCAAGAATAATCTTCCACAAACAAAGTACCTCTGTTCAATGGAACAACATATTATGCTTTTTGGTGCCATTAAATGGAGGCATATTTGGGATCTCTAGGGTTTTATGTTCGAATTTCTGTAGAGATCAATTATGTTCCTCCTCCTATTGATGTTGCTAGGAAGGAAAATGAGAGAAATGATAGAGCAAGACATTCCTTTATTCATAGTTTGTCTAGATCTATGCGCAAAAAGATTACACATTGTAAGATTGTACATGATATCTGGGATAAATTGAAAAACATCTATGAAAGAGATGACAAGTTAAAGTTGGAAAAGATTCAAGTATTGAGAGCTATATTTGAAGGCTTGAAGATGACTGAAGAGGAGAAGATTGAAGATTATGTTCTAAGATATGAAGACTTAGTAAAATTCATTAGAGGATATGGAGAAGAAATAAAAGAAAATGTCATGGTTCAGAAAGTTCTGAGGTCAATGAAAAAAAAGTATGATCCCAAGATGACTGAAGAGGAGAAGATTGAAGATTATGTTCTAAGATATGAAGACTTAGTAAAATTCATTAGAGGATATGGAGAAGAAATAAAAGAAAATGTCATGGTTCAGAAAGTTCTAAGGTCAATGAAAAAAAAGTATGATCTAAAAATTTTTGCAATAGAGAAAGGAAGAGAAGTTGAGGAACTTAGTCTTAATGAGTTGCATGAAATTTTTATTGTCTGTGAGATAAGAATGGGAGATGCAAATCCATCTAGATGAGAAGCCACATTTAATTTTGTAAACAAGGAGAAGGATGAAGCACTTAAGAAAGATAATGTTGAAGCAACTACATTCGGTCATGATGAGAATGTTGAAGAAGAAGAAAATTCCAATAGAAGACTTAGAGGAGGATTTGATAAGTTCAAAGGTAAGTTACCCTTCAAGTGCTTTGAATGTGGTAAAGTACATCATTTTTCTACTAAATTTCCCCACAATAAGAAAGCTAACTCTGAGACTAAGGTAGATGATAAAATGAAAAAACCCTACTACCCTAAGAGAAGGAGTTTTAAGAAGAAGGAAAAAATTCTATACATCTAAGAGGATAGTGATGTATTAGATGACTATAAAAACTCAGATGATGAACAAGGTTGTTCTTTTGTTGTGAGAGAAAATGAATTTATCTTCATGGAAAAAGTGTCTGAGGAACAAAAGGATGGGAAGGTGGAAGACCTTGGTTAAGGTGATGAATAGGAAGGAGAAGTTGACCTAGAAGGAGAACTCATCTGTTCTCTAGATGAGATTGATGATCTTAGAGATGAGATTGAGAAGTTGAAAAAGGAGAACAAGAAAAAAAGATACTTGCAAAAAGAGAGTTAGACAAACTAAGCAAGGATCTAGAAGAATCTACCCAAAATGTGGTAGATTTCAAGTTGCAACTAGAGGAAGCCAAGAGGGTAGAAGATGTAATCAAATCCAAGTTGCAATCTGATCTTGATAGATGTATGAAGCTTGAGGAAGAAAATTTTGCTCTTAGAAAAGATTTAGAAAATAAAAAATATCAATTAGAGAAAGGAATCAAGTTGAAAGGATGATAATTTTTTTTAGATGAGCTATTGAGAACATAAAATTGTTGGAGTTAAACTAACACTGAGAGGGGGGGTGAATCAGTGTCAGAACAGATTTGACCAGTTTGCAAAAATTCAAAAACATAGCTTAGATTTGATCTCAATATTACTCTGACTAATGAATTCATGAGTTGAATGTAATCATTCATAAACAGAATTGAGAAAAGTAATAACTCAACAATGAACTAAAACAAAAACACAGTAAAGTAGTGAGAACTCAGATGAACAAAGAGAGAAAATTTTTGTCGAGTGGAAAACCCTCCTAGGGTATAAAAACCACTCCCGAAATGCCTTGTAGGCTTAATCTTTTAATCAAATGTTCACAATGCCTTATAGGTTGTTTTTGAGCACCCACTCAAGGAGCACCAACCCCTCATTTAGAGATATCTATCTCAAGGAGCACCAACCCCTCAAATTATATTTTTAAACAATAATAATATCTCAGAGGATCTCTCTATTTTCAGTTAAGCTCATTACTCTCTGTGTTTCTTTTCTACCTAATACCCTAAGAATTCAACAATTGAATCCTTAAAATATTACATAGGAAAGAATATTACAATATATTTCTGTATCTTTGATTTTCAGATTTTTAATATAGAGTATTTCAATACATTTTTGATATAGCCAAAGAACAATATTCATGAATCACAACCAGAATATTTTACAGTTTTTACAACTCTGGTTTTTATACAAAATTTCAAGTATGTCTGCCATGAAGAAGATCTTCAAAGAATATGAGGTCAAAAGGAAACTAAAACCTCATACTATTTTCAGGAAGAATGATGCCAAATAGTAAATGTTTGTAGGAGTAACACCTATCTAGAAGGCTGTAAATACTTTGTCACTATATAATAAAGCTTTTCAAAAATCTGACCATGTAAAGAAATGTCTCCAGCCATAAAGAGATTTCCAGACAACAAGATAATGCCCAAGGACTGCCAAAAGATAAAAGAGAATACCAAATAAAGATACCTATTTGAGCAGCATTTAAATAACTTCCAGAGATTCGAGGCCAAAAATAGGTCGAGCTCTCATTTATACTCAACACCTCAGGAAACGGCCATGTAAGTTACATCAGAGAGGCAGATAACAATGGTGGCAGCTAGGGTTTCTTACCCAGCCAAGTGAACTCAAAAATTTTTCCCTAAGAACCTTTCTTTTCAATCGATCGAAATCAACTTTAATGCCATCAATCATCCTACTATTCGTCACTGTGACATTCTGTAGTTAGGGAGACCTTTCATAGATATCATTATGTTTTACCGAAAGCCCACTTGATACACATTGGTCACTCAGACATCTAGATAGTCTTGTCGAAGGAAATTAAATTGCCAGTCATTCCCCTTAGCTATCACTTTCGCCATGACCTGCAAGAGTCAGAGAGAAGTCATAACAAGTACATTATGTCATATCAAAACCCCCGAACTCACCTCAGATCGCCAAGAGAGAAAAAATCTCACACTGATAAAGTCCTTTTGTATTCCATTGGTGAGACATATCAATGTTAGGGAGACCTCTCGGAGAGCACACTATGTCATACTGAAAAACTTTATCCAGTTTGAGTCACTGAGACAATACCAACCTCTCGCCAAAAGCCCCTCATAAGACTTAATCGGCAAGACCTGATGAGTTTGCTGACATTACTCCAATGCTACAAGAGTCTCAGAAAAATAACCCTTTGCATAAAGTCAGTGCGACACCACGAAATCGATAAGAGCTCCCTCTGAATATCACAAACACTTACCGATATGCAATTTTTCAACGGTGGTCAGTGTGACATACCAAATTCACTATGACCCTATACCGACAGTATTACTCCTACCAATAGATATCACTCTCTATCGCTGAAACAAAAGAGAAGTCTTGCCGAAAGCTGCCTGAATGAAAAAACAATCCAATCGACATGACATCAGAAATGTCTTGCCGATAGGTAACACAGACATTTCAAAATGGATCTAGGAGACCCTGCCATTCTCACTTCGACATGTGTAAGCCTGAATGAGAAACAACCAATACCATTAGAAAAATGAGATGTCAGGACCAAAGTAACTGTAATACCTTCAAAAATGTGAGTTTAAAGAATGTAATCAAATAGCTTGTAATCATGTGAAATACACCTATGGTATGCAAGGAGAACCATCCTGACAAAGAAAACATCTATCAAACTCTGTCGGTCAAAGAAATAGCATTCATAACATGAACCATAAATCTCATCACCATGAATTTGAATCATAACAAATAACTTTATGTAATAGCCAAGAGACATCAAAGAAGTGCCATAAAAAAATATATATAAGGATCCAAATTGAGACTAATCATCAAAGAGAACCAACTAAAAGAGATTTTGTCATCAAGGACAAACCATAAACACAACTGAGATCCAACAAAAATCCCTCAAACAAAGAAAATTCTAGAATAGGGCTTGAGAAAGGTAAGAGTACCTTTATAGATACTTCTACAAAGTTGTATGAAAGATTTAGAATAGGGGAAAAGTTTGGTTTTGTTGATGAAAGAGATTGCAAGGGAGTATATCCACGGAGATACCCAAAGAGGCAAAGAAAACTAAAGAAGAAAAGAAGCATGTTGTAGATAAGAATGATAACCAATCAACTTCTAATCATCAAAAAAGAAGAGTTTGAGAAAAAATTAATGTTGATGGATTCACTAGGGTGAGAGACACAAGAAACCAGATGCACAAAAGACGTCACCTGGCACTAAATTATATGACTAGGTATTCTTCATACTTCTATGGATATTATTATACATGTGATCAATTTGCTTATAGGGCTAGAAAGTGTAGAGTCATACCTAAGAGGAGTATAAAATTTTTAAGCAAGAATTTGATTACTCCCTTAGTGGATATGAATGTAAATGTTATAATTGTAATAATTGTTGTCATATAGAAATAAATTGTAGAAAAAGATTGGTGAAACTAGATATTATAGATGAGAGAAAGAAAGACCTATCTCCTAAAACAAATAAAGAGTTTGAGGCCACCAAAGTTAATGAAAGGATGACCAAAAAAGGTCTAATAAGGTGTCAAAAGTGAAGAGGGAAGTTCCACTCAATCTATGATTGCCTAAATAGCACTACATGCTAAGAAGCAAAATATATGGGTGATAGATAGTAGATGAATGAAGTAAATGATTGGAAATAAGAGTAAGCTCATAAAACTCAAGAAATGTAAAGAACGATATGTTAGTTTGGGTGACAATAGTGCAATCAAGATCTGTGGTAAAGGAATCTTGAGCCTAGATAGTAAAAACCCCATGAAAGATGTCTTATATGTGGAAGGATTGAAGCACAACCTACTAAGTGTAATCCAAATGTGTGGAAATGGCTACAAGGTCAACATTGTTTTAGAAGGATGAAAAATAAGAATGAATACAAAATTAGTTTTAAAAGGATTGAGAACTAACAAAAATCTTTACAATCTCAGTGAAGTGAAAGGTTAGACATGAATAATAGGAAAATATGATGAGAGCTAGTTGTGGCATAAAAGATTGGGGCATTTAAACTTTGATAATCTAGTAAAGGTAAGTTCAAGAGGTCTAGTGAAAAACATGCATATGATATATAAGGAATTCTTGAAGGGAAAACAAAAAAAAGGCTTAAGCTTTTGAAAGATTTAGAATATTCAAAAACATGTTGAGAAGGAAATTGGAAGAAGAATAAAATTCTTGAGGTTAGATAGAGAGGAGAATTCACTTCAAGTGAATTTGTTGAGTATTGTGAACCACATGGAATTAAAAGGAAATAATCTACACCAAGAACTCCATAGTAGACTGGAGTTGGGTATGTGCAAGATCATGACAGGCCAAAAAGTGGCAATATGATGGGTATGTGGCTGACGACTTTCTTTTTACCCAAAATTGATGAAAGAAAAAGGGTTTATAAAGGAGATTCTCATATTTCCACCAATATAACTTATGCTTTACTTTACATTTAATAAGTAATTATTATTCATTTTTTATTCAAATGATGACTAAAATCCTGATTGATAGACTGATTGAAAAATATCTATAGCTTTCAAATGGTATCACATTTTTTGAATCCAAAACATACTTCACATTGTATGCTTCACATACTATAGGATTAAAAAAAGAAATTATTAATTTCATAAATTTTTTACCAAGTTAAGGTGGTCAGACATATGAGTTTTTTATATTTTTTAAAATTTGTAATAAAATATTCATAATTAAATATTTACTTGGAAAAAAATTACAAAAAAATATGCATCAAATTGAGATATGAGTCCTCTACTTATATCTAAAATCTTATAATAAATATTATCACTTTATTGTGGTTAAGATGGTTAGATAGACACCTACTTCTTATTTTTTCCCTAAAATTTAAGTACTATTGCATAAAATTTCAAATTTTCACCAAATAGATTTTTTTAAAGAAACCTAGTAGTTTAGAAACTACATTCAATTTGATACAAATTCTATTCTTACATATTTTTATATAATATAGATAACTTATTCAAATTTTTACGTCAAGTTGCCTAACTCTGATTTTTCTTTTTTTTTTTGCCACTTAAGGGCATGCTTTTTCCATGATGATCCTACACATACCTGGTTGTAGAAAGAAAGAACAAAGTAGTGAAAGACATGGCTAGAACAGTGTTAAATGAGTCCAAGTTAATAGATATGTTTTGGACTGAGGCAATTCATACCATAGTTTATATTTTGAATAGAGTTCAAATAAGAGCTCACAGTGATAGCACTCCTTATGAATTGTGGTATGGTAGGCATGCTTATGTTAAGCATTTCAAAGTGTTTGGAAGTAATTGTTATATCAAATGGGAAGATGAAAATATGAGAAGTTTTGAGTCAAGAAGTGATGAAGGAATATTTTTAGGATATTTCACCTAAAGAAAATTCTACAAATGCTATTAAAAAGTATTGAACAAGATGGTCAAAAGGTCAAATGTCAAGATTGATGAGAGCATAAAGAATATCAAATTTGACAAGAATGATTTTAATGATGAACCAGATTATGAAGAAAAAGTAGAAAATAAAGAAGAATATGAAGAAGAGGTTTTGAAGGAACCTAAAAAGTATGTGAAGAAGGATCATCTAGCATATCAAATAATTAGGGTAAAAAAAGGAGTTTAGACTAGGCGAAGATTAGCAGGAAATAAGGAACAAGTAAATTTTTCTCTCCTATCTCAAATTGAGCCAAATAACTTTACTAGAGCCAGCATGGATGAGAGTTGGTTGAAGGCCATGGAGGAAGAGATAAATTATATTGAGAAAAAAAAAACATGGGAATTGGTTCCTAGACCACCAAGAAAAAATGTGATAGGCACTAAATGGGTTTTTAGAAACAAGCTCAATGAAGATGGAGTTGTGGTAAGGAATAAAGAAATATTGGTGTGCAAGGGGTATGTACAAGTTCAAGGAATTGTATTTGAAGAAAAAGTTGCACCTGTGGGAAGATTAGAAGTAAGTAGAATGTTTCTTGAATTTTCATTATATAAAGGATTTAAAGTATATCATACAGATGTTAAATTTGCATTTTTGAATGGAAACTTAGAAGAATTATACATAGAACAATTAGATGGTTTTAAACTATCAAAGGATGATGATTATGTATGAATATTGAGGAAAGAATTGTATGGTCTATAGCAAGCACCAAGAGCTTGGTATTCGAGATTAGATCAATACCTAGAACAACAAGATTCTAGGAAAGGATGTGCATATAGCAATTTGTACTTCAAATCAGTTGGCAAGGACATGATTATTGTTGTTTTATATGTAGATGAAATCATATTTGGTGGTAGTAATGTTAAGATGTGTAAAATATTTGCTACAAATATGCAAGATGGATTTGAGATGTCAATGTTAGGAGAATTTTCATTTTTCCTTGGTTTACAAATAACCCAAACTGATAATGGGATATTTATCTTCGAAACTAAATATATGCTAAGGAAATGCTTAAGAATTTTTTCATGGAGGATAGTAGACCAATTAGCACCCCCATGATAATTGGTTGTAAGACAAGCAAATCAAATGGATCACTAGATGCAAATCAAATAGTTTATAGGTCAATGATTGGAAGTTTACTATACCTTACTGCATCAAGACCGGATATTATGCAAGCAATGTGTATGGTAGCAAGTTTCTAGGTTGCACTAAAGGAGTCTCATGTCAACATAGTGAAAACAATATTTAGATACATCAAAAGTACTATTGATAATGGGTTGTGGTATCCCAACTGCAAAGATTTTTCTTTAACAATGTATACATATGTAGGTTATGTTGGATGTGCGGATGATAGGAAGAGAATGAGTGGAGGAGCATTCCTTTTGGGAAAAAAATGGTTTCCTAGAAGAGAAAAAACCAAGAATCAATCACTCTATCTACAACAAAAGTAGAGTATGTAGCAACAATATCATGTTGTACTCAAGTCCTATGGATGAAGCAGACACTTAAAGACATTAACGTAGGGAATAGTTAACCTATCTCTATTCTTTGTATCACTTCATTAGAGAGAAGGTTGTAGACAAAGATGTCAACATGGAGTATGTTCCCACATAAGAACATGTAGCTGACATTTTCAGTAAGCTTCTTCCAAAGGAGATCAGTTTGAATATCTGAGGTTGAATTTGGGAGTAATTTCTCCCACATCTTATCACTAAATATTAGAGATAGGGCATGAATCTTGTGCGAGCTTCATTGATTCTTCATTATTCCCTAGAAAAGTAAAGATGGATTAAGTCAGGTAAACTTTGTTCCAAAAATTTCTAATGACTTGATGGTTATAGATTCAAGGATCCCCACTTTCTCTTTGAAGTCAAAGGGGAGTGTGCCATTTTACATTGATGTCAAAATGAGAGAAAGGTTTTCAAATGCTCAAAAAATTGAGCAAGGGAGATAGAGTAAAAATTATTTTGGTACAAAGCATGGACTGCAATATCTTTAATTAGTATGGGGCTTCTCAACAACTAGTACAAATGATTAATTTGTATCAAATTCAAAAGATATAGGTTGGGTGAGCATTTGGTTTTTCTATCAATGACAAAGGGGGGATTGTTGGCATATTATTTTCATTGATGTCAAAAGGGGAATCAAGAGTAAGATGGAATTGATCCTAGCAAGGAAATTGTGTCATTGATGTCTAAGGAGAGATATGTGGATTTGGTTCTAGAAGATGTAGTCTAAGTTGCATACGATAAATGTAATTGTAATAGTTCAATCTAGGTTGTGAGCCACAAAATTTATTCTATCTTCATATTCCTTTTTTTCTATCTCTCTTATATGTAATGGAGGTTACAATTTGTATAGATATCCACTACTATGTAATCTAATTTTTTTTTGTTAAAATCATGTAGCATCTCCAATGGAGTTCTCTTTATGTTAATAAGTTGTTCTAGTAGTGAAGTTGCATTACTTATCTCTTTAAACTTGTTGATTAGTGATTGGCTCAATTAATCCCAATCATCTATTGTCAAAGGTGACAAGAATTGGTATTAATCAAGAGATTTTCGTTTGAATGAAGGAGCAAGTAAACAAAGTGTACTACTTTCTTTTTTAAAATTGTTAGTTGTACTATAATCACAGTATCATGCAAGTTATTTGTGGGAGTGGTTAATTATTCTATTATAATTTGGGGAATATTTTGTAACACATTTTTTAAGTTCCCCGCATAGCATGAGGTGTAGGTCGAATATTGAACTCTATTATTACATGTTAGAAATAATCTTAGTTGTTGTTGGGTAGCCATAATAGATTTGGATTGTTGTGATTGAGATTATATATAATTTGTAGTTTGAAGTCTTCTTCATGGGATTAGAAAAAGGAGACACACTAGGATGTGTATGTTAGCTCTAGTTGTATGCATTGTGTTAGTATCATATGCCATTAACATTATAGTTTGTTCTTGATGAAGTCAACATAGATAGATTTATTATGTGATAATAGAAAATTATGTCCAAGAGTTCAACAAAAATAAGCAGTGCTAAACCTTTTAAATGGTTCAACTCCCACTAGGCATGTCAAAATCCTACTAGTATAGTATATGGTTATGATTGGGATCAATGCATCACACATTACCATCAATACTTGGAATAACCATTTTGTATGGGGTGCTATTATGAAGTCAATTTCTAAGATTATAAGGATAGATCCCTATCTATCCTAATTTAATCATAAAGTAAGGAAATAAAATGGGCGAAATGTTATATAAAGTAAATAATAAAAAATGAATGACTCGTGCCAACTAAATGTGTCCTCATGACTAGAGTAAATAATAAGAAGTCATACTATAATAATCAATAAATTTTGATACACATATAATGACTAACAACGCTTTGCATGGGTGAATTATCATCACAATATATCATTTAAGATAGAATTCCACTAGCCATCTATATTATATCATCTCTTTTAGATAATCTCATGTTCTAAGTGACCAGTTCCACCAAAAGTGTTTAGGAGCTATAAGATGGCTTGTGGATGTTGTATAGCATTTATGAATCTAAAAACTATACAACCAGATAAAACTTTTATGGAAAAATATAAGATAATGGCCACACATCCAATCGGATGTTGGATCAAATTTATACAAAACTAGATGGTTTATGCTAATCAAGAGTGAGGATGTTTCTTTTTCTTTCCAGACATTCGATGTGTATAAAAAATTTAGTTCCTATGTACAAAAAGAATGGAAAATTTTTAATTTTCATATAATTTAAGACCTCAACAAATCCTTTGAGTAATAAAATTATGCTATGCCATCTATGGAGGATATCTCACCAATTATAAATAGTTATCAATTTTTTTCTCTATATGAGGGTTACTTTAGTTACCTCCTTATATTGGTCGACCATCACAATTGACATAATTCTACCTTTGCAACCAAATGAGGAAGCTTTACTTATTTCCAAATTTATTTCCTACTTTTAAAGATTGATGCTAATTTCAAAGAGCCATGGATATTTTCTAATACATAATTATCCACCATTATGATATTTTTTCTGTTTGAAGAATTTAATATTGGCGTAGAAGAACTAAGAGTACAAATACAACATTTTAGAGAGAATAGGATATTTTTAAACCCAAGAAAATGAAAATTTGGAGTGATTAAAGTAAAAATCATTGGAAATATCATCTCTAAGAGAGGAATTGCTATAGATCTTGAAAGATTAGAGGAAATTCAAAAAATTCCATTGCCTAGAAGAAAAAAGTAACCAATTCCTTCTTTAGAAAAATTAATTTCATGCATTAACTGAAATATCTAGCTTCATTAAAATTGTCATACCATTGAACACTATGCTTGGTAGGATAGATTTGTTTTATTAGATTGCTTAGTTAGCAGTTTAATTAACTGATAATTGTATCTCCATGTTTCTTCACCGTTTCTCCATTAAATAAAAATGCCTCTATACTTTGAACAAATACAACCAATCGAGCATATTTCTTCCATATTTGGTATCAAAGGTTCAAGGAAAAATGGAGTGATGTTTTTGGCGATCAATATTTGAGTCATTGGCTGAATGATCTGCAGAGTCTGTGGTGCATGAAAAGTGATCTCATGCCTGTGCTGCATGGTAGACGAAATGAGGTAGGAATACAGTCTTACCACAACTCTGGAATGAACCTGTGCCTTACACATTTGGAAATTTCTTAGAATCTACTTTGCATCCAAACACAACCATATTCGATGCATACTCCTTTTGCTCCAAATTCTAAGACGCTCCTGTTTTGTCTTCAATGATGTAAACTTATGTTTATCATTCGCATGGAAAGGAGATATGTACAAGGAAGTTTTACTAAAGCATAGGCGCGCAGAGCTATATCTGAAACGTTGAATTGTATGAGAGAATGACCATCCATATTGTACGTAGTTTCTAAAGAGTTAGTTAATGAAATCAAAACGCTGTTAGCGAAGATACTGAAGGAGTTGATATATGTGCATATTGATGAAGAAAATCCCATACGTCAAGGTACTTTTTAGTTCCTGCCGGTAGGCAGGTATATTTATGCATTCGAATGCATTTAACTAGCAGCACTGACCAATCACATTTCGCCATTTAACATATTGCTTATTTTTTTTATAGTTTGAATTTGGAGAGCTATTTTTTATATTGGAAAATTAGCATTTATCTATTTTTCTATTCGTTCGAGTAGCGTTATAAATCATTTTCGTTTTAAAAATTGAAGAAAATGCGAATGCTTAAATTGATTGAATAAATTTAAGCAAAGACATAGTTTATAAAACTGGCGGTGGGTAGAGGTACGTAATCATGAATGCAATTTAAATGCATTAAATGGCATCTCGCTAGAGGTGAAGGCGCTGGAATGACCTGGTGGCCACGCATGACCAGGGTACTTTGGTCATTTAATATAGAAATTAAATAATCATAATATTTTTGGGACATTATAGTTAATAGAGAAGCTGCTAGACGGAGAAGCTACTGGACGGAGAAGCTGCTAGAAGGAGAAGCTGCTGGAAAAATCTCCACGGCACCAACACAGAGAAAACAATAACAATGGCATCAGGCTGGTGACAATGCAATCGTTGGAAAATCAGGCGGCAGACACGTTTCATGCACGCGAATACGGTGAAGAACAAACTGCAGCGTTAAACTGTGAGCACAGAAGCTGGACATCAAAAATCTGTGCAGTTGGGGAAACGGTAGATTTAGAAAATGCTATTTATTTGAATCCTTATTGGTAATCCTTACTGGTTTATTCAATGAACACAGTGCATAAATAAAATTATTGTTATTTTTTTTCATTTTTATTTTAATCGATGCAAAATTTATTGCTTCTTTTGCCATTTTCTTCTTCACAGATTCTTTGGTCTCCCTCGCCTTCTCAGTCATCTGGCAGGCATGTTCCCTTGCCCACTGTTGGGCTGCTTCTATGGATTGCTTGGTTTGTTCTACAACTTTCGCCATTTTATTCTCCACAGACTCTTTCGTTTCATCGGCCTTCTCTGCCATCAGTGGTTCCACAGGCCGACTACTTCGCCCTTTCTTTGGTTTGCTCAGCCTTTTCACCCACCTGTTGGGCAGTTTGTTCGGCGATTTCTTTTGCATTATCATAGTTCTCCTACACATTGCAATTTAATTTCACAAAAACATTTCAGTTCTCCCAATTTCCTATATCACAATATTAAATAATTCTTTCTTAGCGGGCCTCTGCAACCCCAAATCATTATCAAGAAATAAATATTGATTGACCAGGATGAAAATTCTATTATTTAAAAAACAAGGTAGAGGATAAGAGTACTCAAAATCACTCTATTTTCAATCAGTTGATAAACTTCAATGCACGCTTAGACCTTACTTACCAGGTATGAAAATTTCAGTTATTCCGGGTGGCTAATAAACATTAAACAATGAAAAACCCAGAATTTTCAAAGAAAAAATGGCAAATTTTCTATAGCATTTGAAAAATCCAGACCAAATCAGACAAATCTGGCCTGAACCAAATTTGAGCCAAATCTGACCGGTGTTCGTAACTATGACGTATACATATTAAGCCTTTCTTACTATTGACCTTACAAGTTACAAGTATCTTTGGGCTTTGAAAGAAATTTTTCTGCTACAATAATAATCACAATTTTTGTGCGAAAAATAGAAAATTAAAAGTCTATTATTATATTTTTTTATCTCGTTAACCTCTTGTAAACAAAAATTCTGCTTTTGAGAATAAAAGCAATGCAATTTACAAGATTTATCTTTCAAAATCTATAGGAAGTTTCTCAATTTTTGACAGCCTCTTCTAGGAGACATATCAAAGAAACTTCCTTTGAGGTCCCTTGGCGTCTGAAGAAAACCTCGTATAAGGGAACGCATTTCTGATACGGGAGATGAGTACCGCGGATATGGGTACGAACCTCCAGCTAACTATGACCCTACAGTAGGCTTGCACAATTGAGCTTAGAAAAGGTAAAAGCTATAATTTTAGACATGACTGGTAACCAACGGAGAGAGCAATTTGGCATAAAATTTGTTTCATAAAACAAGCATTGGCAATCCAAAACCCTAAGTTAAAAATTAAGAAATAACACTATAACAAATAAAAAGGAAAGAATTGAACCTGCAATTCTTTCGGCAGGTACTCATGCTTCATTGAGAGATCCATAGCACGCTTAATGCGCTGGTTGCGAGCATCCACTACCTCTCGGGGCAAGTGATTGAGGGCTTCTTGTAAGTCCAGATCAAAGGACTGATCATACAAATCGTCGTGGCGGAGACCTTGCGAGCATCAAATCCATTCATCAAACAAAACTCAGGAATTTACATGAAGCTTAACTACCCTAGAAACAAATATGAAGAGGGATTTTATATTTATTTACCGTATTTCCTGAGATGATTGCCAACGACATTGCAGTATTGAATAGTGACCCAAACGTACCTGAATTTAAATAGAGTTGCTACTCAATTCCCAGGGGACTAAACCACGAGGAACAAGGAAAATCGAGGACGCGACACGAGGCTTGTATTATTCATCATCTACACCAATTCACTGCCCAAAATCATCCCAACCTTTCATCACGAGTCACACCCACCCAAATTGTTATCTACGTGCCCAACTCAGACTCTCTAGTGATAAGCGGCACAATTAAAATCGAACACCTAAAATTCTAGCTAAATTTAGTAGCAAATGTTGTAGAATAAAGTCAAAATACAATCTTCCAGCATCTGCATGCATACACCAAATCCTGGAAGCGCCATGTTTTCCACACCTCAGAGTCAGTCATGGCACTTTGGAGGACTAAAATGAATTCTTAGCCAATAGGAAATTGAAGGTAACATTTAAATATAATTTTTAAGTCAGTTTAACATGTTAACATAGAGGCTATTCGTCCATGTTAACATGTGCTGAGATTTACTGAAGATAGGAATGCATGCAGATCGTGGAAGGTGAGACACGTGAGGGCAAGGGACCAATTTTTGAGTTTATGTTTGCATATTTTATATATTTTGGTATTTTATTTTATTTAAGTAATTTTATTCTTCTATTTCCCTTCTTTTAAAAAATCAAATAAGAGTATTAAAATTAAAATATAATAATATTTAATGATAATTTTGATTTTGATTTCTTTATTAAAATAGTAGTAATAGTAAATTAAAATGTTATTTATTTAATAGTAATTGTATTTCCTTTTAATAACAATATCAATTACATTCCCATGTTGATTCTTAATTAACTTGGGTTCTGTTTTGTCAGAGTACAAAACGTATCAATGAGCAACACATTCTTGTGCTAAGTTTGACTTATGATCCAATGTTGACATGGGCTCTCTAGATTATTTGACTATCTTAGATTCTAAAATGCAATGCATTTCATGATACAAATATCTTTGGGAATCAAAATGAGCCAATCCTTAGTGCTAATGATGCATTGTTCAATTCAACTACGAGTCATGTTCATGTTGGTAACTGTAATAAACTTAAAAGAATTTTAAAGGAAATCTCTTAAAGGAATCTTAAAAGAGCATATCTGCTATAAACTAGATTATCCAAGACCATAGGACTCCTTATTAGTTATGTAATGTGATTGTCCAAGATCATAGGATTTCTCACTAACTATACAAAATGATTTTCCAAACACATCTTTTAATCAGTTATGAAACATGGTTGCTTATGGATATATAATTTTTAAAACTAGTTATACAATGTGATTGTCCTTATATTGCAACCTGTTATGTTTCTTCCAACATAGATGTCTTTTTTTACATTATTAGTTGTGATATAACTTCTTGAAGTTTGCAAGGTAGTGGAGCTTCTTTCATTTATTCAATTGCTTTCTGGTTCTTGCTCCCCTTTGTGACTAATGTTTGTACTATATGTTTTTTAATCTACTGCTTCTTGAATTCTTTATTTTTCATTTCCTAAAAGTTTTATCAATCCTAGTAATTTTCTAAGCATCCATGCATATATGTATCTATGCATATATGCATGTATGTATAGATAGCATACATGGATGCATGTATGTATGCATCTATGGATACCATGCATGGATGCATCTTCATATGGATATATGTGTGTATGCATCCATGTGTGTATATATATATATGTACTCTTGTATTTATGCATGTATGCATTTAAGTAGACATACATACATGTGTGTCTATATGCATCTATGTGTGCAATGTATGCATATATGTATCCATGCATGCATTTATGCATGTACAACATGGATATATGCATATATACGTCCATCCATGCATCGTATCCATAGATGAATATATACATGCATTCATGCATACCATCCATACATGCATGTATGCATATACGTATACATGCATCCATACATCTACCTATGTATGCATGCTTCTATGCAACCTACACATATATGTATACATGCATGTATATATGCATGCATGTATACATGTATCTATGTATGCATGCAATTATGTATCTATCTATACATGTATCCATGTATCTATGTATACATGCATCCATGCATACATGTATCTATGTATTGTTGTATGCATCAATGCATTTACCCACATATGTTTATAAGTATATCTCTATACATCCATCTATGCATACATGTATACATGAATCCATGTAAATATGTATATATGCAATTATGTATGTTTGTATCTCTGCAATGATGGATATCTATATGTATGTATGCATGTATGGCCAGATGAAAGTATGCAATTATGTATGTGTGCACCTATGCATGTGTATATGTATGCATGTATGCATACATGCATATATGTATCTATGTATCTACGTGTACATGTATCCATGTTTTTCAGAACTGCATCAAGCTGGCTTCTGAAAATGTAACCTTAACTTTGCTCCACAGTCTCTGGATTTACATGTCTTGAAGCTTGCAAGAACAATTCCTGACTTTGTTGCACTCTTTGGTTTCAGAAAATTAATCAGCGGAATACTTGGGAGCTTGATTTCATTGATCATCTCAGTGATATTATAAAAGTGGAGGATGAGGACACAGAGACCAATTTCCAGAAGGTTCCCCCCTCCCTTGAGTGTATTCTTTTTTTTTTAACTAGGTCTAGGTTTCAATCTTTGCTGTTGATATTGATTGGGTATGGTATGGTGCGGTGGCAGGCGAGTTGCTCGTTGGAAGCGGGTGTGAAGATCTACTCATTAAGAGTGGATTCGGTGCACTCCGAGGCATATAAGGTCCTTGGCGGCATCAATCGCACTGGAGCAGGTGATGCAGGTGCACCCCTATTCTCTGCCCCGGATTTCTCTACTCTGCATTTAGAAAAAGGGTAGGACCATTTTTATACCTGTTTGGCTTCGAGGTTGTAATGGGCCAAATCCATTTCGTTGAAATTGTTTGAAGTCGGTCAGAACAACACTTTGTAGACATTGAGCCGCGATGACTCTTTGTGAGCAACTTCTCACAAATTACAATTAATTCTTATTCTTAATCCTAGATTAATTACAGTGATTCATTTACGTTGCAATATTTGCACCTTTTAGATCACTTTGAACAATGCCTTTTCATTACCTTATATATCTTAATACATACGCCTTATCTCTCTTACCAATGGTATTATGGGTTCTCCCCCCTTCATGCTACGCTGCCATTATATCTGCATAATGCCATTTTACTCACCCTCATGCTTGTTTCTTTGTTCTCCAAAATACATCAAACATTTGAAGAAATTCCTTTCTTTGTCCTTTTATATGAAATATAAACAATCCTGTGACCTAATTTACCATCTGTTTGTATAATTGGTTGTTGAAATCTTAGTTCCAGTGCCATGCGTGAAGAAGAAAATGTGCAATATTTTTGCTTCAGTTGACACCTGCTTGTTATTTGTAAACATGATTTTCTGTATGGTTGATCGACAGTGCTCTTCTGGAAAGCTATCAGTGATCTTTGATTTGCATTTCCCCTCGTATTGTGGGTTGCTTCTCAAGATTTAAGTGGTGAGATCTTATGGAAATGCCTAGAGTAGTCTTGTGAATGGTTTTCTTATTGTGCAGGGACAATTGCATTCCATAATTTTCGGCTCAATGTCGCAGGCAAATTCCAAGAAATTGCACCTTTCTTTTCTTTTTGAAATAATAGTTTTTGAATATAATACATTACAAAATTAGAATGCAATTCATAGCTAGGTTTCAAAAATCCAAAACCAAGAACATAATCTAGTTTTATAGATCAAAGAAAATGGAAGCTAGTTGACACCTTAAAACTATGGTTATATCCATACACTACCAAATCCTCTTTAATTTATCCCCTTTCTTTATTCTTCTTTTGGCTTTTGCCAAATGGGTACAATCATTAGTGCGATAAAATTGTATTTATATCTTCTTTTAATTGGTCTTATTTGATTCATCAAGCCTTTTTAGTTTTTTAATGTTCCTACTGCAGCTGTCTTAAAATTTATATATTCTCTTAAATATGATTTGTTGGCTGACATGAAGGCATGCTCTGCAGATGTGCAACAGAGTTCAGATGCTCAGAGTGAAGTTTCAGAAAAAGATAACAAATCAAAGAAGAAGAAAAGGGAACCATTTTCCATTGACTTTTTGAATTGTTCTGAAACTGAAAATATTAGTTCTTTTGCTCCCCCTAAAACGCAGCGGTCCTTGCTATTGCCCCAGAATAGTGCCCCTAATAGGACTACTCTTCCAGAAGACTATCATTACCAGCCAGAGGAGTTTGTAAAGCTCTTCTTAATGCCACGTGTTATGGTAAACACATCTCCTTAAGTTTTGATTTCTTATTTTTCCACACAATAATCTAATTTTGGCTTCTACTTATTTACAGTGTATCGGGAAAAAGGGAAGAAAAGTCAATGGTAATCTTTCTCACATTTGTCTTTTGTGTCTGGACATAACAACAGATCTAATTATTTATTTTAATGGAAATATTGAGGTTCATTATCTGTAATTTAATTTATAGCATGTTTACATTCTCGGCACACTTGAAATGTTTTATGCAATTTGTTTCAGATGATTTTCTTGAACCTACCAACTGTTTTGAACCATCAGTTTTGTGGGGCAACAACGATGGTTTTGATTCTAACTGGGATGATACACTCATTGATAATGATCTTGAAGATTCAAATGTGAACATGGTTGTTCAGCCTCGTAAGGTTTGACATTGACACATAAGTTTTTTATACAACATTTTATATAGTTTCTATCAAATGCTATCTTGCCAAAATGGTGCCTTTCTATACCAAAAAAATTATAGGAATGTATATAAAATGTGGATGTCTAATCTATATAGGTTGATTTTCATTCAGAAATGACGACAAAAATCTGAGTGGAACAATATGGGTGCAACAACTTTACACATTCTTTCTTCATTTTAAGCTTGTGGCATGGCAGTTATATAAATCATATGTCTATCAGATCTCAACTTTTGTTGTTCATACGGTTTTTGAACAGATTGGATTTTGGTACATGCTTGTTTGTTATGCTTTTGCCTAGTTGAAATGGCATCTTAAGTTCTATGGTGCATTCAAATTTTTGAATTAAAATTTAAAAAATACAGAAGGGTTTGGAGGCTTCAGCAATACAGGTTGGTGAAGATTTTGATTGGGGAAGAATACAAATTTCAAGAAACTTGTAATCTTGTCCTGTTTAGACATCAAATTTGTTATTTTTGGGTTTGTTTTGTTGTTATCACTTCATGATCATAAACAGTTGCCTGCTTGCTTTCATGCATCCTTTATAACAGTGTTCCATGAGAGTACTTGCATATATGCACCCCTTATAACTTTTTACTATATATGCAATTAGTAGAATAGTCCTCTACAATGGCCATACTGTTTTTAAGAATCTTTATTCTTGCAAATAATGCTGGTGGCTTTTTTATCTTTCCATTGCCTTGCTGACTTGAAGTGAAGGATTATCTTTGTGGACTCATTTTCTATCCATCTTGATCACGAGAGTTTAAACACATCTTATCAGTAATCTTCTCTTAGAATATGTTGTTTCTCATTTACTTGAAAAAGGCTAAATCATCCTCAAATTGGCAAGCAAATTTTGTTTTTTACTGTGCATCTATCTCTCATTGATATGACACCATCATCAGTTTGTCTACCACTTTGAAGGCTTGTTGATATGGGACAGCGATTGAATCCTTCTGGTTGCTTTTGTCTTCTCTCCTCATATTCACTTAGAGTGTCATAATAGACCTTTTGTCTTCCAATTAGAGCCTACATTCACTTTTCCTTCTTATCAAGCTTACCCATTCATTGGGCAATGTTTGTGACATTGATACCAGTTTCAGACATTTGTCTTCACGTGAGTCTTCTATTTCTGTATGCAAACGAACCTATGCTCGTTGAATGAATACCAAGAAACAAGCTACTCAAGGCAACAAATTGCTACTTTTATTTATTTTGCTTCATTTTATCCCAGAAGTACAAGTTGGGTTTCACAATGCATCAAAACACATTTGTGCAAACAACTGGAAAAATTATAATTGCAATTGATGACAGTGATAGTGTTATGGATACTAATAGTTCAAACATCAAAATACACCAGCTATAAATTGTGTACTTTCAGCCACTAGTTTTAATCAAAGTATGCATATGGATTCAGAATCAAACTCTCAAAATAAATGCACATATCAATGTGTCTTTTTGTTCATTTCATAATGTATCTATGTATCCATAAGTGCATTCATGCATATAATGATTTGTGCATATATCTTATAATCTCTTTATGCATCTTTCTATATATGTATGACTATATCTATGGGTACATGTATGCCTCGATTTATGCATATATGCACCTATGAGTTGCATAAACATATCCACGTACATATGCATCTATCAATAACTTGCATGGATACATGTATATATGCATCTATGGACTCATGCACACATGTATATATGACAGCTCATTGGTTCCAAAGCTCTCTCTACAGGACAGCTATCCATTGCCTCCAAGACTCAGATGAATCCTTCGTATTTCAAGAAAAGATTCAAATGCATAACACTTTAAATGATCTAAACTATGATTTTATAAGCAAAGTATACAAATACATTGTAACAATGCAAAACCTGACTTTCATTTAAAATGTACAGTTTCTATCCTCATAGTCCTTCAAGTTTCTTTAGGTCTGACTGCTACTTTGTTAATTGACTTTGATTGAAAGACTGCTTAGCAATTCAAACAGTCTCCTCTTTGGTCAGATGCCATTCAATGCACTAATGTTGTCTGAATGAACTATGCACCTTCAGCCACTAGTTTTAATCAAATTATGCATATATTAATATATAAATATGTCTTTTCCTCCATTTCATTATGTATCTATGTATCCATAGATGCAGCCATGCATATATTGATTCATGCATATCTTGTGATATCTCTACATGCACCTGTCTATAAAGCCTTTTCAAGAAACTAGTTTTTTTTTTTGCATATGAATAGCCATGATTGGTTTAATTGATTTGGTGTCGCTCTAGGCTTGTACCAATTTACCACGTTATATGTATATCGCATACAGTAACACTAATAAGCTCTTCCACTGTACATAGGAACTATTTTCATAAACACCAGATTGAGCTTATATGTATCAGGATACATATACACTCACACTAAAAACTGTTGAACTATGATCTCTATTGACCCATTTTCGTAGACATGTTACTGTTGCAATCAAATGTGTAAAGAATTTGTGTCTAAAGAAATTAGATAAAGGAATGGCAATATGTTACACAACCTTGTCTTATGCCTTTATAGCAGCTTTTTTATTGCATTTCAAGGAAAACCAGAAACTAGAATTTTATTCATATCATACCATCTATGGCATTTACAGCTTTACCAATAATTAGCTGTGACCAACTGTGGAACACAATTAATTCATCAGCCAATCAGCTTGATTGATCACTGAATTAACTTGCGTGAAAGCTATCATGTAAAGCTAACTAGCTAATATGCTACACACAATATGACATCTGAGTTTCAACTAGGTCTCATGCACACAAGTCTGTTATCATGTTTAAGCCATGTATACATGCATCCATGGAATGTATGCATCCATGTATAAATGCATCCATGCATGCATGCATGTCTACATGTATACATGTGTCCATGTAATTATGTATGAAAATATGTATCTATATACGCATCCATGCATATACGCATCTATGCATATATGCATGTATGTATACATGCATGTATGTATAGATAGCATACATGGATGCGTGTATGTATGCATCTATGGATACCATGCATGGATGCATCTTCATATGCATATATGTGTGTATGCATCCATGTATGTATGTATATATGTACTCTTGTATTTATGCATGTATGCATTTAAGTATACATGCATACATGTATGTCTATATGCATCTATGTGTGCAATGTACGCATATATGTATACATGCATGTGTATATGTATCCATGCATGCATTTATGCATACACAACATGCATATATGCATATGTACGTCCATCCATGCATCATATCCATAGATGAATATATACATGCATTCATGCATGCGATCCATACATGCATGTATGCATATACGTATAGATGCATCCATACATCTATCATGCATTTATATTTCTAACTCTTATCTAAATGCTTTTTACCTCTCGGCAGGAACTCGACGCTTGCGTCACTTGTTTGTTGTTGTGTTCATGATGGATTTGAAGTGGGGGCAACATTGATTGTGTTTGATTGATATTTTTTTAAATGATGTAGTTGGTATTATTTTGTATTTTATTTAATGGAGATTCTATTAGACAAGTATTGTGGATTCAATTTTCAAAAATTCAAATATAGTTAATGAATATATATTTATGAGGAATACTAAGCAAAAAAAATTATTCACATGTAAATAAGTTATTGGAGTAGAATCATAGAGATGATAAAGACAAGGCTATTATTGGTCTTTCTATTTTTGATTCTAAATTACATCACATAGATTTAGACAAATCATCAATGAAAATTAGGGATAATTTGGATAAATTGTTTGGAACAAAATTTCTTGATGTAAAGTTTTCCCTAAAAATTAAATTATTTTGGTTCAAAATAGAGGATGAAATCACAATGTCAAATCACGTAAGGAATTTGAGGTATCTCCTTAGGAGACTAGTAGAAGTCATGGCTCCAGTTAGTGATGATGATGCTAAAACTATCTTGTTAAAAACCTTATCTTCAAATTGTACAATAATATTATTCTCACACTTATTTAAATACCTTGTAAGACCTTAGAAGATATGATATCATCCCTTTTAGTAGAAGGAAAGAGAAAAAATGTAGAAGATATAAAAATTTGATTCTCAAGAAGAAAATGGATTATATTCTCAGTGCAATATGAAAAGGTCAGATACAAACTGTAGACATGCAAAATTAGCATTATGCATATTCATCCGCTCATTCATAAATCAAATGCAACAAATCCATTAATTAGGTAAATCGGGTCCTTAGTCCTAAGATTATTCATTTAAATAAATCAACTTGATCCTAACATCACCATCCTTTTAATTAAATAAATCAAGCCTTTTATTTAATTAAATCTAAAGTCGTATTTCTCCCCTTCTAATTTAAATAAATCCAAATATCTAAGTCAAAGAGGTCAAAGCATCCTAATCATCATCCTAGCTAATTAATCCTAATTAAATCTAATCTAATGCATGTCAAATCTGCTAGATATCTCCAATTACACAAATAAATCCATTTATTGATTTATTAAATCCAACATTTTCACTCAACATGGAACGTTCCCTATAATTTCAATTCAAAAACAAGTGAACATGTACATCCAACAAGTCATTCATGAGCTCTTACATGGCTCTTACATGTCCCTTGCCAAAGTAAAACTCAGCATTTACTCTCAATTTGAATTTGAAATTTCCCCTCTTGGGCACATTTCCCAAATCTTGCACACTCCTCAACCACTCACAAGATGACAAGTGGCCTTTTCTCATTGGCTTGGTTTTAGTCCCACATCCTCCATGTTTGGCATTCCTTCAACTTGATAATCTATAAATGAAAGCTTCATCTTTGATCAAATCCTCCACAATTTCATCCACAAAGCTAATGCAAAGTCACTCTCTTCATTTGAGAATTGATTTTGTCCACAACTCCACAAATCATCTCCACAATCTCTTGCAAAGTCGCTCTCCTTGAGAACTGATTTTTCCCATCTTACTCCATTTTCATATCATTTAGCTTATCTATCAAGGATTGGGAAAGGGCTATTTTCAACAATAGCACCAATCCAATATGGAATGTTATTTAATTCATGATTTATTGTATGCTTTCATCTAGTTTATTTAATCCATTTTTTTGTTTTGATTGCATCATTAAATCATGTTGACTCATTTCATATGGATGTTGAGGTTTTGCTTTGTTTTAAACTAAATATGCTAATGTATGTTTTAAGGTTTAACCATTTGTAGAAATCAGCAACCACATTTGGCGCTAGAAGAAGGGAAAAGAGGGAAAGATTTTAATTCTCTATTATTTTGTTGTATTTTATCTCACATTGCATTCAAGGATAATTTTTTTTTTCTTTTGTTGTGGCTACTTTGATTTTAGATCTTGCTCTTTTACAATATTGTACATTTTTTGAGCTATTTTGGGTGCTCTTTTATGTCCAATAATATTGGCAGCCAAAAGTCTGATTTCTTGGCACCATCCTGTTGCAATAAGATTGCATTCAATTATCTCTTGTTTCTAATTAGATAGACTTCTTTTCTTCCACTCAACTAGTATCATTGATTCCTGAAAAAAAAAAAATTCACAGGTTATACATTATTGTCAGTCATTTTAGAAATATAGAATGATATGTTTTGAATGCTGAATGGAATTAATGTTATCTATTTGATTGGACATTGTTGGTTTATTTGTTCAAGAATAGGCCAAAGATACAACAATATCATCCATTAGTTAAAATTTGATAGCATCCAAATTGTAGACAATATGCTCACACTACTACTCACCAAACTTGGAGAGCACCTAAGCACATCATAAATGAGTTTGGAACTATTACTAGTACCACTTGTGTCCCTAATATGCAGCCAATATCATTCCTAATTCTATGTGTTCCTAATATATAAGTCATCTTTTCCTCTTATGCCACTATCATGGCAATCGTACATCACCATTTTTGCATACATAGCTACCAAGATCTGCAAGTTCTTCTTACATAGGCATAGAGGATGCTCACATTAGAAGTGGCAATAGAAGTTATATGTAGAAAGGTGTCATGTTTCAGATCCTTTGTCTAACCAACTGAGATGCTCTAGCCTTATTGTTTAAAACTTTGTGATAAAATGTTGCACCAACTGGTCGGTCCACTCAATCAGATGTTTAGGTTTCTCTCCCACTCAAATCAAAATGAAGCATTTACTGAATCAAATCAGTGAACACTGAAAAAATAATGAGATCATTCATCTTTTTTGAAGCATTTACACCTGCTAGTCGTAACAGTTTGAAAGATTTTCTTTATTGTCATTGAGGCGCAGTTTTTATACCTGACAAGTATTTGCTTGAAATTTTGTAAAACCATTTATTCATTTGTCTTCTCTGTGTGCCTGGTATTAGTAGTTGCTTGAAAGTTTCTTTACACTTTTCATTAGATCCTCTTATGATAGACAACCATTGGTTGTATTCTGGAAATAAATGTTGTCTTTGTATGGTCAAGATAGATGGTAACAGCATCGATATGTGTTCACTGGCCCATCACCATCAGAGGCCATCAATCAGTGCAATTGCTGGTAAGAAAATAACTATCACCTTTGTGAAGGGCTTGTCGTGTTCTTAGGCCCCTTTGTTCACATCCTTTCATTCAATTTGAGACCCCTTCATCAACTCATAAATCTGTTGGAGAAGTAAATCTACCTGTTTGCATCCTCTCATTCAAATGGAGGTCCCATCAATCCACTGTTGGAGTATGCACCAGTTGAAAGTTTCTTATTTAGTATTTATGGCATCGACCTCATACCTGCTAACTACTTTTGTTTAATAACTTTTAATTTACTATTCACCTGTGAAATGTATTAGCTTCAAGTTTTTGATAAATATAAAACCATCTTGATTTTAGTCTATGATGTTAAGTGCAAACAACAGTGTGAGTGTGTATATGAAGCAAAATAGTTTAACTTCTAATCCGTTCTTTTTTATTATCAACTTCTACATAATTGCATGTCAGTGAGTAGGGGCACACTTTTTCACCAACCAACCAGACATAGTTGTTTCTAATGTGACTTGTGATAATAAAGTGGCTATCGGTATATGTGGGCTACTTTATGACAAGGGTTAAATTATCTACCATATCAGAAATTATTATTGTAGAGTGCAACAAGTGAGGTAGAGAATGAACCATGTGGATGTAGGAGAAATATCAGCATCTTGGACAGTGAACTTTCCTTTTAAAAGCATATATTTCTTTTAATCCTAGTGTAGATCAAGTACAAATTAATGCATTAAATCGATCAACTTCAAGCATTGGGCGCGCTTCTCATACTAGAGACCTAAGTTTATGGAGCAATGTCTTTTGTGGGCATCATTTTGAGAAGTCTTAAATTTTGCAGATAGGCTTACCTTTCCTTTTTGTGATAATGTTGTCTTAAATGATTACTATTTGCTTTATGTTACGACAATAAATATCTATGGTTGCTATGTTTCATAATAAGGGAAATTCTATATGAGTAATTCTTTAGTTGCAATAAATGTTCTTAGATTTGCATTTATTTGCTTAGTTTTCTACTTGTATTTGGTAGGCCTATAAATGCAGGATGACTTCAAAATATTTTTTGGCACACATTTGAAGTTACAAACTTTCTTTTCATAGGCTCATGCATTCGTGGGATTTACATCATTAAACAATGGTGGTCTCTCTCATGAGAATAAAACAAGGAGATCTAAGTTGGAGGATTGGACATTAAATTTAAAAGAGCATTTTTAAATGCTTATTGAGATAGCCTAGAGCCTTCATTTACTGCTTTAATTTTCTGCTTTAAGCTAACTAGATCATTGTTTCCTTTCAATATCAGATTAAAATTGAATGTTAGAAATTCACTAGAATTTGGGTCTTGAGGTTTAAAATCGAACAATCAAATCTTCATCTTTCCTTTGGTGCTTAAAACTAATAAAATCATTGCTTTGAAGGATAAAATGAATGTGTTCCTTTATTGTTTTGTAATTATTTACACAAAGTAATATCATCAAAAGACGTATGTGCTTCTCTCATGCCTCACAGTGATCTTGAGAATCAAAAGGATTTTGGTGACATTAAGTTGTGTAAATAATTTCCCATACACACTTCAATTTGGGTTTAAAATTGAACATCTTATGCGAGTGTGAGTAGAGCATCATCGCGTATATTCTCTTTCTTTGATCCATCAAAGATTGATCAAGTTATGGATTGTGTCTTTGCTTGCTTTTCTTTATCCTAGAGGGTCTACCTTGGGGAAAAAATACTCACCCAAGGGAACGGCTTAATCGGTAACACTTTGAACCCGAGAGTATTTACAACCGAGATATAAATGTGGATATTGGAAGAAACGCCAATATCACACGGTTGAATCGGACAAGATGGATCCAAAAGGGGACTCTTGCCATGTTGGGTCAACTCCTATGAATGGAAAGTCCTTACTAGAACCCATGTGCTAGAATTTTTCCAAAATCCTTAATCTATTTGTTGGTGTAGGAATGGTCGTTTTGAAGCTGCCCCACACTTTAACGGTCTTTTAGTAGAAATGGAAAGCATGCCATGGGACTTTCATGGGTGTTGATGCTTGGCTGCCCTGATTGATGTTAATGAGCCATGGAGGGGAGCCAGTGGGGTCAAGCATCTAACCATTTGCTAAAGATAAGCATACCTGGACTTGTCCAAGTGGGGATTCAACAAATATTTTCTTACACATCCATAGGGTTTGTACTTGTTCTTGGTTTGAAAAAATAGTGTTTTATTTTAAAACATTTACAAACAAACATTCAACATGATTCTCAAAATCTCAAACCCTTTAGGAGGAAAATACCATTGACCAAATTCTCGTGTTATTGCTTTCCCTTGGGATTACATCCTTAGAGGTTTCTAAACACTTGAGTTTACATCTCAATTTGCCCCCTAAAGTTAAACAATAGGTAATATTTTCCTTAAATTCATCAAAGTTTTGTATAATATACCTTGTGAAATGAGACGAAGTTGAGACATTAGACATTCAGTTTGAAAACTAATCAAGAGCTTGTTTGTGGTAAAAAGAATCCATTAAGCAAAGATTAAATCAATTGGACCCCACATATGTGCTTGGCATCTTTTAGTCATATGTTTTCATGCAAACATTGGTCTTTTGATTTTGAATTACTCTTAGAGAAAGGCATGTTCTTCACTATCTTGGCCTAGTAAACAAGTCCTTCCTAGGTTCATTTAGGATCACCATCAAACAATTCATCCAAATTCCAAACACTTATCATCTTCATCCAACCAAACAACTTTAGAGCTTTGGAAACATCATTCTAGACTTGGGTAAATCATCAAAACCAAAAATCACCTTGTTTAGTTAGGTGTATGGGTATGCATCATTTCTCATACATTTAATTAAATAAGCAATCCTTTGAAAAAGTTCATCCTAAGATCACATCCAACATCTTAGGGTTTACAAGTTCATTATCCAAATCAAACCAATCAAAATCAAACCTTAAGTCTAGCATTGATCCAAAGTCCCTAAACATTCAACACTCATAACATTTCCACATTTCATCCTTCATCTCATCATTAGTCCTAAGAACCCTAGAGGTCACTTTTGCAACAAGGTCAAAACACAAGAAGAACATGGAATATAAGCTTGATCCATACATCATGAGTAATCCAAATCAACTAAAATTTCAAAACCTTGCAACACCGATTGATTATCAAAACTCACACTTATACAATCCATTCATGGGATCTTTACCTTTTACAGTGGTCAATGGCACAACAAGTGTGAGTATGCCCAAATCAAAGATTGGAACACATTTTCTGATGGTAGATCTAAATCCAAACATACAAGTTTTCCAACCAAACAATCAATGCATGAGCCTTTAAATGAACAAAGAGAATGTACCAACTATAAGTTTTCCAAACATGAATCCAACAAACTTTGGGATGGATACATTTACAAATCATACAAATATTCTAAACATCAACATATTTCAACCTATCATGCCAAATCCGAACATCATCCAAAATCAGAACATTATCCAAGATTAGTTTTTCCATGATCCCATCCAAAAACTAGAAGTACACACTCCAAATTTGCATGAACAAAAACCAAATCAACTATATCAAGGGAGTCAAGATCGAAATCAAGAACAAATTTGTCGAGATCATGTTGTGCATGTTTTGCACACATTCCCCGCCATAGGCAGGGACCCCTTTTTTTTTGCTCCCAAAAGGTTGTTTTGCTCCTGTCTTGTTTTGCATGCCCCATTTCCAAGCCCAAATTGGTCATGTGCCATCAAACGATCAAATTCGCCTACCCAAATTCACCTACTTGGGGTATTCAAATTTGGGGAGAAATAAAGTCCACCATCCCCTTTCTACCTTTTGTCTTGCTTTGGCTATTTCGGAAACATCCGTGGACCCCTGTCGGTCTAGTTTCCACATTTTTCGCTTTGGGGACAATTTTTTGGTGGATCTAGGATGTGTTTGAAGTGCGTAAATGAACTGCCAAGCTTTTGTCAGCGTTCCATTAAGTTTTGATGGTTTCATAACTTTCACTTCGGAATTCCCTTCCTCCTTCGATATTTGGAAACATCCGTGGACCCCCGTCGCTCCCGTTTCCTCTTTTTTGACTTTGGGGTCACCCTTTTTTGGATCTGGGATGTGTTTGAAGTGCGTAAATGAATTGCCAAGGTTTCGTCAACATTCTGTTAAGTTTCGATGGTTTCAGAACTTTCCCTCCAGAATTCCCTTCTTCCTTGGTTGTTTGAAAACATCTGTGGACCCCCATCGCTCCCGTTTCCTCATTTTTGACTTTGGGGTCACCTTTTTTTTGATCTGGGATGTGTTTGAAGTGCGTAAATAAACTGCCAAGGTTTAATCAATGTTTCATTAAGTTTTGGTGGTTTCAGAGCTTCGTCCCCCTTTTGCTGTTTTGGAACATCCAGCAGCCACCTCCTCCCCGGCCTCTAGAGCCCGGCCCCTCCATGGCCGTTTCCGGGGCTTCACCTCTTTGTGGCCATTTTGGAACTTCCGGTGGCCACCTCCCTTCCAGCCTCTGGAACTCGGCCCCTCCGTGGCCGTTTCTGGGGCTCCGCCTCTCCGTGGCCGTTTTGGAACTTCTGGTGGCCATCTCCTTCCCGCCCTCTGGAACCCAGGCCCTCCGTGGCCGTTTCCAAGAGCCTGTCCCCTTTCCAACTATTTTAAACATTTGGGAGCCTGCCTCCTTCTCGGCTGTTTTGAACATCCAGGAGCCCGTATTCATTCCGGTTGTTTTTGCTTCCGTCTGCTATCTGCCTTATAGTTTTCTTCAGTCGTCTTTCCGCCCTCTGGTGCTCACCCCTTGAAGTACGCATTAATGTTTATAGTCCAAATGAGCTCCAAATATGAATATCAAGATCTTTTGATGATGCATGGATAGATCTAACAAGGAATTTGTAGGTTTGAATGACATTTTCCTTAACTCATGTATAAATGCACTTACAACACTTCGTATTTGCAGGAGTCAAGAAGCCTTCCGTAGGTCTATAAGAGAGGCCCATTGAGGGAGTTTTCCTACCTATTTCCAGATGATGATTTCTAAGGAGCTTTCTGCCCAAATCAGGGGCCACCAATCCATTGATGCCAATTGTCGATGGGCTCATTTGATCAAAGGAAGAACATTGCAAGCACATCAAGCAAAAGACAATTTTCAGGTAGTTTTAGCTACAGTGAAAAGGGAAATCAGCTAAATGACGAAATTGCTATAGTGACTAGCACTAGATGACAAAAGAGAGAAAAGACAAGGAATGTATTTTAAATTGCTAGATAATGGAGGGTAGGTGAAACCCTATTGTAAATCAAATCTGGGCCATTCGATGTAATTGAATCCTAGACATTCATTTGGGCTTTGGAAAACTATAAATAGGGGCTTGCCCCTCATTTTAAGGGTTGGAGAATTGATGTAAAGACATTTTGCAGCAATAGAAAGCAACATTGCATGATTTATTTGTGTTCTTTTTGAGTTTTCTCTTTATGTATGCATGGTTCACCTTCCATATTAGTTTTAGTGTTAGTTTCTTTAATGGGAGTGGTAATTGTGTTTGTTGTTTTAGTATTTGATGGATTTCCAGCTCATGCTTTTTGTGGTTCATTGATGATGAGTCACTTTGCAAAGCTAGTCTGAGCTCATTACTTCATTGTTGCAACTTAGTTCAATTACATGTGTATAATGTGCATGTGCAATTTAAAAATCTGCAATCCTTAGAAGATTGCACTAGTTTTGTGCAACTGTAGGTTTCTCTTGGCCAAGCAAAACCCAGTTTAGGAAGTCTGTCTACTTTAGTAGCCACCATTGTTACTATTCATTCGTAGCTTAGGATTAGAATAACTTTCTTAACCCTTCTCCTTTTGCTGTTCTTTTAATCCTTGGTTAGAGTACGACCCAAAGCATCACCATGAAGCTAAATCAGATGAACTTAATGAGTTTTAGTTTTCTTTTTTGAGTGGACAGCCACTGTTCATTCACTTCCAGCACTTTGAAACTGCATTTGCAAACCCAACTTCCCATGCTTTGTAACTCATCCGTAAGACTGCCTTGTGATTCCAGCAAATCACATCAAACAATTGAGATATTCCAGGCACTGTCAAGACCTGACATTAGAGACCTTGGGATAGTGTTTGACAATCTGATTGTGGAAGATTGTATTTCAAGAGAGGTAGTGCACCTACGCACTGCCTGTGTTGAAAAGTGCATAAAAAACACATCAACAGAACTGGCGCTAGAAGGAGGGCTTGACATGTTGGGAATACAAAGCTAAAGGTTGGAAGTGATTCATTCCATGCCCTTCTCCCTTCTAACGACATCAACAAAACTAGCACTAGAAGGAGGGCTTGACACATTGGGAATACAAAGCTGAAGGTTGGAAGTGATTCATTCCATGCATTTCTCCCTTCTAACGACATCAACAGAATTGGCGCTAGAGGGAGGGCATGGCATGTTGAGGCTACAAAGTTGAATGTTGGAATTCAAAAAGAGCACTTGCAAAGAAGAAATCTGAGATAGGGAGTTCTTTTTTAATGCTAAAAGTTAGAAATTTCTGAAGACAAAAGAAGCTGAGTCAAAATGGAGCAGCATGCACAAATTGACATCACTCAGTTACATGCACATTTGAATAAGAGATTGAAGAAGCCATTGCAATAATTCACATTGGTAGACAAATATCAGATCCATTGCACTCATAGGTACAACGAGTTGGGGTGTCTCACATTCTTGAGCAGAATTGAAAGGGTATTGCAGGGAGAAATTCCCTTTTGGGAAATCTATCAGCCTTTAGCCCTTGTAGACTCAGAGGAAGAATTGACAACCATGGCAGCCAAGGCATTCAAGGAGCTGATCTGGGAACATTTGAGCAGCAAGGATGGACTGAGATTGGAGGAAGTACTAATGGCAAGTTGGTGTAGATTGCACAATGCACCACATTCAGAATTTATGTGTCCATCATGTGACAACATCATTGCTCAAGCCAAGGGTTGTTCGAACAAGTTGGAGCAGCCAAATCCCAATGAAGAGAAGTTATCCCATGAGGCAGAGGAGTTGTCAACATCTGGAGGATAGCAAAGTAAGGATGAACCAAGAAATTTGATACAAGTTGATGTTGGAGTAGCAAACATTAAAGTTGAAAACTAGGAGGAAGAGTCAAATTTTACTAGGACAGCAAGGTGCCTTGGTGAAAATCTGATTGAAATTAATTTAGAAGGCCTTCCCTCCACCAATCAAGGGCAGTCCTCCACTCTAGAAGAAGAGAAATTGGTAGGTGATGATGAACCAAAGAAGTCTACAGTCATGCATGCTAGGAAAGCCAATGAAAATGTTGAAGATCAGGAAGAAGAGGAGGCTGAAAGCCTTGGGGCAGCAGAAGGAGATGGTAAAAGCATAAGCAAAATAAGGTCAAAAGACCTCTCCATCTACAATGACAGCGATCGAGAATCTAAAAATGCAGATTTGGAGGAGTGGGAGCAACTACTTACCATGGCTGTCTACCATCAAGCTTCTTTTTGAAATGATGATGAGGACCTAGTAGCAGAAAGATATGACCAACTCATCTCCATGTTGGAAAATGATTGGTCAGAGTTGAAATTCCAGGTGGACTTGGAGGTGTTGTTGCTACCGAATTGGTGTAGACTTCATGATTCATCACACTCAGAGTTCACATGTGAACTGTGCCAAAAAGCCATTAAGAAAGTCAAAGAACAAGCAATGAAGCCAAGTACCTGACCTCCTTTACTTGTTGCCCATGTCGAAGAAGAAGACCAAAATTCTAAATCAAGTAATGGCTTAGTTGAAGGTAGACCTTAAGAGGATGTTGGGACAACAATACAATCTCGGACTTTCGAGCGATGAAATAGATCAAGTGGGAATGTTGTCCACCAGTCATCGAGGAGTTCTTCCTCTTGAAGAGCATTTTTGTACCATGGATGATGGGCCTTTTAGTGAGTCTTCAGAGGGAAATTGTGTAGTAGACTTTGGTCCCCTTGATGAGGTTCTATCGATTGACAACTTCTTTCCATTGGGAGCTGCACTACGGAGGTATGCTCATGCCAAGGAAGACCACATCTCAGAAGATGGTAGCGATGAATACATACTCCTTGAGCCCCCAAATAGTGATGCACTAGAGTTTCCAGATTGGGAGAGGAGCTCCTTCTCCATTTATAGTGATAGTGAGCACGAGGAATCGAGTGAACATCATGATGAGATGCATGAACAACAAAAAGAAGAAGACAAAGGCGGAGGTGCTGAGATTGTTGCTAATAGAGATGAAGCACTTGACCAACTACGAAATGAAACTTGGATCCCTTCCACCATGATCACTGTTGATCCTCCCTCATATTCAGATGGCTGCAATAGGATAGATTCACGTATGTCATCATCCCATGACACTAAACATCATGAAAATAAGGCTGACACTTGGGAAAGGAGATGGGACAGCATGCTACCCCTTGAAGATAGCAATCAAAAAGAGGTTTTGGCAGTGGAAATGCTGGCAGATGAGGTGTACTTCCTCGAGGAACAACCAGTGGAGGTTGTGGATCCCATTAGTAGATTAAAAGAGTTGTTTGCTGCCCCATCCTCCCAGCCTTATGAAAGCTCAATGTCTGAAGTGTTGCACCCTCCACCGCACCCACCCGAGGCTACCAATGCAACAATCAAGGATGTTATGCTTTCTCTCGACTCTCCAACGCTGCCACCTCCATGTGATGACATCTAGGGTTTTTCCTTCCTTGCCCCTATTATTTCTCATAATTGCACTTATTATTTTGATTATGGGAATGAGGGAAAACAAACATGTTTATGGATTAATCATGGGTTCATCGAGCCTCCTCAATTGCTGATTTTTCATGATGACATGATTGAACTTAAGTGCTGCAATGTTAAACTTCCTTTTTTCTGAATATAAAGACAAGTTTGCATGGTTAAGAACGATAATGATTGCATGTTTGTGCATGCATGCATTACGAACTCCAGTGAATGTTAATGTTGTTTTTTCACGCATGAACATAGTGCTTTGTAAATATCTGTGTACATAGCCCATTTTGAGTAGTATAGGTTTCTTGTAAATACTCTACTTTCCTGCTTTCCTTAGGTTAGTTGGTTTGTATAGGTTGCTTGCTTCATTTGCTTTTTGTTTTCTTTTGCTTTGTTGCTGCTTTGCTTGAGGTCCATCTGCTTTTAGCTAGGCACATATGTGCACACAACAACCATACTTATTGCCTGGGGTTATTCTACATATTTCTTTGTCAAACTCTAATCAAGTCTTCAGAGTGGATGGTGAAGGTCTTCTATTAGTGTCAAGCGATCTGGGTGTTTAATTCAAAGAGGATAAGTTGTTGGTTTAGTCTGACTTTGACGTATTCTAAAATCTTATAGCTCTTACACATCTTAAGAATTCAACGGTCACTATAGGGCCTTTGTGAAGTCTAGTTAAGTGAAAAATCTAAAATTCTGCTCCAACGCCATTGTGATTCTCAGCCTTGAGCATGAGTTTCAATGCTTACAGGTTGAAATAAAAGAGCTGAAAAGAGGAAAGAAAGAAAGAAAGAAAACATTGAAAATTAAAAGAAAGAGAAAATTCAACTTTTCGGGTGTATCCGAGCAACTCTACCAGGGCTATGGACACCCGGCCAGTAGTAGAGCAATGTTCGGGAGAATCATAGTGATAACCTTGTCGGGGCTATGGATGCCTGACTAGCAGCGAGCCAATGTCCCGAATGCTTTTGGAATTAGACCAAACTATGTAGCTTAACTAATCAGAGCTTGGGTTCCTATAGCAACTAAAGAATGGGAATTAACGCAATTGGACACACTTGGATTTTCAGCATACTGAAGGTTGGGTTGGCTAATGGTTTTGATCCTTTGGTTGGGCGTCTGGTTTGTTTGCCCTAGCGTGAAGGTCGAAACCAGAGATTTTGGGTTCATGATTCCAGTTTTTCATCAAAATGCTCTCAAGCATTTCCCCAACGAGTCACCATTTGTTATGCATGTTTTGCACACATGCCCTGCCATAGGCAGGGACCCCCTTTTTTTGCTCCCGACAGGCTGCTTTGCTCCTGTCTTGTTTTGCATGCCCCATTTCCAAGCCCAAATTGGTCATGTGCTATCAAATGATCAAATTCCCCTACCTAAATTCACCTACTTGGGGTATTCAAATTTGGGGAGAAATAAAATCCCCCATCCCCTTTCTACCTTTTATATTACTTTGGTTGTTTCAGAAACATCCATGGACCCCTGTCGGTCTAGTTTCCACATTTTTGGCTTTGGGGACAACTTTTTGGTGGATCTGGGATGTGTTTGAAGTGTGTAAATGAACTGCCAAGGTTTTGTCAGTGTTCCGTTAAGTTTCGATGGTTTTGGAACTTTCCCTCCGGAATTCCCTTCCTCCTTGGCTATTTGGAAACATCCGTGGACCCCTGTCGCTCCCGTTTCCTCTTTTTTGACTTTGGGGTCAACCTTTTTTGGATCTGGGATGTGTTTAAAGTGCGTAAATGAACTGCCAAGGTTTCGTCAACATTTCGTTAAGTTTTGATGGTTTCAGAACTTTCCCTCTGGAATTCCCTTCCTCCTTGGCTATTTGGAAACATCTGTGGACCCCCGTTGCTCCCGTTTCCTCATTTTTTACTTTGGGGTCACCTTTTTTTGGATCTAGGATGTGTTTGAAGTGCTTAAATGAACTGCCAAGGTTTCGTCAATGTTCTGTTAAGTTTTGGTGGTTTCGGAGCTTCGTCCCCCTTTTGCTGTTTTGGAACATCTGGCGGCCACCTCCTCCCCACCCTCCGGAGCCTGGCCCTTCCGTGGCTGTTTTTGAGGCTCTGCCTCTCCGTGGCCTTTTTGGAACTTTCGATGGCCACCTCCCTTCCGGCCTCCGAAGCCTAGCCCCTCCGTGGCCGTTTCCGGGGCTCCGCCTCTCTGTGGCCGTTTTGAAACTTTTGGCGGCCATCTCCTTCTTGCCCTCCAGAACCCGGGCCCTTCATGGCTGTTTCTTGGAGCCTGTCTCCTTCCCGACTATTTTGAACATTTGGGACCCTGCCTCCTTCCCAGTTGTTTTGAACATTTGGGAGCCCACCTTCTTCCCAGCTGTTTTGAATTATGTCTGCTATCTGTCTTATAGTTTTCTTCTATTGTCTTTCCACCCTCTGGTGCTCACCCCTTGAAGTACGCATTAATGTTTATGGTCCAAATGAGCTCCAAATATGAATATCAAGATCTTTTGATGATGCATGGATAGGTCTAATAGGGAATTTGTAGGTTTGACTGACATTTTCCTTAACTCATGTATAAATGCACTTACGACACTTCGTGTTTGCAAGAGCCTTCCGTAGGTCTATCAGAGAGGCCCATTGAGGGAGTTGTCCTACCTTTTTCTAGATGATGATGATTTCTAAGGAGCTTTTTGCCTGAATCAGGGGCCACCAATCCATTGATGTCAATTGTCAACAGGCTCGTTTGATCAAAGGAATAACATTGCAAGCACATCAAGCAAAAGATAATTTTTAGGCAGTTTCAGCTACAGTGAAAAAGGAAATCAGCTAAATGACAAAATTTCTATAGTGACTGGCACTAGATGACAAAATAGAGAAAAAACAAGGAATGTATTTTAAATTGCTAGATAATGGAGGGTAGGTGAAACCCTATTGTAAATCAAATCTGGGCCATTCGATGTAATTGAATCTTAGCCATTCATTTGGGCTTTGGAAAACTATAAATAGGGTCTTGCCCCTCATTTGTAAGGGTTGGAAAATTGATGTAAAGACATTCTGCAGCAATAGAAAGCAACATTGCATGATTTATGGGTGTTCCTTTTGAGTTTGCTCTTTATGTATGCATGGTTCACCTTCCATATTAGTTTTAGTGTTAGTTTCTTGAATGGGAGTGGTGATGGTGTTTGCTATTTTAGTATTTGATGGATTTCTAGCTCATGTTTTTTGTGGTTCATTGATGATGAGTCACTTTACAAAGCTAGTCTGAGCTTATTATTTCATTGCTACAACTTAGTTCAATTACATGTGCATGATGTGTATGTGCAATTTAAAAATCTGCAATCCTTAGAAGATTGCACTGGTTTTGTGCAACTGTAGGTTTCTCTTGGCCAAGCAAAACCTAGTTTAGGAAGTCTGTCTACTTTAGCAGCCACCATTGTTACTGTTCATTCGTAGTTTAGGATTAGAATAGCTATATTAACCCTTCTCATTTTGCTATTTCTTTTAATCCTTGGTTAGAGTAGGACCCAAAGCATCACCATGAAGCTAAATCAGATGAACTTGATAAGTTTTAGTTTGTTGTTTTGAGTGGATAGCCACTGTTCATTCACTTCCAGCACTTTGAAACTGCATTTGCAAATCCAACTTCCCATGCTTTGTAACTCATCTATAAGACCGCCTTGTGATTCCAGCAAATCACATCAAAGAATTGAGATATTCCAAGCACTGTCAAGACCTGACATTAGAGACCTTGGGATAGTGTTCTGCAATCTGATTGTGGAAGATTGTCTTTCAAGAGAGGTATTGCACCTATGCACTACCTGTTTTGAAAAGTGCATAAAAAACACATCAACAGATCAAATTGCTACACTTACAAAAATAGTTGAGTCATTGCGCCAAGACACATCTCCACCACCATTACCCATATCAACCTCATTCCTTGTTTTAAGGCTTCCCCCTTTACCTAGCACCAATCACTCCATCCAAATCAATCCACCCAACACCAATCAAGCCATCACATCACAACCTTTGAATATACCATTGACATAGCACCAACAGATGGTATCTAATCAAATGACAACATCAATCCTAAAAAATAAAAATATGGTCTCCCAACTATCTATCATCTCAGCCATTCCAACCATCCCTATCACTTCAATCATTCCAAACACCACTCCCATCACATCTCAACCCCTCACTACCATGATCGCTCCAAGTGTATCTCAACCACTTGTCACTGCATCCAACATGATTTCAAGTTCGCCACCACTACCACCAAAACCAAACTTAGCAAGACAATATGACATTGCACTAAAGGCTCACCAAGCCTACTAAAAGGCTATCTGACAATATCTAGCCACACAACAAGCAAGACAAGCTCAACAAATGAAAAAGGCCTCTCAAGCTTCCCAACAAACATAAGCACAAACAAAAAAGATGACAACTGTTGAAAATAAGAATCAAGATCAATCCATCATTGAGCACCTTGAAGCTATGTCTACTTCATCCAATGATCAAATCAACATAGGTCAAGAGTCACTTTTCAATCATGATCAAAATCCACAAACAAAACCCAACAATGATCCAATCCAAGAAATGTCAACATCACTTGACCCTATGGTTGAAAACATTCACAATCTCTTCGATGCAGTTGTTGAAAATAATGTTCAAGATCTATCCATCAATGAAGATGTTTTCACCTCCTCCGACAATGCATCAATCAATGATCATGTTGAAAATGTTCCCACATTACCTAATGAGTTAGAGGGCATATCTCAATAATTTATTCTAAAACATGATCAATGTCTTTCACCAAAGTCTAGCAATGGTCCTTTCCAAGACATACTGACATCCTTTGATCTCATATTTGATGATATTGAGGGAATCTTCAACTCGACACCTGATCCCAATTCACTCAAACATCAAGAGGATATTGAGCTATTCCCCATGTCTAATGATGACATACAAGAACCATTTATAAGCAATCCATCCTTTGAAACTGATCCATGTCAAGAACTTGATCCAAAGCATGTCGAAAGCAACTCTAAAATCATTCAAGATCAAGAATTTGTATCTTCAAGCTACTACAATAATCTAATGGACACTCTCCTATCTATGCAAGATGATCATATCCATACTCCCCCATCTACCCATGAGATGCTTTCTTTGGATGGAAACATAGATGATCGTTATTTAGATCAAGATCCCTTTATTCCTGATATTGTTACACAAAAAGAGCAGGTTATTGATTCCTACAATCAAATAGAGTTGTCAATAACAGTATCAGATATATCCCAAATTTAGACTAAGGACATTATGAATAAAGATATTCAGTATTATCCACTCAAGGAAATCGGTAAGATAAAACGAGATATTCCAAAGTTAGCAACAAATTGAACTAACATCATCTACAATGGCTATCTATCAGAGAATGCTTATCGAACAAGACATCTCAGAAAAGGCAGAATCAAAGCATTAAGATACTACTTATACCATACTAGGGGCAACTTTATCTCAAACAAATGTTAACATAGGGAGCATGAAGAGTCCTTATGATGAAATTAGTGTCAATACTACAACCAGCCACGTCATGAATCTTCATCTACCTATCACCCCATCCATGAATTGGGACCAACGTCGAAAGAAAGAATTGAATCAAAGTATGAAGAACATTATCAAATCAAAAGAAGATGAGAAGCATAATAGACAAATCAAATACTAATGGATACTAAAGAATTCAAAGAAAGACCATCCCTGTCAAACTCCATTAGTTAAAGAAACTATGGGGAAAAATGAAAAAGGGAAAAGTATCCATCAAGGATGTCCACAAAAGAAAAATCAGGCTTTTCAAGCGACGTACAAAGTGTATCAAGCAGTTGGTCCTAATTCCATGCACACTTTCGTATCCACCCATCATTGCTCATCTTCCCAAGTTTGGAGAGCCAATGATTCCAAGCTGTCAACCAATCCATCTCTTATCCCTAAACACACTCCATCCATGCCTCCATGCATGATATCCAATTTTCACATTAACCATGTATTGGCAATGACCCTTCATCATAAGGATTCTAAAGGCACTTTATCATGATGTATGCACAAAGACAAAGTTAACCTTGGTATCAATAAAGCAGATCAAGAGTCCCAAAAGTTGCATTCAAGTGCATGTATCTTAGCAAAGTAGCTCCTTCAGGTAGGATATCGATGGAACATTATGATAGGGGCCTCTACATCAACAACACCTTATGATTCAACATGAACTTAAAATCTCTCAGAAAAATACAAAAAATAAAAATAAAAAAGGAAAATCCAAAAAAATTAGAAAAAAGAATGAAAACAGTAAAGAGAAATTTTTTTCCTCTAGTTAAAACCTTGCATGTGTAGAATCGAACATCTATGTGTGCCAATTCAAGAGGAAGCATCTTATCCCATTCATAATAAATCCAACATTCCATCCATCTTATCCATAATAAATCCACTCATCCATAAACCATTGATCCAATCCATTTTCATCCATCTTCATCCATCATCCAAGTTATCTTGATCTTGATGAAAGTTTGGGGCACACTTTACGCTTGTTTACGGTAAAACATCTTGACATGGTTCATTTTCATTGATCCTATCCTATGCAACATTATTTGAACCATGAAACATTATCGAATAAGCATTATTTATCCAAACACCTTATCTTATCACAAGATAATCCTTGGCATCCTTTGTGTGCTTACTGTATCCATCCATCCATACATCCATCCAAGCATCCACCCATCGTATTCCATATATTGCTAGACACTAGGGGCAGATAGTTACATCTCGCTTTAGGAATAAATCTTGATCTATATCCTCCAACTCATGTGGCAATCCAAACATTGGAAAAGGTAAAATCAAATTGGTCAAACCACTTGTGAGAAAAAATCCAAAGCACTATCCCATGGCATATTTTGGCGAGGAGACATCCCTCATCAGGCTTCACCTTTCATCCAACATCATTCCAAATAATCACTATCAGTTGCATCTAACACATGATCCAAACATCACATCAAATATATCATTCAAACAACTTTTGTTCCAAAACCAAGCTTCACAATCCTGATCAATCAAATCCAAACAACCCATCATCATCCTAGGATATCCTTGTGTTGCTTAAACACTATCCTTGCATTTTTTTGCATCCTCAACAATGATAGTATCATCAATTTCATCGAAATCTCAGTCCTTGTGTTGCTTAACACTATCCTTGCATTGTTGTGCATCCTCAACAATGTTATCATCATCAATCCTAATCAATCAAATCCTTGCATTGTTGCACATCCTCAACAATGTTATCATCATCAATCCATCAATTTGATCAGTCAAACTTAGCTTGGTTTTTAACAAAATCCCAAATAGAGAACTTATATCATCACATATCCATATCCAAATCATCAAAATTGTGTGAAAAATCCAAAAAAATCCAAAAAAAATCAAAATCCAAAAACATTCAAAAAATCCAAAATCCAAAAACATTAAAAAAAACATCAAAATCCAAAACATTTGAAAACATCAAAATCAAAAAAATTCCAAAACATCAAAATCCAAAAACATTCAAAAAATGCAAAATCCAAAAATCAAAACATTTGAAAAATCCAAAAATATCAAAAACAGCCTCAAAAACATTTCAAAACATTAAAAACATCCAAATATTTGAAAAAATCCATCTGCCTCATCTTGCTTTCACCTACAATAATCAATCATCCATAATAAACTAATCATCACCTTCATCCTTTGGCAATGTAAATAGAAACAATCACAACAATTAGCAAAATCAGTCTTCAATAGTAAAATTAGAAGCAAACAACAAATCTTTAAAATAAAATCAAACTTTTGAACATTTTCAAACATTTTAGTCAACTTTATATCATTAGCCTATCAATCAACTTATCCAACCATCATCATCCTATACAATACATGTCCTAGGATATATCGTTCTGACAATGGGCATCATTTTGGATATCACCTTGGATTCTTATCCTATCAAAACAAATCCCTCTGGCTGAAGGTATGAAGAACATTGGCTTGTTTGTGTACTTGATCTTTTCTTTTGATTTATCTTATTGCGCTCATTCCAAGGACCTCTCGATGATATCTGAATGAAGGATTTAGAGAGATAGGAATGGGGCAACAATCATTATTCTTTTTTCTGTTGTGCTTGTTGGATGCACTTGTAGTATAACTTGGGGAATACTTGCTTTGTTAGGTATGTCCTAGCAAGGTTTCTATATGTCAAGTGTGAACAAGAATACTCTTATCTATTTGTCAAGTCAAATTCCATCGCACTAGGTACAACGCCATCCTAGTTCTTTATACCTTGATGCATCGTATCTACATGTGTTATCAAACATAAGGTAAGTAGCCCTTTTAAAATCCCAATCCTTGATAAGTGGATCATCATCATCATCATCTCTAATAAAGTCTCATCAGATCATGGACTTGTTGGATCCTCTTGTCATCATCTCACTTCCGCACTAACATAACATCACCAATGTATCCATCATGCATCCAAAAAACTATCAGGATACCACATATCATTCATATCATAAATAATAGTAAACATAAATGATCTCACATGCATATTCATCATCATAATATAGATCTACTAGTCTAAGCATTTGCATAAATCATCCATTGGCATAATCACAACATATCACATCATCCATCTCATCCATCATCACATCATATCATCATTTAAGTTGTTTAGGATAATATAGATTTGTTATTCTAAGCATCTTAAAATCATATCATGTGCATCATCATCCATAACCATCTATTTTGAACCTCTTTATCATGAGATCAACCCTCAAATTGAATCTTTTTGCTCGATCTCTCGAGGGGGCAATGTACCTATGTACTTCTTTCTGATGGGGCATCCAAAAATTAGAGAATTTTTTAATTTTTATTGCAGCAAGTTTATTCTTTGAACCAACGCAACAAGTACATTGCTTCAAAGAGGGGAAAAATGTAGACATGCACAATTAGCATTATGCATATTCATCCGCTCATTCATAAATCAAACGCAACAAATCCATTCATCAAGTAAATCAGGTCCTTAGTCCTAAGGTTATTCATTTAAATAAATCAACTTGATCCTAACATCACCATCCTTATAATTAAATAAATCAATCCTTTTATTTAATTAAATCTAAAGTCATATTTCTCCCCTTCTGATTTAAATAAATCCAAATATCTAAGTCAAAGAGGTCAAAGCATCCTAATCATCATCCTAGCTAATTAATCTTGATTAAATCTAATCTAATGCATGTCAAATCCTCTAGATATCTCCACTTCCACAAATAAATCCATTTATTGATTTTATTAAATCCAACATTTTCACTCAACATGGAATATTCCCTAGAATTTGAATTCAAAAACAAGTGGACATGTACATCCAACAGGTCATTTATGATCTCTTACATGGCTCTTACATGTCCCTTGCCAAAGTCAAACTCAACATTTACTCTCAATTTGAATTTGAAATTTCCCCTCTTGGGCACATTTCCCAAATCTTGCACACTTCTCAACCACTCACAAGATGACAAGTGGCCTTTTCTCATTGGCTTGGTTTTAGTCCCACATCCTCCATGTTTGGCATTCTTTCAACTTGATAATCTATAAATGAAAGCTTCATCTTTGATCAAATCCTCCACAATTTCATCCACAAAGCTAATGCAAAGTCACTCTCTTCATTTGAGAATTGATTTTGTCTAAAACTCCACAAATAATCTCCACAATCTCTTGCAAAGTCACTCTCCTTGAGAACTGATTTTTCCCATCTTACTCCACTTTCATATCATTTATCTTATCTATCAAGGATTGGGAAAGGGCTATTTTCAACAATAGCACCAATCCACTATGGAATGTTATTTGCTTCATGATTTATTGTATGCTTTCATCTAGTTTGGTTAATCCTTTTTTTTGTTTTTATTGCATCATTAAATCATGTTGACTCATTTCATATGGATGTTGAGGTTTTGCTTTGATTTAAACTGAATATGCTAATGTATGTTTTAAGGTTTAACCATTTGCAAAAATCAGCAACCACACAAACAAAGGAGAAATTAATTTTTTTACTATAAGGAAAAGGTTTACACAATTTGGACTTGAAGAACTCAATCTAATGATGTTCTTAAAGGATATATCAAATATCAAATAAATGAAGTTAACTTAGTAATATCTTGAAGATTCATTGCATGATGCTTTTTTATTAATGATTATTTTTTTTAAGTTACTAAGAATGGATTATACTTTGAGCCCTAACAAATGTAGGCTAGTGGTATCAAAGTATGGAGGAATTTATATCATCTCAAGTCATCTTCTCATGTTGACATGATGTTTTACATGTGGGAAGCATAATTTTTTTCTTTCTTTTGATCTTTCATTTTTTATGTTGAAATCTTTCAAGAATGCAAATATTATTAATTTTAATTTTTTAAGATACATAAGGGATTTGTTGATCTCAATATGAATTGTTTTCCAATTAGTTCATGAGTTTGTGATGGAGAATTAGGCCCTACTAAGGGTCATGAGATAAATTGATGGAGCTCTATAAGTGTATCTCAATATGGGTTGTTGTCGAATAATTTGGAACTTGTGATTTGGGATTTCATGAAGATGGTAGTCTAAAAACTCATGAATAATTTAAGACTAAAGGGTGGTCCCTTGGTAAGGTGAAATTTAAGTTCTTGGAGGTACATTTGCAAGAATAATGTAATAAAGGGGGGATGTTAGTGTAAATATTTTTTATTACATTGTTTAGTTAAGGTGGTTGTAGGTATGTAGTTAGTACTTTCATTAATTATGGTAATTTTATCTCCATATTTTTCCATGGTTTCTCTATTGTATAAATATGCCTCTCTACTATGAATCAAGACAATAAATCAAGCATATTTCTATCAATTTTCTTAAGAAGGACACATAAATATTTTGGTCACCAAAATCAAAAGTAGCCTTAAAGAAATAAAATAAAAAAAAATTGAAGATCCCTATGTTGGAAAATCCAAATTATGTACCTATATTTTCTAACATGTTTTTTTTTTGCTTCAAACCATTATATTGTAGTAGTTATTACAAAACAAGAAAATGTAGGAGATGAATTACACATAGAATTTGTTAGGTCTCCAATCCATGGAGTTGAACATAAATATTGTATTTTTGATAAATAAGTCTATCCATTGTTCAAGATCATTATGAAGTTTTGCAACTACCTACTATATAGAAAGGTATTTTCATTCATTTGTAGCCTAGTGGTCAAAAACATAGGATTATAAAAGAACTAGATGAGCATAGAGATAAATGGATTTTTATCATACAAGATTTGGTTTGATAAATTTAACCCATGTGGATATTTTAAGGTCAATGATTAAGTGGGATGATAGTTGTGATTGACTAGTTCCTTATTTATAATCAATGAGTAATTAATCAAATTGCTAATGATGAATGGTATGTGATATTGTCTACTACCTTTTCAATGGAAAATTCCTAAGATATATTCACTCCAACTAAAGGAAAAATTTGGAAATCAAGCTACATGTTTCATGATCAAACATTTGATCATATAAAAATAAACCCAAAAAAGGGATTTACTTAGTATGTGTGAAAAAATAAGATTCTATTAAGATTGTTAGAAGTTTCCACAATAACCTTATGACTAGTCATGGTTTTGGGATAACCATGGCTCATTAAATCCTCCAATTGACCTATTACTAGTCTCATGCTTTCAAAGACTCATTTGATCACTCATAAAATTTTCATAAATTCCATGTGTCCACCATTGAAAATCATGTGCTTGATAATGGATGCCAAGATGAAGTTATGGGTTTTGATGGAGATTGAAGAAAGTTATATATCATAGAGGTTGAATAGAGTTAAGGAGATAAATCTCATGAGGACCTAATAAATGCTAGGGAAGGTGAATAGAACATATGAGACCAATTGAATAACATAGGAACAAAAGGAATTTATATTTATGAGAAATGAGAGGAAATTTATATGTATAAGACATGAGTTTGATTGATTGCATGTGAATATTAATTTCATGAGAGGAATGGGATATAAATAGATATACTAGGATTGTGAATGTTTAACTAAGTAGTTATATTTTTGTGTGTAAGAGTGTGAATAAGGCAAGCACAAGTCCATACATGTAAATAAAATATTTTTTTTATGTCATGAAATGGGTTTGTTTGTGTGGATGTATGGAAGCTCACCATCATTAGGTGCAAGAGATACAATTTGGTGGTATTCATTGGGTGTAGGATACCATAGGCTATTAGTTGCTACAAGATGACCTTTAGTAAATGAAGATATCTTCCTTTCTTCTACATGGTTGCACATGGGGTTCTCACATAGCTAAGATGAGTGTAGATTTCCTTAATTTGGTATTAGACCACCTAATAGGGTAGTTATCATAATAATTACAATAAATCCATTTTATCACTTGAGATAATAGTTAAGAATAAAATTCCCATAATAATAATAAATTATAAGCTATAAAATACAAGTATAAATATCAAAAACTTAATGCTAGATTTTGAAAGACTTGGGTCAAATTCCACACCAAGTATTGTACCTACTATTTTCTTTATCTAGCCTCACAATCAAATATCAATCTTCATTGGGTATGAGTTAGAAACATAGCCATTTTTTGAAGTAATAATTTGTTTGAATCTTGTAGAATTCAATGGATCCTCATATACAACACTTTTATATCTTTTTTCCAAAAAAATCATACTTATTATATCAAAACACATGCATTCACATAGGACCCAGTAACCAAAATTTGCTAGAATCACAAACTTTGTTTTGGAGCATTGCAACCACTCTATCATATTGAAGAACAAGTAAACAAAGAGATTTGGCTACAACTACCTCCCAATTCTCTTATGAATGTGACTGTCATCCACTACAACCAAGCAAACCACTTGGTCAACAGCTCACATGGAGCTCTATTCTATTTTTTATTTTTAAATTAAATTATTCCTCCAAGACAATTTATCTTAATTCATAGAGTATCATTGTCACTAACATTTCATTTCATTATAAATCCACCTGATTACATAAAAACCATATATTGACATGTTAAGCATCACTAGGCTCAACATGCACATATAGCTTATTGATCTCTATTTGTTTGAGATCAACACTTGATGTTCATAATTTTCACAACTTTATATTATTATATCTATTATAGTTTTTAATCCATTATTGAACTCTTCCTCACATATTTCAATAGATTATCTAGGTGGCCCATTAACTCTTATAGTGAGAATCATAATGCGCCTTAGTCTTTGAAATAATTCTTTTAATTTCGTATCTTTCTAGTGGTGTACATATATTACATTTTTCTCTCCTCCTATACACCTTTGTTTTCATTAATTTATTTGAGATCTACTTTTATTTTATTTTTGTAACTCATAGTGTGATGCTCCTATGTTTTATCTATGCCAATCCTTTTAGGCAATTCGATTTCCCTTGCTGTACTTCACATCGATGCCTAGCCCCCTAGTTTCTCTATTGGTAGGCCACATGCACTATCACCATGCACCAAAAGAATCCCCATGAAATACAATACTTCTCATTCTACTTGTTTTGACCTTAATCCTATGTCAACAATTTTATACACACTTAAATCAATTCATCAAAGAATCACATTTCACAACTTAATTTAAAATTGAAATTCTATATGTATATATATATGAACTTAAATATGTTATCTGAAATTATTAATTTCAAAACATTATTAGAAATAAAATATAAATAAGTATAAATATAACATAATTAATTTAAAAATGTTACTTTACATTATAATTTGATTTAAACATTTTTTAAAATAATATACAAAATAATCATTACTAAATTATTTGTCAATAAAACATATAATATAATTCAACAAAAAAATATAATTGACAAATCATAATGACCAATATTTTTTAAATAATAATTATAGAACTGTTAAAAAAAATTAATATTTATGCCCCATGAAAAATTCAAATAAAAATGGAAAAGCAACCGCCATTGACATGAATATCAAAAAAGAGTGTTTTCCATTAAACGGGACATACTGCAAGTATAATATCATACAATAGCTCTTGTGTTTATATTTTTTTCCAAAGTTCATTTTATATAGATAATTTTGACCAGTTGTTTCCAGTTAACAGATATTACCGAAAATACAATGCCATATATTAGTATATCGATATTCTATGTTAATAAATGGCTCAATTAAAATAAATCAATTGACGACAGGTTTGTATGTCTTTACGTGGCCTAACTCAACTGGGCAACTTAGTGATGTTGAATGGTGGCAAATTGATTTAAGTGTGGCACAGGTATTTTGTAACTTGTCTTCATATTTCTCCAAATTTCTACAAAGTGGCACAATGCGTCTGTACAAAGGTTGGTTTACTGATCTATAAAAAGCTGTGATAATGTAAGAAGTTGAGCGAGTTGTATGTAATTTTAATGGAGATTAACGCGATTAGAATGTTTTCTCTTTGTCTGATGATCTAATTAAAAATACAAATTGAACATTGGTGGTGCAATTAACCCTAGGAGATTTGAAGGCCAGAGGCAGAGGAATTTTCACAGTAAAAATAAAACTTTAAAAAAATATATTTTCTTCAACACAGAGCTGCTGCTCGTTAATTTTCTGTATGCTCTCCTTCACATTAAAAAATAAATAAATTACATATACATGTATAAGTAAAAGTCACATGAATATTTTAATACAATTATCTAAAAAATAATAAAATTTATTACAAATTACCTAACCGCTTTTTCCCGGTCAAAACACATTTAATAAAATGTCCCGTACAATAATATTAAAACTTAAATATTAATTTTCCCATACTATGAAATATCCTGGCGGAATGACTTGGGATTCCGCGGTGCTCATAATTAGTAACTACCATGCGATATCATGACAGCAATTCATTAGCCAGGCGTAGTAAATAGCGAGTAAACAATGTCAAGGTTAAAGATAAAACAAAATTACAATGGGGTCTCTCGTGTGTCGCAATGGATATTTTCTTTATTGCGATGTCATGAGGCAATAGTTGAGTAGCGGCCGATTGGGGTTTGTCCAACACTCCCCTGGCTTGGCACTTGCTGTCCACCATGTGATCTATTTCTTTAGTAAATTATCTAACTTCCTAATTGCCTTTGTAATGTCACTTTGATCTTACGATACGCAAAACCTAAAAATATGCTCACCATTGTTAATTAGTTCCTTGATGAAATGATGCAGTATCAATATGCTTACTTCTCTTATGGTTTTGAGAGCTATGGTGAATTATTGTTATCGATGAAATTTTTATTGCCTCCATTTGTTCATTTTGCAATTCTTTCAAAATTCTTCTCATCCAAACTGCTTGACATGCTGCACTTGTGGCTGCCACATACTCTGCTTCAGCTGATGAAAGACAAACTATTGGCTGCTTCTTTGAAGACCATGAGACAACTCCTGTCCCAAAATTAAATACATAACCAGACGTGCTTTTCTGTCATCAATGCGCCCGGCCTGATCCTTTGTCTGTGTATCCTATGAGTTGAACTCATCCCCGAACTTGAATATTTTAAAATCTTAAAATTTGCTTATTTCACTTACCTTTTATAAATTTCTCTTCCCAGCGTTCTAATAGGTGTCTTTTGGTGTTTCCATAAACCTGGAAATCAAACTTACTCCTTACATAATGTCTGGCCTTGTGGCTATGAGATACATGAGACTTCCAACAAGCCTCTTAAACAAAGTTGGATCAACATTAGACCCTCTATCATCCTTGCTTAGTTTCGGACCTGTCACTGTAGGTGTTGGTGCTGGTTTGCACTTCATCATATTAAACCTCTTCAAAATGTCATTTGCATATTTTGACTGTGAAATAAAAATACCATTTTCATTTTGATTCACTTCAATGCCTAAAAAATACTTCATCAGACCTAAGTCTATCATTTCAAATTATTTCTTCATGTCTTCCTTGAACAGATCAATTGACAAATTGCCAGTAAAGATTAAATCATCCACATATAAGCATACTATTAGTATTTCACCTTCTTCATTCATTTTTGTATACAGTGTGGGCTCACTGCTACATCTATTAAATCATTGACAAAGATAATTGTCTATTACATTGTACCAAGCTCTTGGACTTTGCTTCAATCTATCTGATTACCTTTTCAATTTATAAACTTTATGTGACCGAATTTTACCGGTGGCTGATCCACATAAACTTCTTCTTCTAAATAACCATTTAAAAAAGCTGACTTTACATCCATTTGAGATACAGACCACTTATTCTGAGCTGCTAATGCTAAAATCATCCTTATAGTATCCAATCGTGCTACAGGTGCAAATGTCTCATTGTAATCAATTCCAGGCTATTGTGAATAGCCCTTTACAACTAATCTTGGCTAAGCTTAAGTTCATCTTTTCATTCAATTTGGTTTTATAAACCATTTCTCACTCAATGATATCTTTGTCTTTGGGCCCGACTAGATCCATGTTTGATTCTTTTCAATTGCTTCAATCTCTTCATCCATAGCTCTTACATTTATCATCTTTGTTGCATCTTCAAAATGAAGCTGGATCTTCTATTTGAGAATAAATGCGAAGAAATCTGATTTGATTATTCTCCTTCATTTTGCTCATATATATCTCTTATGCTTCTGATTTTCTGTCTTCTCAGACTTGCCAAAGTAGGATTTGACATATCACTTGAACTTGTGGAATGTGGACCCGATGGTCCTGCTGTAGATGGTGTTTTTTGTCCTCTTGTTGGACTGCTTCCTTGAATGCATGAGGTTGTTCTTACAATCGATGCTGGTGTCACTTGTGGACTACTTTGCTAAGCTTGAATGGGAGTGGTAGGAGTCACAATAGCTGGAATATTTGTTGATGCTGAAACTTCATTCTCCTCTTGAGGTATACTAGCTGAAATATTTACTGTCTTCTCTATACTTCCATCCCATGCTTCATCTTCTACAAATTGTACATCTCTGCTAATTATAACTTTCTTTGTTGTTGGATTATAGAGCTTATAAGCTTTGGATTCTTTATTGTATCCAACAAATATACATTTTTCTCCTTTGTTATCTAGCTTCCTTCTCAATTCATCAGGCACATGTGCATATGCTACACATCCAAATACTCTCATGTGAGTAACACTATGTTTTCTTCCTGTCCATGCTTCTTCAGGTACCATATTCATGACACTTTTTGTTGGACACCTATTCATTATATAGGTTGCACAAGATATTGCTTCTGCCCAATATTCATTTGACAAATGTTTGGCTTTCAACATGCTTCTAGACATTTCCATGATTGTTCTGTTTTTCCTTTTAGCTACTCCATTTTGCTGAGGTATGTATCTAGTTGTGAATTGCTTGTGAATTCCATGATCCTTACAAAAATTAAAAAACTCTCTTGAAATATATTCACCACCTCTATCTATTCTCAATACTTTGATATAATAACCCTTTGTTTTCAACCAAATTCTTGAGCTGACAAACAAATCAAACACTTCTTTTTCTGCTTTAGAAAATAAACCCATGTTTTCTTGAATAATCGTAATGAATGTCAAAAACTAAGCTTCACCACCCTATGAAGGTGTTTGCATAGGATCCCTAATCCGGTGCCATAATTTCAAAGGGCTTTTTGCTCCTAGTTGACTCTGTGTAAATGATTCTATGTTGTTTTCCTAAAATGCACCCTTCCTTACCCGCTACAGTTTTCTATTAAAAGTGGTCCCTTGACCATGCCTTTCCTATGAAGTAAATTTAAACCTCCAAGTTGAGATGCCCAAATCTTAGACATAACCAGTTTTCATCTTTTATCTCAGCTTGAAAGATTGTCTGCACTACTGTTGTAGTTTCTTCTCTACCCACTTGTGAATTCATTAAGTGTTGTGCTTGAGCATAATTTATATTCAAATCTGGCCTAATTTTTAAGGGAAACATTCTGTTGTTTGTCATTCTGACTTTTGCAATAAGTTGGTTGCTTGGGTATTTATCTAAAATCGTGCATAGACCATTCTTGAAAGTTACTCTATACCCTTTTTTAACCAATTGCCCTACACTCATTAAGTTATGTTTCAAACCAGACACAAAATACACATCTGAAATATACTTTTTCTCCCCCTGTTTAGTTAAAATATTGACATCTCTTTTTCCCTTGACTGACACTTTGTTGTCATTACCCAATATAACATCAGACTTTACATTCTCATCTAAACTTGAAAACATTTCTAGATTCCCTGTCATATGATTGCTACAGCCTGAATCTAAAAACCATACATCTTTTTCATTTGCTTGAGCAACATTACAAGCTAAAAACATTGTGCTCTTATCTGAATTCTGATTTTGACCTTCTCTTGAAAAATTTGCATTTTGTCTATTGTTATCATACTGCTTCTTTCTACACTCATTCATATAATGCCCATATTTTTTACAGTAGTGACATTGGACTTGAGATCTATCATACCTTTGATTTTGTGTTGATTCTATATTGGGTTTGAGGCAGGCTGATTGTTGCCTCTTCCTTTGAACGATGAAATTTATGCCTACTACATGAAGTTTCTTCACTCTTCCTTGGTAGTAGGCTTGAGTTTTTGGCATGCTCGATGTGTCGCTGACCTTTTGACTGTGTTCATGAAAGTGAGAGATGCTGTAGCTCATCAGCAGAACTATGAGAGATTCTTTGTCTCCTCTATAAACTCTATGGGGTAGAAATTTTTGTGGGAGCTCCTTAAAATCTTTCCAACAACTCTGGTATCTTCTGAACTCTCATGAGACCTAATTTGATTAACCACCTAATGGCTGGTTGTAGAATGAATCTCTGATTCATTGTCCTTCATACATATTGTTTCAAAATCTCTTCTCAGCATTTGTAGCTTTGCTGTTTTAACTTTTGCCATGCCTTGATAGGCTGTTTGAAGTATGTCCCATGCTTGTTTGGACTTTGTTGCTGCTGAAATCCTTGGAAAAATGCTCTCATGTACAGCTTGAAACAGATAAAATAAAGCCTTTGAGTCTTTCTTCCTTGTGTCTTTTAATAAGTCTTTCTCTGCTTGTGTTAAAGCATTGTATGCTACTGCATCTGTTGGCTCTGGAAATCCATTCTCAACTAAATCCCATATATCTTGTGAGCTAAATAGTGCTTTCATAGTAATTGACCAGTACTCATAATTCTTCCCATTAAACTGTGAAATTTGTGGGTTTGTCAAGCTTCTGTTCGCTGCCATTTTTGAAATTTACCCAGATAATCTACTTTGATAAAATTGGCTCTGATAATTGAACTTGCTCTGATACCATGTGAAGGCCAGAGGCAGAAGAATTCTCACAGTAAAAATAAAACTTAAAATATTTTCAACACAGAGCTGCTGCTCATTAATTTCTGTATGCTCACGTTCGCCTTAAAAAAAAAAAAAAATTACATATATGTAATAACCTCACAGTTTGTATTGGACCCGGTAGTGGTATGTTTTATTTTGATGCTCGAATGCTATGATGATCTTGTTATTGTTGATGTGGTTGAGTAGAATACTATGATGATAACATTATTGATTGATATGTAGATTGGATGCTGGAGATGATGTTGTTATTTCATTTGGACATGATTACTTTATATGACATTATAGTTGTTGATTATATCGATTGATTTTTACGAATTATGATATGATCACGATGATTTAATTTAATATGTTGTAGGATGATTGTTAGTTAGAAAGTATAATTCATTGATTATGCTATAATTGCAAATAGGTGTGACGAAGGACAATATAGCATCACTCATTGTGAGTGCCACTTTGTTATGTTGTGATTCCTTCTCACAATGCATTATCTTGATTTAATGTTTGATATATATATGCATACGCTTAGTTTGTATGCAAGATTGCAGGTATAAGTCTTGATTCCACACTGGCCGGCGGGTGAGGGCAAGCACCAAATAAACCAGCGGATAAATGTTGATCACAGATGTGATGAGTCCTCCCGTTCATGATGTGGTCGTCTCATTTTGTTTGGTATAGTTGATTTTGTGTAATTGTCGTCATTGTCTGTTGTGTTATGTGTTTTGTCTTATTTTATTTATGAGGGCATTTATAGTTTGGATTTATCTTAATGATTGAAATAAATTATTTATTTTTAATGTATTTAAATAGTTTGATTATTTTTGAAAATCATATATTGCAAGTAAATAATAATTAACTATTAAATATGGCTTAATTATTTTAATCAATTAAATTGGTGATGGATAATTATGAGAATAATTTATTTAAAATAAATATGTAATGTGAGGTGCAAGAAAAGTTGCAAAACAGGAATTAAAGCAATAAAAGAATAAAAAGACAGTGTGAGCCAATAGGAATTGGGAGTTGGGAAAAAGCTAGTTTTAAAGAATTAATTTTTCTTTTTATCTGGGATTTTTGGAGAGCTTTGAAGAGATGAGCAATATTTTATTTAATTATGAATTTTTGAGAAGTTCTCACACACACACAGAAGAACAGAAAGTTGAAGTTGCTCAAGTGATTGTGGAGTTCGTTCTAGACTAAAGATTGGAATCGGGTTTGAGGGCATCAGAGTCAAGCAGGCATCTTCAGATTTGCATTGGACTCCAGGTTCCTTTCGTAGTCTTCTTTTCGTACCCCTGTTTTTTATCTGTTGCTTCAGAAAAAGGAAAAATATATTTGATTAAAATGAATTTTGTGAATATAGGAAAAACTACTGTTGAAAACTAAAACTAGAGCAAATTATCAGACTGAAAACAAAGAGAATCATAGTTCTATGCTGTGCAAATTCTTGTCAAAACAAAAGAAAACCTGATCATCTGAAAATTCCATCTCAACAAAAATAAGGTTTTGGGAAAATGATACTTTTGTTGAAAATATTAGATCTGAAAGTTTTGGATGTATATATAAATATATTTTGAATATAGTTAAATCTATTCATTGTTCTGTATTTTCTTTCTTCAACTCTGTTATTTACATTCATCTTCTGTACTTATTTTTAGTATATTTTAATATATATATATATATATTGTTTTATATTGTTATATATATTTATTTAAATTCGTGCGTCGGCCGTACGCCTGGCATCAAATTTTAAATTTTTGGGTTCTGTATAAAGTCTTTTACGTATTATTTCGACCCCGAAATTGTTTAAAGATTATGCTGCAATTTTAATATAAAAACATATAAATAAAATTAAAATACAATGATGTTAGGGGGAGTTGGAGAGGGGCCAGTATTTTGATTGATACCCAGCCTCCCCAACATGGCGGGGCTGCCACAGTGGTCCTCTGGTGGCATGTGTGGCAGTCGTGAGACTCGGCTTATGATGCGCTGACCCGTGGGGACTGACAGTCCCACTTGGCCGGTAATATGCAGTAGGTGGCGATGGGCTTTAAACCGAGGTTGCTGGTTTATTTTGGCTATTTAAATATATATATGTATATAATTTGGCATATGTATTTTATTTTAAAAATGGATTATAGTTATTTAATTTAAATATTAATTTATCACATTATGTGGATGTCATCTTATCTTGGATTTTAAGCTTTCGATTTTGTTCATATTTAGGTAAATTTTGTATTTATATTTCAAATCGAAATAGTTTAATGATTGTTTTGATTAATTAAATTTTTAGACAAAAAGATTAGCTTTTAATTGTAACTGTGGATTTTATTGAGACAATCATTTTAGTTACTTACTTAAGATTGGCATCGAACGTAAATGTGCAATTTTGCAAAATGTGATGTGAGTTTTCCTTGTATGTATTGTTTTGCTTTATTGTTTTTTTTGTTGTCGATGTGGGAACCCTATCGTATTTTAATCCTGTTCCAGAGGCTTGTGATTTAAAGTGTATTTACCTTGTTTATGCTTTTGAGCGTTATTGGGATTATGTTAGGAAGGGTTGGACGGGTTTGCAAGTTTGTTGATTATGTGCAGTTGCGAGATGGTTAATGCCTCGTGTATTGGATTTTTGGTTTTATGACTTATATGTGTTAGTCCAACCCTTGCCTGCTTTGAGATATGTTAGGGGTCGTAGGAGGGAGAGTGGCTCTTCGTGGGCGCCGGCGCCTCGGTTGAGGAAGGGCCAAGATAACCCTCGAAAGAGTAGTAAACAAGTGATAACCTAAACAATAGATTTAGGGGGTTGGGTAGTTTAAAAACACAAGATAATAAAACTTTGGATTCCTCGGCTATGCATTAGGGCTACCCTAGACTAGTGATAGACTGAGAAGGCCGTGGTCGGCATAGTCAGAGTCTCGTCTTCATGAGAGACTATTGGCTCCGCATTAGCTACCCTATGGTGCCGGCGCCTCAGTTAGGAGGAAGGGCCAGGAGATCCATAGATGGGTGCCGGCGCCTCAGTTGGAGGAAGGGCCAGGAGAATCCCATGAGAGCTATGCGATGACACTCTCCACTTGACACCCTTGTTGCTTGTGTTGTTGCCTCTGGATGTTATCTCTTTATGATGTTTCTTTGAATTCTTGTGAATTGATTCATGATTGTTAAGTGTTAGTACTTCATGTTATCTGATGAGTTCTTGGTTTTACTTGTTATGTGATTTGAGAACGTTGATGGTTTTGCATTGCATACTTGAGTTGTACTTGTTTCATATCATATTGTGGTTGAGTCGGTTGACATTCATGGTCGGGTTCACTTCCTCGTCACCTCTGAGCACGGGGGGTGAGTTACTTGTAATTCACATGGTTGGGTGGAACGTGCTCCGCACCCGTTGGGTTCCCCATCAGCGTCTTGTCTTCTCAGCTTTCCGCAGTGGAGTTGTACCAGTGATCAGTTGTACTTCATATTTCATTATACTTGTATCAATCCCCATGTTGGGAAGTTCAATGTAATTCATGTATCAAAGATTGTAATGTAATATTATATCAATGATGTAATAGTTAGGTTTTAGTAACTCTATTAAAAGATTTATCATGGATGTAATTATGCGATGTTTATTATGCTCGCATCATGGTTTAGGATGTATCTTGTTGATGGTTATTGTAAAAGGATCTAGTTATATGTTGTAACCTTTATTTTGAATTGTGTTTAGTGTTGCGATGTAACCTCAAGGCCCCGAGAACCAAGTGTATTAATGTTATGTGTTGTGCTATGTGATGTTGGTTTAATGTTATTACATGTTACTTTTATTATTTTAAAAAAAAATTATTCGTGATTATGTGTGTTCTCTCGGGGTTTGCACCATGGGCTACATATACATGTATAAGTAAAAGTCACGTGAATATTTTAATACAATTATCTAAAAAATAATAAAATTTATTACAAATTACCTAACCGCTTTTTCCTAGTCAAAACGCATTTAATAAAATGTCCCTTACAATAATATTAAAACTTAAATATTAATTTTCCCGTACTATGAAATATCTTGGCGAAGGCAGCTTGGTAAAAGGTTCCCCGCGGTATTGCAATGGGTAACTATCCATATTGCGATATCACAGGCAACGGTTTGTTGACAGCGCGGTAAATAGCGGTAAATGACTGGAGGTTAAAAATAAAACAAAATTGCAATGGGGTCTCCCGCGGTATCGCAATGGATATTTTCTTTATTACGATATCGCGGGAAATGGTTGGAAGTGGCGGTAGCAGTTAGGGTTTATATTCCAACAAGATTGAGGATGGAACTCTCCATTGAACATTGGGGGATGCAGTCAATTTTAGAAGATTTGAGGATGTGGTCCTCCTAAGAAAATCATGGCTAAGAATTAAACACTGGTGTCACAATCGAGTCTAGGAGATCTGAGGATGCAGTCCTCCTATTGCAATCATACCAGGAACTCCCTGAACAAAGCACTGGGGTCTATACTCTGCCAAGTGATATTTGGCAATGAAGTTGGCAATGTGTGAACTTTTCCAGGGAAATGGGGCCTGAACCTTTGGTCTCTAATCAACTCTGTTGCATCCCAAGCAATCTGGGAACTGAAATGATGAGGTGACGCGGTTGGTCATGCGGCAGCTTGAGGACTTCTTGAACTGATAAGGTTTGATGATCAATGGCACATGGATAGCGAATCCAAGCTTCTTAATGCATTACATCCATGGACTTGAGTAGGACCATGCAATAGGGAATTGTCAGTCATTGCTATTGCTACTACATTCACCCTCGCCATCACCATCTTCACCATTCTGAGTGAGCTTATGATCATGAAATTTGTATCCTACCATTACTTTAGGAGAATTCTCCAATGTGTGATTTGAGTTACAAGTTAGTGCATTTGTGATGTAGGGTCAGGGATCTCAAAAATTCCACAAAGAATTAAAGATTAACAAGCTTTGCTCTTCAATTTATCAACTAGTCTCCAACTTGGAAATAGGGTCTTCACCTTGCAACTAAGGATGTTCTGCCTCCCCTTGTGACTTTCAATCACTGAGATGAATTCACCAGACCTTAAATGAACTTGATTCAAATGGGTTTCAAGCCCTAACCCTCCATTTTGTACAAAACTCCCTTTTTGCTGCTCAACCAGTCCTATTAGCCCTATTAGGCCTTTGGCGATGGATTATTGTCTTTTCCCTCAAACTTTGCACTCTAACCTCCAACTTAATGATTGTATCAGGTGTGTTTCATGATGGTTAATAACATATCAACCCACTTGCACCACTTGTTTCAGACTTTCTTACTTCTAGCCCTGCTGTTTCCTTAAAATTAGGCCTAATTAGCCCTATTTAACAAAGCAACCCCTCTTCAAATTTGTCTCCTGGTCTTGAAACTTTCAACAGTCTTCTAAAACATTCCCAAATCAAAGATTCTCACACTTTTAAACTTCTAGGATGCTCACAACATGCCCAACTACAAAACCCTCACTAATTTGGCTTAAAACTAGGGCTTTTGGTTTTTAGGGTTTCCTATCACTTCCAAGACTTGGTTTTTGACTTTCCACCATTCATTCATCAATGTTCAACTATTGCAATTCAAAAATGTGTCTCTTGTTAAGGCAGTTTGCTCACTGCTATACCCTAGGGTCAACTTTCTTCCCTCTTCCTTTGCCAACTCACTGTGCACAGTCAATTTTCCACCTTTCCTGCATATTTAGTTGTTAGTTTCAGTTTGTACAAGTTATATTAGATCCATTTCATAGGATTCCAGTCATACATCCCTTGAAATGGATCATTCTTTCATTGGTAGACCCTCAAAACAGTCTATTTCAGCCTTTTCCTGTAGACAGTCAGCAAGAACACGTGCTAAAATTGATTTTTAAGAACTTTCAGAGCATTCAACAATTTGAAAACATGGAATTTATAATGCTTTGGCCTTCACATTAATGAAACTTCAAAAAGAACTCAATAGATTGCAAAAACACAAGAGAAAAATGCAAAAAACAGTGATTTTCTGCCCTTTCTTGGAAACAGTCCGTACAAAGTCCTTCAATCCTTCATCAAATCCCATACAATGGAATTCCCTGGGGTTATAGGCCAACTAAAAAACTGTTCCAACCAACAAAAGTCGGTTCACAACTCATTAAAGCCAATTAAGCCCCTAAACTCACTTTCCCGCCCAAACAAATTTTGAAATTTTGAAATAACAATCTTAAAATATATTAATTTGCATCAACTAAAGACCATTGGATATTTAATATCCAAGCTTATTTAACCTATCTAAAGCCTAAGAACATTTAATCAAATCCCTTAAAACATACTTTGCCCCTTACATTGCATTTTGACTGGATTCCTTATCAGGAATCTTGAAACCTTTAACACTTTTAGCACACTCATTCAATTCAAATGCCATTATAGGCTTCAACACATTATAATTAATGCTCTGACATGCTTGGAAGGTCCTCCTGACCCCTGCTCCCTCCTGACTCTTGGAGTGTTCCCTGAAGGTCCTGGGTGCTCCTGCACCATTCTCCCTAGGAAAGAAAGAACTCTTGTCCCAAGAAGTGTCCCATGTGTTGCCACTAAGAAACCTCTTGCTCATATGTGCTTTCATCTTCCAATGAGAAGGCAGGTAGTCCCCTAAAGTTACTGTTTTTCTCTTCTTCCATTCTGCATCCTTGACAGAATCAAAACAAAGATTAGTATGTCCTCTTTGCTGCTTGAAAACAGTGAATTCTTGTGTCCTATTGCTGCCCTCATTCCAATGCCTCCTTTGTGGAAGAACTACACACTATTACCCTCATTGATAGGGCATTCAATGCTACCAATCTTGATAGTATTCAGATCCCACAAGGACTGATTTGATGGACTATCCACCACATAACCCTGCTGCAACTCACCACTTTTCAGTTTGCCAATGCCTTCCCCTGTTTCACCCTGCTTATTCACCTGCAAACTCTTCTCAAAACAGATTACAAAACTATCATTATTCTGCTCCAAAGGTAAAGGAACCAACTGATATTTAACATCTCCCTTGTGAACCAAATAGGTGTTAAGAAACCCATCATGCAAAGTTCTTCTCATATACTGCCATGGCCTTCCCAAGATGATATGACCACAAGTCATAGGAATAACATCACAAAGCACCCTATCATGATATGAACCAATTGAGAAATCAACAAAATCTCTCTTACCAATCTCTACATGCTATCCTTGAGTTACCCAAGTGGCCTTGTAGGGAGTAGGGTGATCAAAAGTTTCAATCCCTAGCTTGGTTACCATATCAACTGAAACTAAATTGCTATGTGACCCTGAATCTATAAGCAACCTGCATATCTTACCATGACTGAGACAATTTGTTTTGAAAATGGTTACCTTTGGTTCTTGATGAAGTCTTTCTCCTTGCTTGATCATGAGAAACTCACCATCAGTCACAGGGTCTGCCATGAGTGTTCTTGGTTCCTCCTTCTTATCTTCTTCTTCTTGCACCAAGGTAGCTCTCCTTTCCCTGCCTTTATCAGCTTGTTCCCACTTAGGACATTTGAAGGAAGGATGCCCTGGTTCATTGCAATTAAAACATCTGCCTGTGAATGGTCCTCTACCTTGTCCAAATCTGCCTCCTCCTCTTGGAGTGTATCCACCTCTTTGATCAGAAAATATCTCCTTACCCTTGTCATTGCTGCTTTTATCATTACTGCCTTGTCCTTGCTCTCTATTACCTCTACCCCTATTTGAACTACCTCCTCTTCCACCATTGCTTGATCTTTCTTGCTTCCTTTTCACCTTTTCTTCTGCTCTAATGGCCAACTGAAAACATTCTCCTAATGTCCTTGGCAATTGTAAACCAATCTCATCTTGCAGATTGTACCTCAAGCCATTGATGTACCTGGCTATTTTCTCATCCTCTTCCTCATAACCTCCTCTAATACTAAGCTTGTGAAATTGTTCAGTATAGGACATCACATCCAAGTCCTTTTGCTTTAAATTCTGCCTCATTCTTTTCACATGAATGGTATAATCAGATGGTAAAAACTGCTCCTTGACCAAACTCTTCATTCTTGCCCATGTAGAGACCTTTGCCAATCCTCTAGCCATCCTATCATTCTGGAAACTTGTCCACCATGTCAATGTTGTGCCTCTCAGCTTGGTTTTAGCAAACTTGACTTTCCTTTCTTCATCCATCTCCTCAAATTCAAAGTAATTTTCCATGGCATCAAGCCATCCCAATACCTCTTCACTATCCATCTTCCCTTGATAGATAGGTAAGTCAATGTGACTCTTCCCTCCATGACCCTGTACTGCCTTCAATAACCTCACTAACCTCCTTTCTTCAAGGTCCTCTGTATCATCAGCTTGCTGTTCCTGGTTTGCCCTCACATGCTCTTCATCCTCTTCATTGTTTTCTTGGTCTTCTTGGTCTTCTCTCCTCCTACTCCTCTCAAGGTTATTGATCCTTGCTTGCATAGTGTCTCTTTCTCTTCTCCATAGCCTTTCCTCTCTTGCTCTTGCTGCTTCTTGTTCCCTTCTTTCTCTTCTCTCCCTCTCCAAGATCTCCTTCAACTCTTCCAACTCTCTTGCCAATTGATTTTTTGGTGCCATTGTTGTTTCTCCAATCCCTCAAGGACCTACTCACTGCTCTGATACCACTCTGATGCAGAGGGTCAGGGATCTCAAAAATTCCACAAAGAATTAAAGATTAACAAGCTTTGCTCTTCAATTTATCAACTAGTCTCCAACTTGGAAATAGGGTCTTCACCTTGCAACTAAGGATGTTCTGCCTCCCCTTGTGACTTTCAATCACTGAGATGAATTCACCAGACCTTAAATGAACTTGATTCAAATGGGTTTCAAGCCCTAACCCTCCATTTTGTACAAAACTCCCTTTTTGCTGCTCAACCAGTCCTATTAGCCCTATTAGGCCTTTGGCGATGGATTATTGTCTTTTCCCTCAAACTTTGCACTCTAACCTCCAACTTAATGATTGTATCAGGTGTGTTTCATGATGGTTAATAACATATCAACCCACTTGCACCACTTGTTTCAGACTTTCTTACTTCTAGCCCTGCTGTTTCCTTAAAATTAGGCCTAATTAGCCCTATTTAACAAAGCAACCCCTCTTCAAATTTGTCTCCTGGTCTTGAAACTTTCAACAGTCCTCTAAAACATTCCCAAATCAAAGATTCTCACACTTTTAAACTTCTAGGATGCTCACAACATGCCCAACTACAAAACCCTCACTAATTTGGCTTAAAACTAGGGCTTTTGGTTTTTAGGGTTTCCTATCACTTCCAAGACTTGGTTTTTGACTTTCCACCATTCATTCATCAATGTTCAACTATTGAAATTCAAAAATGTGTCTCTTGTTAAGGCAGTTTGCTCACTGCTATACCCTAGGGTCAACTTTCTTCCCTCTTCCTTTGCCAACTCACTGTGCACAGTCAATTTTCCACCTTTCCTGCATATTTAGTTGTTAGTTTCAGTTTGTACAAGTTATATTAGATCCATTTCACAGGATTCCAGTCATACATCCCTTGAAATGGATCATTCTTTCATTGGTAGACCCTCAAAACAGTCTATTTCAGCCTTTTCCTGTAGACAGTCAGCAAGAACACGTGCTAAAATTGATTTTTAAGAACTTTCAGAGCATTCAACAATTTGAAAACATGGAATTTATAATGCTTTGGCCTTCACATTAATGAAACTTCAAAAAGAACTCAATAGATTGCAAAAACACAAGAGAAAAATGCAAAAAACAGTGATTTTCTGCCCTTTCTTGGAAACAGTCCGTACAAAGTCCTTCAATCCTTCATCAAATCCCATACAATGGAATTCCCTAGGGTTATAGGCCAACTACAAAACTGTTCCAACCAACAAAAGTCGGTTCACAACTCATTAAAGCCAATTAAGCCCCTAAACTCACTTTCCCGCCCAAACAAATTTTGAAATTTTGAAATAACAATCTTAAAATATATTAATTTGCATCAACTAAAGACCATTGGATATTTAATATCCAAGCTTATTTAACCTATCTAAAGCCTAAGAACATTTAATCAAATCCCTTAAAACATACTTTGCCCCTTACATTGCATTTTGACTGGATTCCTTATCAGGAATCTTGAAACCTTTAACACTTTTAGCACACTCATTCAATTCAAATGCCATTATAGGCTTCAACACATTATAATTAATGCTCTGACATGCTTGGAAGGTCCTCCTGACCCCTGCTCTCTCCTGACTCTTGGAGTGTTCCCTGAAGGTCCTGGGTGCTCCTGCACCAATTTGTTTAAATTATTGTAACATATTAATCAACTTACCTAACATCCCTAAGTTATTGAGCTCTTGCTCTCCCATTTATATATTATACTTTTCATTTGTATATTATACCTTTGGATTATAAATCCAAGCATCTTTTAAAAGTACAATAGTCGAACCAAAAGATCTAATAGACTCATAGATGTAAAAGAGAATAAAAGTATAGTATTGACTATTTTGGTTGTAAAAGGAAATGGTCACAAATTAACATTGAATTCACTAAGAACTGCTTTGAATAAAATGTCTCAACAATAGTCTAATTTGTATCAACCTTTCCTTGTGTATAAGATTGGAGAATTAGAGAACAGAAAAATACAAATAAATTACATAACTCACTCGGTAGAAGGTATGGAGCATACTTCCTGCTCACAAATCTGTTTGATTTCACAAAATCTGATATCTATATAATGAGAAGCATTTGTAGTTGTTACTAACATCTTATATCTTTTGAATACCCTTTCATTACAAAGATTGATTTCTAATTGGAGAGAAGACTCCTAAATTGAATGGAAAATAAAACAATAATTTTTATATAACTCTTCAATAGATCTGAAAACCTATAAAACTTTTATTTTTTCTCTCTATGAATAATTTTTTTTCCAAATACAAAAATATCTATTGTATACCATGAAACCCAGTCTCACAAAATAAAATAATAACTCCAACATATTAACTCTCTATGAAAGATTTATTCCCCTTTATGATTTTGTAGAGGCTTCTCAATAATCACTGAAGTGTAGATTTAAACATAATATGCGTATTAGTCAAATAACTGAGCATCAAAAGTATACACTTTCTAGTCAAAAAGGTGAATTTTTTTTTGTCAAATGCAAGCAACTTAAACCAGTTGACCTATACCATTTTATTGGAAAAACTAGTTAAGCTTGATCTACACCATTAAATGTGTTCGTTTTTATATTGGCAGCGTCCTTTTCACTACTAGAAATCATAGGAAAATGGAATTTATTTGTAGGAAAAACGAATATCACCATGTTTTAGAAGAACGTGTAAGCCATTCATCAAGTTCTAGGTAGCAACAACATCAACAGTCTGAATAGACCTAGAATTAGATGATCTTTTTCATACAACTTTATTTGAAGTAAATAATTGTAATTGACTAGTTGAATCTCTAAAAGAAAAAACTAAGTAATTATATTTATAACATTATAAAAATATTTAATTACAATGCACTAGGTATTTGTTGTCATCCTTTGCTAATTGTTGAAGTGATTCTAATGAGAGGGGTGGCCTCCAGAATCATAGGGATTGCAATAAAAGGTTTTTAAAATGCCTAAATTTGAATACTACATATTTCATAGCTCTAAAACACCACAAGAGTATACAATATATGTGAAATATTGGAAAGGGCATAATTTTTTTATATTATAATAATATTAAGTTTTGCATAATATAAAAAGTATTTGTAGAGACATCAGAATGAGATACATAAAGGATATTAGAATGAGATATATAAAGGATATATAAAATTAATTTTTGTAGAAAGAAAATATATATATATATATATAAATAAAAGAATCAATATGTAATATAATAAATTATATTTGTATAATGTTAATTAATGTATAAAATTAATTTTGACTAAAAATAGTATGAATAAAATTAATATTAATTATAGTATTATATTTAATTTAGAAGATAGATGTATTATTTATTTCAAGAACATAATTTTAGTTTATAATTGACATTTATTTTTTGACAACTTTCATTATGCTCTCACAAGCATTATATGGAGTGAAATATCTTTATCTCAAGAGATGTGACATTTATAAACTCTACAATAATAAACTAGAATGAAAATAGTAATTTATTATTTGGTGTACAATGATTTGTATTAGGTTTTATCACCAAATGACACAAAATCATAGATTTTACATGATCTTATTCATTATAAAGATAAAATGTGTGTAGTCTATATGTCAAAGAGATGAACCAACACAAAAAATTATTTCTTAAAATATAACTTTTTATATGAATGTTTATCTTCATATTCCTTTTTTATCTTTCTTGTACATAAGAAAGGTTACAATCTATATAGATATCCGCTACCATGTAATCTCAAATATTCTATTAAAGTAATGTAGCATCTCTAATGGTGTTCTCTTTATGTTTATAATTTTTAAAGTACTGAAGTTGCATCACTTTTCTATTTGAACTTATTGATTAGTGTTGGTTGAATTGATACCAATCATCTATTGACAAAAGTGGCAAGGATTTGTATCAATCAAGAGATTTAGATTTGAATGAAGGAGTAAGTAAAGAAAGTGTAATACTTTCTTCTCAAACAAAGTTTTAGATTAAGCAAGCAGGAGAAGGGCCTTGATCCCAAATATAGCGAAGGATTTTCCATACAAAGCATACAAAAGGGTAGAACAACTCGATAAAATAAAATGACGAAACACAGTAACTAGTTAGGAACAATGGGTCAAGAACAACCACAGCTAACAACAGAGAAAAAACAAAGCAAAGCAGACACAAATAGCCAAAGATAAGTTGTTCAAGCAACAGAGCTTGAACCAAGTAAAGCCTCTAAGGGTGTATTAAATGAAACCATTACCATCTTAGAAACATGTTTCTTCTTTATGTGCATCATTGTCCAAGAAGAATATGGACCTAAAATTAAGAAATTTTGATCAAAAGGGAAAGATTCCCCTCTAGAGTAACAACCAAGAGGAATAGTAGATACTTTAGGTGAAGCATTCAACACGATGCATCATGAATAACAAAAATTTCCAAATAGAGGTAAGTAGGGGCCTCAAGGGAGGCAACACACTCAGCATTAGAAACATCCATGTCCAAAGACCACACAATAGAAACCATAGGAGTAGCATCCATTAGACCTATATTATTTGTCCTTGCAGAAGGAGGATGCCTAGAACCTTCGTCAGAGGAAGCAAAGTCCATAGTAGGGGGAATTTTTAAGTTTTCATGGAGAGAAATCTTCCACCAGGTAAAGGAGGAAATAAGATGGGAGCCTTGAGAACAGTCACAAGCCAAGTGACCAACAAAAAAACAATGTATGCAATGAAAAGGAATACCTTCATAGTCCACCAATTGAGCCAAGGACTAGCTATTAACTTGCAACACAACCTCCCTAGGTAAAGCCTTCAACAAATCCACCTCCACCAAAAATTTGAACAAATTAGGTATGAGTAAATGTTTTTGACACATTATCCACTTTCACGAACTTACCAAGAGCATTACCAATGCCCTCAAAAGTAAATGAGCACCAAAACTATAAGGGAAGATATGGTAATCTATCCCAAATAGGCACAACTTCTAAGGGTTCCTTTAGAGAGTTAAAATAATGAACCTAAGACCTCATGGAAAGGGGATGAAAATCCCATTCCCAAAACCCATAGTCTAAAATAGCCTATCTATCCATAGGAGAACAAAAACCCACAACAAAAACCCCTTGTAGAAGGGTAAATTTTCATTGAACCATCAACCAAAGGGGACCAATTATTGGTGATCCAAAGGCACAAATCTAGGAGACAAGGCCACAAACAATAGAATCTTCTCAAAATTTGTTTGTTGGAAAATAATTCATAATATAATGCAAGTTATTTGTAGGAATGGTTAATAGTTTTATTGTAAATTGAGGAAAATTTGGAATGCACCATTTCTTATAGATCCCAAGATAGCATGAGGTGTAGGTGGAATAATTGGAACTCTAGTATTACATGCTAGAAAGAGTCTTAGTGGTTGTTGGGTATCCATAATATATTTGGATTGTTGAGATTGAAATTATGTATAATGTTTCTAGTTTGAAGTTTTCTTCTTGGGATCAAAAAGGGAGACACACGAGGATGTATAGTTTAGCTCCAATTATATATATTGCATTATTACCATATTTCATTAACATTCTAGGTTATTCTTGATGAAGTCAACATAGATAGAGTTTTTATATGACAATATAAAATAAATGGCCAAGAGCTCTCCAAAAAGTAGCTAAGTGTGATCTTAAGCCATATAATGGTGCCAAACCTTTTAAATGATTTAACTCCCACTAGTTATGCCAAAATACTATTGGTATAGTATTTGGTTATGTTTGGGATCAATGCATCACATATTACTGAGAACCAATACTTGGAATAACCATGTTGTGTGGGATGTGATCCTATAAAGTTAATTTCTAATTTTATAAGGATAAATCCTTATCTATTGTAACTTAATCCTAAATTAATGTAAGGGAATGAGGGAAACATTATGGAAATTAAATAATAAAAATAAAGAACTCATGCCAAATAGAAGTGTCCTCATGATTAGAAAAAAATATTAATAAATCATAGTATAATAATCACTAAATTTTTATACACATATAATGACTAACAATGCTTTGCATCAGTGAATTATCATCACAATATATCATTCAAGATAGAAGTCCACTAGCCTTGAATGCTAGAACATCTCTTGTAGATAATTTCAAGTTCCAAGTGACTAGTCTCACCAAAAGTGTTTAGGAGACATGAGATGGCTAGTGGATGTCAAATATGATATAAATGAATCTAAAAACTCTAAAACCAAAGAGAGTGTCTGTGGAGAAATATAAGATAATGGCCACACGTATGAGAAGATGTTGGATCAAATTTATACAAAACAAAATGGTCTATACTGGTCGAGAGTGAGGTTGTTTCTTTATCTAAGTTCTCGTCAAACATTCAATGTGTATAGAAAACATAGTTCCTATGTGCAAGAAGAACGGAATTTTTTTTTTTTTTTACATGATTTAGGAACCTAAACAAATCCTTTGAGAAATAAAATAATCTTATGCAATCTATGCATGATATATCACAAATTAAGAATAGTTATTAAAAAATTTCTCTTTATGAGGGTTGCATGGGTTACAACCCTATATTGGTGCACCATTACAATAGACATAATACTACCTTTATAAACAATTGGGAAACCTTTGCAAACAATTGGGTACTAACCTGTCTAGTTTTAATCTAATCAAATCAATTGAAGAACCTTTACTTATTTTCAAATTTCATTTGTACTTGAAAATGTGGACGTTAATTTACAAAGAGCCATGGTATTTTCTTCAAAGAATTAATTGTAAAATACATAATCATCCACCTTTACGATCTTTTGCTCTATTCAAAGAATCTAATATTCACATAGAAGAATTGAGAGTACTACTATAACATTTTAGAAAGAATGGGGTATTTTTAAAAGCAAAAATATGAAAATATGGAGTTATTAAAGTAAAAATAATTAGAGATATCATCTCTGTAAGAGGAATTAGTGTAGATCTTGAGTGGTTAGAGGAAATTTGAAAAATTCCATTTCCTAGAAGAAAAAAAGAAACCCAAGTCCTCCTTTAGGAAAATTAACTTCATGCATTAGCTCTTTTATAGCTTCATCAAAATTGTCATACCATTGAACACAATGCTTGTTAGCATAGATTTGTTTTATTACATTCTTTAGTTAGGTGGTCAAGCACCCTTCAAAATTTGTACGAACTCTAAAACCTCAAACATGGGTTAGTTACATGCAAATTTATCAAATGCTTCTAAGAAATAACAATGTCATTCTTCAAAGATGCAAACAAATAACAAAGAAGATCAAAGAGACATATAGAAGAAAGACAAGTACCTATTCCATATTGGATTGGAGTCAATTGTGTCAGTGACCCTTTCCCAATCCTTGCTAAAACTCAAATGATGTAAATGCAATGATGACGGGAAAAATTAGTTCTCAATTGAAGAGAGTAACTTTGCATGAGGGTTGTGTATGATTTGATGAAGAATAAGCCCTCTAGTTATAAAATTTCAAATGCAAAGAGTGTTCAAAATAGAGAAATGTGGGATAAATATTTGACCAATGAGATGAACCTCTTGTCACATTATGATAGGTTGAGGAATGTGCAAGTTTTGGTCAATGTGCCAAAGAGGGGGAGATTCAAATTTGAAATTGAGAGTTAAATGTTGAGTGGGGGACATGTAAGAGAGAAGTTATAGTAATGTTGGAAGGGACAAGTAAACTTTTCTTCATATTCAAACTTGAGGAATATTCTCAAAAAAATGCTTTGTTGAGAGAAAATGATGATTTTATAAATGAATTAAAATGCTTTATTGGTGCAAGTGGGAAAAGCTAGATGGTGGTTAGATTAGGTTAATCAGGATTAGATTAGCTTAGATGATGTTTAGGTGATTTTGACTTACTTGATTTAAATACTTTGATTTATTTAAATCAATAGGGAGAAATATGAATTTTGAGATTTAATTCAATAAAGTTTGGTTTATTTAATTAAAGGATGATGCAAGATAAAGGTTAATTATTTTGAGGAGGATGAATCTAGGTGATAATTTATGAAAGATGAAATGTTAGGATTTGATTGATTTATTTAAATGAGGTAATGATGAAGTGGATTTATTTAATTTGAAGGATGAAATGCTAGATTTGATTAAATGAAGGTTATTTAATTAACCAGTGGATTGAAATGTATGCATATTTTGTGTGTCTACATTTTTCCCCTCTTTGAAGCAATGTACTTGCTGTGTTGGTTCAAAGAATAAACTTGCCGCGATTAAAATTCAAAAATTTTATGATTTTTTCAGATGCCCCAGTGGAAAGAAGTACACTAGTACATTTCCCCCTCGAGAGATCGAGTGAAAAGATTCGATTTGAGGGTTGATCTAGCGATAAAGAGGTTCAAAATGGATGGTTATGGATGATGATGCAAATGAGATGGTTTCTTAAGATGCTTAGAATAACCAATCTATATTATCCTAAAAAACTTAAATGATGATATGATGCATGTGAAATGGATGAGATTGATGATGTGATATGATATGATTATGCAAATGTATGATTTTATGAGATGCTTAGACTAACATATCTATATTATGATGATGATTATGTATGTTAGATGATATGTCAACTGTTGATGGTTTTGTGGATATAGGATGGGTGCACTAGTGATGATCATTAACTATTCATGACATGATATTAGTGTGGAAAAGAAGAAATTAGATAATGACAAGAGGATCCAACAAGCCCACTTTATGAGAGATGATGAGAAATGATGATGATAGATGGATGATTTGCTTATCAAGGATTGAGATTTTAAAATGGTCACTTACCTTATGTTTGATAACATGCATAAGCACAATGAATCAAGGTATAAAGGACCAGGATGGCATTGGACTTAGTGTGATGGACTTTGACTCGACAAATGGATAGGAGTATTTTTGTTCACACCTAACATAAGGAAACCTTGCTAGGATGCACTTTAGAAGTTTCAAACATCTCGGACCAAAACACGGAAAGGTATAACCAATCAATGCAATAGTCAACAAGTTGTTCCAAAACATCCTCTATATACGTATCTAACAAAGCAAGTATTCGCCAAGATTATTTTACAATAACATCTCACAAGCACAACAGACAAAAGATAATGAGTGTTGCCTGATTCCTATCTCTCTAAATCCCTTTGTTTGGACATCATTAAGAGGTTATTGGAATGAGTGTAAAGAGATAAGTCAAAAGACCAAGATAAAGTAAACAAAGAAGTTGATGTTCTTCAATACCGCTAACCAAAAGGGAATGTGTTTCTAATGATAAGAACCGAAACTATTGCCAAAAGATAATGCCCATTGTAGGAAGGATACATCCTAAGACATGTTAGTGGATGGCAGCATGTCATTTCGTTTATCCAAAGTGCTCTTTCTGATAAATAATGCCCTTTGTAGGAAGGATACATCCTAGGACATGATGTTATCAAATGATTGATATGGGACTGATTGGATGATGGACTATTGACATAAAGAATCGACCAACTTGTTTATGTACTGACTTAAACCTGAGACTTGACATTTTTAAGTTTTACTTTTAACCTCCTAGACTTGTTTCTAACTGTTTCACCAAAGATTGAGGATGACGATCAGTTTATTATTGATGGTGTTATTGCGGGTGCAAGCGAGATGAGATGGATGGATTTTTTCAAATATTTGGATTTTTTATCATTTTGTGCTATTTTTTTTAGGTTGTTTTTGGTATATTCGATATTTTCAAATGTTTCGATTTTCAATTTTTGAATTTTTTGGGGGTTTTTGAGATTTTGACAAAGAGACTAACCTAAAGACCTATCCTAGGGGCCTCGAGGGCTAATCAATGGATTAGCCTTGCCTACGTTATACATGTAGAGACCACATAGTTTGACTGATGACCTAACTAATTTATAGATGAAGATATACATGATTAAACAAGTTAGTTTATTATGACAGACTCCTAAAGGATTGACCTAAGTAAAGGATGATAAAGATCAACCTTTGCCTACATTCAAGGCTCGTGACTGTGAGGTTCAACAAGATCTAATTTCTTTTGACCTTTGATTGACTTTGACCTTGTTTTGGGATTTTGATATGCTTGACTTTTTGGATTTTCTAATGTTTTGATTTTTTGGATTTTGATTTTTTTATTTCTAATCTTCACGTTTCTTTTTGAATTTTCCTCAATTTATGATGTTTCTTTAGATTTTGATTTTCTGATTTTCTGATGTTTTTGAATTTTTTGATATTTAGGACTTCAAGAATATACACGAATCTAATCTAATGAGAACATGCCCCCAATGTGATGCAATAGACTAATTTGATAAAGGTAGGACAAACTGACCTTGAGGATTGGCCAAGTAGTACTAGGAGGGATCATGATATGAAAATAGGACCAAGCTATGGTGCGAATGCAAGTGGATGAGTGATTGATGGAGATCTAGATGCAATGGATACGGATGGATGATGCAAGTAAACCTATAAAGATCTTGTGGATTGAAAATGCTTATTTACACAAGGTGCCTATTTTCTAGGTTTTCACCAAGGTACTTGTACAAAGTGCCACCAAAGTGGTTTTCACTATAGGATTATTTTTCTCGTTACTATTTTTATCCTTTTTTTGATGTCTTTGCATTTTTTTATTTTTTTGTTGTCACCAAGATGCCTACTTCCGTGTTTTCACAAGCAACCATTTTTTTCAAGACATTTTTGATTTTTTTTAATTTTTGGTTCTATACCTTTGAAAGATTTAGGCATAAAACTTTGAGATAAGATCTATTCATGGGCTCTTGCGTAGGTTCTCTCGTAAGCCATAACTCGACATGCCTCCGACTTATAAGCGTTGTGATAATCTAATGGTCCCAACCACCTGGGTTCAAATTTTCCTTTGTCGCTTAATTGGTAGACTTCTTCCTGACTTCTCCTTAATACTAGTTCTCCAATCCTGGAAAGTTTCTACTTGATTTTCTTGTTATAGCTCCTCTTGAGTCTATTTTGTTAGAATTGCAAGTGATTTAAAGCATCTATATGCTACTCATCCAGTAGCTCCAACTCATTCAGTCTTGATACTCGATACTCTTCATTCGTGATGAGGTTTTGCAATGATATTCTTAGTAACGGGAGCTCAATCTCAACAGGGAGTACCGCTTCTAATCCATAACGAAAGAAAAAAGAGGTGGTACCAATGGGTGTGTGGATGCTATTCGATAGGGCCCATAGGGCGTGATTTGTCAGAAGGCTAAATCATGACCTACCGCCATTGACTATTTTATTAAGGATTTTAGAATGGTTTGTTTGTAGCTTCTTCTTGGCCATTGCCTTGGGGATAGTATGGGGTGGAGAAGCGATGTTGGATTTTGAATTTTTTGCATAAGTCACAAACCTCCTAATTCTTAAATGGTGTCCCATTATCTGAGATAATGGCTTGTGGAACACCATATCGGCAAATGAGATAGTTCAGGATGAACTTAGAAATCTACTTCCTAGTTATATACATCATGGGTATGGCCTCCACCCACTTAGTAAAGTATTTTGTTGTGATTATGATGAATTTGTGGCATTAGATGAAGTAGGAGTGATTTTTCCAATGAGATCGAGTCCCCACTGCGAAAAGGGCCATGGTGTGATGATGGGATGAAGCTCTTGAGCTGGAGCATGGATGAGGTCCCTATGTTGCTGGTGATTGTGGAACACCTTTTATGGCAGTCATGTGCTTCTCTTTCCATTGTGGGCCAATAATACCCCATCCTCAACAATTCCTTGGCTATGGTCTATTCCACTCTGGAAAGTGTGAACCACAGACAACACATGTACTTCCACCTAGATGGGCCAATGCCTCACTGCTTTACAGCAGTAGGGCTCCTTCTATGCTCTACGATATAGGGTATCTCCTAGGATGACGAATCTAGATGCCTTTTTTACAAAGGTTCATTTTAGGTTTGAAGGTAAGTCGGCGGGTATGACTCCTATTCGAAGGTATGTATAAATGTCGTGGTACCAAGGATCACCGGGACCAACAATCTCACACATGAATTCTGATTCTAGTACGTCGAATGTGGGCATGAGAAGCTACTCTATTAGGAATTCATATTTTGGAACATTGTTGGGGATGTCCAATAGGGACCTAATTATTGCCATGGCATATGCTACTCTGTTGTTGGCTCTAGGAATCTACTAAAATGTGATTTCGATGGAGTCTTTCAGAGTCCACCAATTTCTTGTATGGAGTGAGCTTGTCATCCTTGGTCTAGTATTCATCATTCACTTGATTTATTATCAATTGGGAGTCTCTGTATACTCTGAGAGCTATAATATTCCATTGTACTACTATTTTGAGACCTATGGTTAAGGCCTCATATTCTACAATTTTATTGGTGTAGGGAAATTCTAGTTTGTAGGACCTTGGTATGCAATCCCCTTGTGGGGTGATAAAGAAAATGCCAGCTCCTGATCCATGCTATGTGTATGACCCATCAAAGTACAGTTTCTAGTGGTCAACTACATTTAGATTAAAAAAAGATTCATCTCAAAACTCTGAGATGAGAGGATTCTCTGAATAAACTGATGCTTCTAAAAGCTTATATGAGATGACTTGGCCTTTGATTGCTTTCCACTCCACATATTGGATGTCATATTCTCATAGTATCATTACCCATTTGGCCATTCTTCTTGTGAGTATTGCTTTTGATAGTAAGTATTTGAGGCGGTCAACGTTGACAATGACTTTTATTTTATGTGCCAACATGTAATGTCTGAATTTTTGTGATGCTAACACTACTACTAGACATGCTTTCTTGATGAATGAACAGTTTATCTCATGGTCAATCATTGTTCTCTTGATGTAATAGATAGTCCTTTCTATTCCATTTTCATCATGCTAAGCTAGGAGAGCTCCAAGGGTTGTCGTTGTTGCTGATATGTAGAGAATCAATGGTTTTCTTGGGATTTGTGGCATTAAGACTAGTGGTTTTAGTAGATATTCTTTGATTTTATTGAATGCCTCTTCACACTTGGTATCCCATTTTTATGGTACTCCCTTGTGGAGTAGGTGAGAGTATGGGTTATTTGTGTCCACCAATTGTGCTATGAATCTTTGAAGAGATTGAAGCCTACCTTGGAGACCTCTCAATTACTTTAATGTTTTTGGTGCCTCCATCTCAAGGATTGCTTTTAACTTTGTTGGATCTACCCCAATACCTCTCATTGACACTCTATATCCTAGTAGTTTACCTGATTGTACTCTGTAGACACACTTCTTGGGGTTTAATCTGACCTTGTAGTCCACCAGCTTGTCAAAGATGGCACTTAAGGTTTCTATGTGATCTTTTCTCTTTCTAGATTTGGCTAGATTGTCATCAACATAATCTTTGACAAATTTGTGAATCATTTCATGGCCCTTTGGTATGTTGCTCCTGCGTTCTTTAAGCCGAATGGCATCATATTCTAGTAGGAAGTCCCACATGGAGAAGTGAAGGTCATCTTATGTTGGTCCTCTTTAGCTATCATGATTTGATTGTACCCTGAGAATACGTCCATTAGTGACAAAATTTCATGTCCAGCTATCATATCTATGATCATGTCAATGTTTGGAAGTGGGAAGTCATCTTTTGGACATGCTTTATTCAAGTTTCTTAAGTCTATGTAGATTTTGATGTTCCCATCAGTTTTTGAAATAGGCACTAGGTTTGATACCCATTCTAGATAATCTATCAGTCAAATGAATCCTGCATCTAGTAGCCTTTTTTGCTCCATTTTGACTAGCAGGGCGATTTGAGGGTGCATTTTCCTAAGTTTTTTCTGACAGACTTTGCTTCTAGGTATACTGCTAAGTGGTGAACCATGATTTCCATGCAAAGTTTATCTGTCTCTTTGTTAGGAAAGCTACTAGAAGCTCCTTATCTTCAGACAATAATGATTCCTCATAGAATGTGATATGGGGAGTTTCCTTTGTTCCTAGATTGACTAGATTGCATTTTTCTGCTAGGACTACTGATTTTTCTTCGTGAAGAGCTCTGAAAGCAAGATTGAATCCCCCATCCTTGGGTGTCTGAAAGAGGTTTTCACTATTGGATGCGTCCTTTCTTTTTACTTTTTTTCGGGTCAGAGTGTGCCACAATGTGGTTTTCACTCAAGGACTTAGATATGATTCTTAATTTTTCACTTTTGCGAATGAGGGATTCAATCATTTCCCCATAATAGGCATGCATATCTAGCTCGATTATTAATCCTGCTTTATGATCCCCATCTAGAATGTTATCTTGTAGTCCCATGAATTCAGAGAGCACCTCATTATTTTTGAATGTATCAAGAACCGATGGTCCTCATTGGTCATAGTCGATGAGTTGGGGATATACTAGGTGGATGTCATGATTTTGGTGGTCTGATTCAAAAGATATGGTGCTAATCATGCAAAGAGTGGTATCCTCAAATAACCTAGGTAAGTTTGGTGTGGGATCCTCATCATCACTACTACTATAGATGTCAATTATATGAAATGTAAAGTTATCTATGACGTGACCTGTAGATACTAGTAGGTGTAATTTTGTTGCAATTGGTCGAGGAGGATTATTAACCCTTCTAACTAGAGGACTTTGATCACATATGGTTATACTAAGAGGGGTACATCCAAGGCCAAGATTTGTTATTGTTCGCATCTCTAGCATGATAGGTATTATAAGCCCATTGTCGTTTCTCCCAAGTCTTTGATTTCTGTCATAGCCCATTGCAAGCATCATTTGCAAACCCTTGCTTCTATCATCCATTGGTAAATCAGTTGTTGGTCTCTCATCTTGGTATAGCATATGAGATGGATCCACCTCAATAACTTCTTGGCCAAGATCCCCCCATCTTGTGAAGGTGGAATAGTCTTTAGGAGATGTTTGGGATGTGGAGGCTTCATTTATTTGTGGACGTACCCGTGATCTAGGAGATTGTGGTAACTCTCCTACCATAAAAGAAATTTTAGGGATTGTGTAGTTTCCAAAACCATTATCATGGATGATGAATTTAATGTCAGAGATGGTGGGAATGGTGGGAGTGGCGAGTGTCTCTATCGCAAAAGTGGAAGCGAGAGTTGTGGGATAAATGTATGGTGTAGATGGGCCCATCATTTTTTTGTACTTAGAGGATTTTATAGTACTTTTCTTCAAGGTTTTTGCAATAGGAGAAGGGTTGAGGATCTCCGTGGATGGTAACTTCTTGTCCCTCATGTGTGAATTTCACACATTGATGGAAAGTTGGTGCTACTGCCTTCATTGTATGAATCCATGGACGTCCCAGAAGGATGTTATATGGTAAGTCAAGGTCCAGGACCTGACAAGTGGTTTCCATGAGAGTTGACCCTACTTGAATAGGGAGTTTGATCATGCCTTGGGACACTCTTTCTTGATCGGCATATGCTCTTATTGTGATACCCTTTCGTTTATCAATAGAATCCTCTGGGATTTTCAATTTTTTGATGAGGTTGACAGAACATATATTAAAACTTGCACCTCCATCCACCAAGACCCTTTTAACTTTTCTCTTATGTACTATGACTTCTAAGTGAAGTGCATGGTTGTGAGATGGTTGAGTGGGGAAACTCTGGTTAGAGAATGTGAGGAGATTTGGCGTAATGATATTTCTGACCATAGCTTGGAATTGTTCCGCATCAAGATCTGCAGGGACAGTGGATGAAGCCAATGCTTCATCAAGGATCTTCTTATGGGAAAATGAGATTTTTAGCAACTCCATGATGGAGATTTGCATTGGCGTTCTCTTGAGTTGATCTAAGACATTGTAGCCATTAGGGGCAGATATAGATGTAGGGACTTTGTTTTGCTAGGATGATCCTATGATGGTGACTTTGCCACCTCTTGTGGTGACTCCACAATTGGCATGGGCATCTTTGATGGTGATGACTATGCAATATTCATCTAGGGAGGCAACAACAGTTTCGTACACATGGTTCACATTTGCGTGGGTGCCTTTCCCTTTATCGGTGTTGTTATTATTCCCTTTATTGCCATGATTGGGCATCAAATTCATGTATATCTTAAGATCTTGGTTTCCTGTTGGTTGTTCCACGTTTATAATTCTTTGATCGATGAGATCTTGAACTATGTTTTTTAATCTCATACAACTGTTTGTGGTATTTCATTTTATTTTATTGAACTCATAGGGTTGAGTTTCATTATACCAAGGAGGTTTCACATCTGGTTCTTGGTAATTCTCAAAGGTAGGAGCCTTGATGAGTTTTTCATTTATTAACATCTTCATTATGACTTCAAGTGGTTCCCCAAAAGCAATGTATTTTTGTTTTTGATAGATCTTATTCCATTGGGGTGGTCCCCTTTGATCATTGAGATTGTTGATTGTTGGATTGTTGTTTGGTTGTTGCATTATGTGATGATTGTTTTGGTGTTGGATTTGGATTTGTGGTGCAGGTGTATTTTTGTGAGGGGCACTAATGACCACCTTGGCGTTGACAAGACCATCATTAGTAATGTTTTTGTTCCTTGCCCACATATGAGGTTTATCGTTGTAGTTGGAAGGTGGGTGGTTGTTTTTTTGTTCAGGGTATGAAGTTGATCCCGCAGGTTGAGTCATAAGGGCTCCTTCGATGTTGAGCACCTTCGAGATCAATTGGTCATATGTGGTGATCCCTTGAACCTTGAGATCAAATGCCAAGAGGCTGTCAAGGTTGGATATGATGGTGCAAACTTGTTGTTCCTCGAGCATGGTCCATTTGCTCTGATTGGCTTTGGATTGCCATCGTTGTAGGAATGAAGCGAAGGATTCACCCTTTCCTTGTTTTAGAGCCGAGAGTTCTTCTAGACTAACATCCATTGCAATGTTGCATGCATAATTTTTAATGAATGTGTTTATAATTTCTTGGAATGTTTTGATGCCTGTGGGTAGGTGAGAGAACCATTCCATAGTGTGGCCAGCCAAACTCCTAGGAAATAGCTGCATCAGATAAGTATTGTCATATGTGACTTCCATGCAATGAACCTAGAATTCCCTGATGTGATCTTTAGGGTTTCTCGTCCCATGATATTTGTCAAACTTGAGGATCTCAAATCCCTTGGGGAATGGTTTCATCATTAGGCTCCTATCGAATGGGTAGGGACACAAGTTGCTTGGTGTCTTTGTGGTTCACCCTGATTGAAGATCAAGCACCTATTGTGAGAGCAACTTGATTTGTGTTGTTACATCCTTTTGTGGATCAGGGAGTGGGATGAAGGTGTTCTAGGGTGTTTTGATTGTGGATTAGATGGGTGGGTTGATTGGTGTGTTTTTTGATGGGATTTACACATTGTGTCGAGCTAGGTATTCTTGAACCTATTGTTCTATGAACAATGCTTGTTGTTGTGCTTGTTGTTGTTCCAACAACACTTGTTGTTGGGCTTCCAATTGGGCTATTTCTTGCTACTCTCAATATTTTTTTATTGTTTTTTGATATTCTTGCAATTATGCAGCTTATTTTTGTGCAAGAAGTTGTACTTGTCCTTGTGCTTGTTGTGCTTGATATTGGGCATTTTCCTAAGCTTGAGCTTGTTCTTGCACTGCTTGTGCTTGGGCTTGTGCTTATGTAGCTTGTTGTTGTAATAGAATTTGGTCTTGAGTAGCCTGTTGTGATTGCAATGTGGCTTGGGCTACTTTTGCAGCTTGAGTAGCTTGTTGTTTTTGTTGCAATAAAGTTTGGGCTTGTGCAGCCTCTTGCACTTGTAATGTGGCTTGGGCTGCTTGAGCAGTTTGTGTGGCTTGAGTGGCTTGCTGAGTGGCTAGTTGCACATCTTTTTGTTTTTGCACTTGTTGGAATCCCCTTTGAAAAATATCTTGTAATGCGATGTTGTATTGGTTTGATATCCTAGAAGTTGGTGGTGGCAGGGGTGGTGGATTTGGAATGGTTTTTGTGGAGGTGGTGAGTGATGATATTGTGTTGATGATTTGAGTGATGGATTATGTTGTTGATGTGGTGGTTTGAGTGATAACTGGTGTTTTTGATGTGATTGGCCCTTGAGAGACCATGCTTTGTGATTTTAGGGGGGTGCTTGATGATGTTGTGATTGCTTGTGTTGTTGTCATCTGTTGTTGCGATATTGATGAATTTTTTTGAGCATTTGGCATAATGCTTTGATTGATATTTGGGATGTTGGTTTGATCAATACTTGGTAAAGGGGGAAGCCCTAAGCAAAGGATTGGTGTGGATGATGATGGCAAAAGCAGAAGTGGTGGAAATGTAAGGGGTGTGAGTTCTTGTGAAAATGTTGTGGTGTCAAAAATGCCCCATGGTCCGAACATGTCACCTTCCTCTTGCAAATTTGTGAGGAGAGAATTTTGAGGTGTTGCATGGAAGAATGTGATGATGGATCATGATGGAAGGTGAGAGGAACATTCTTATGTAATGGGTTTTCAGGTATGTTTTGTTCCAAGATGGTGTTTGTGTCCAAGTATTGATTGTTGACAAGGGGGTGTGTTTTAATAGCATTAGAAAATTCATTTCCCTTGTTAACATTGGGTTCGGTTGGAGCAAAAATGTCGTGATTTTTAGAATGTTTTGAGTGATGCTTTGGGATGGGGGTGTGGATGAGATGGGAAGTGTGGATGAGTAGAGGCATGCCCTCCAAAGATGGTTCCACTATAGAGCTCATGTCGAAATCAAAAGGTAATTTGGCCCCTTGCTTTGCTAGTTCAAGCATGTATAGTGAAGGGTTGAGTCTCATCATGATATTGGCAATTTTATGGTTTTTTGGATTTTGAAGCATTTCAGTGATTTCCTCATGTGTTTTTCCAAAGGGGTTATTAATAAGATCTTCCTCTTGGTGGTCTTGTGAAGATTTCAGAAGGTTAACTATGAGATTTCCAGACCCAATGGGATTCATTTCATGAGTGGTTTGACTTAAGTCACTTGTAGTAGATGTTTCTTTGTCGGCTTCCATGTTCCTCTTGTGTTGCAATCTAGTTTGCACCATAAAATAGGGATCAATCTTCAAGAATACATAAGGTGAATTCTTTAATTCTTTTGGATTGATCTAACTTTAGGTATAAAAGTGAAATTTTAGGGAAATTTAAGGATCAAAGGGTGATAATGATATGGATGTAAGATGGATGAGTGGAACTCTTGTGAGAATCCTGAAGGGAAATGTTAAACTTTAGGACTTGATTTATGATTGATTTGTTTTGGATTCAGATTTTGGTGGAATCGTAAAATCTAAGAGTTTGGATGTTGTCCTAGAGTTAAATCATTCACAAGATGATAATTTTTCTAGGTGTGAGAAGAAGGATTCATCTAAACACTCCTATCCAAACAATATGATTTTGATAATGAACTCCTAAATCCTAAGATGTTTGATGTTATTAAAGGATGAATTTGTTCACAAGTTTGATAATTTGATAAAATATGTGTAGAAGGATGCATCAACACACATTCAATCAAACAAGGTGATTTTGGATTGATTTCAAATGCTTTTCCCAAAGTTTAACATAAAGGATTTTTTTTAAAAAAAATTCCAAGAGTTGTTGATGAGATGATTTTGGGTTTTTTTTTTTGGATGTTTCAAGGATGGATGAAATTTTGATTTTGATCCTAGGATGTACCTAAAAGACACTTGTTTACTAGACCTTGGTATTGAAGAACACGCTTTTATCTAAACAAGATGTTCAAACTATCTGAAAAGATTTGGATTTTGGTAGTAATAGAATGAGTATAAACTAGGATTGTTTCTTGAAGCCTTTCTATAAAAGTTAAAAAGTAGTCTTTGTCTGAATTTGTATAGCATTGAGAGACGCTTTTGATCCAGGATTTCATACTAAGGGATTTTTCCTTTGGTTTCTTGATCTTGTTCTTGTGTGAAATCATTGGAGACACATGTGTGGGGTCCAATTGTTTTTAATTTTTGTTTAATGACTTTGTTTTACCACAAACACTTATTGATTAGGTTTTCAAACTAGATGTCGAATGTCTCAACTTCTTCTCATTTCACAAGGTATATTATGTGAAATTTTGATGAAATTAAGGCAAAGTTACCTATTGTTTAACTTTAGTGGGAAAATTGAGATGTAAATTCAGGTGCTTAGAAACCTCTAAGGATGTAATCCCAAGGGCAAGCAATAACAAAAGAATTTGGTCAATGGTATTTGCCTCCTAAAGGGTTTGAAATTTTGAAGATCATGTTGGATGTTTGTTTGCAAATGTTTTGGAACAAGAAAAATGTTTTGTAACTAAGAACAAGTACAATCCTATGGATATGAAAGATAGTATTTGTTGAGTCCCCACTTGGACAAATCCAGCTACGCTTATCTTTAGTGAATGGTTAGAAGCTTGACCCCACTAGCTCCCCTCCACAACACTCACTTATACGGAGCAGCCAAACATCAATACCCATGAAACTCCCATGAAATGCTTTCCATTTCTACTAAAGACTATAAAAGTGTGGGGCGGCTTCAGAATGACCATTCTTGCACAAATAAATAGATCGAGGATTTTGGAAATTCTAGAACATGGGTTTTCATAAGGAATTTTCATTTGTGGAGATTGACCCATATGGCGAGAGTCCCCTTTTAGATCCATCTTGTCAGAGTCAAGCACATGATATTGGTGTTTCTTCCAATATCCACATTTATATCTCGACAGGAAATACTCTCGGGTTCAGAGTGTTACCGATTAAGTCGTTCCCTTGGGTGAGTACTTTTTCCCCAAGACAAGCCCTCTAAGATAGACAAAAGCTAATAAATTTATTCATAGTTTGATCAACCCTTGTTTAGAAACAAAAGGGAGAACACATGCAATAAATTCATTCACACCCGCACAAGATTTTGTTCAATTTTAAACCCAAAAATGAAGTGTGGAGGTGATTAGTTTGTCTCAACCTAAAGTCATGAAAAAGGCCTTTTGATTCTCAAGATCGATATAAAGCACAAGAAAAGTACATACGTCCTTTTTTAATGAAGTTATTTCAAGTAATCCTTCACAAAACAAAAGAGTGCATGTTCATTTTAGATCCCCAAAACAAATTGTGAGTTCTTTTTTTAAAGCACCAAAGGACAAATGATAGAAATTTTGTTCAATTTTTAACCAAAGAAACAAACTCTCATAAGTTATCATTCTAAAGTTCATTTTAGCCCTTGCAAGAAAATTTTGAAAAGGTTCTTTTTAAAAGCCCAAACGAAACTAGTGTCCTAAGAAAGAAGTGATAACAATTTCATAAAAGTGTTGAGCAAAAACTAAAGTGTTTAAAAACACTTTGATCTTGTGAAATATCTTTGTCATGCTTCTCCTTCTTTTGCTTTCCTTCATTTTCCTATAAAAGGAAAAGACAATCATGTGAGGATTAGAACATTAAATTCATTTTGATCACTATCTCCAAACAATAACATGATTTCAATTTGAAAGAACAAGTGATTTGGATGATCAAAAGTATTTATAAGTGGACCATGCTTTGATATTGATTGCATGGAGAAGGTACCACACTTGTTAGATCCACTCTTTCTTCACACTTGATATTGACTAAAGGTATTAAGCCCATAAATCAACCATAAAGAATAAATCTTCTAAAAGCATTATCTCAATCTCAAATGTTGACTATTTCAAAATAATCAAAATGATATAACAAAATTTTGAAAGTCCATAAATTTTATCAACCATAAATATTTCTAAAAGCATCACCACAAGTTCTAATTTTAAATATTACCATAGTGATGAAAATGATTTATAACTCAAAGCCAAATTGTATCAATAATCCAACTTCAAAGAATAAATCCCTCAAAAGGCATTATCACAAATTTAAATTTTAGCTATGACCATAATGATGAAAAAATGATTTATAACATCAAGCTAATAAATTATAATAATGATATAACATGAGGGAATATTGAGTTGGACCTGTGAAGAAATCTACCCAAATTATCAAAATTAATTATTAAAAGGAACAAATGATACATGGCACCATATGTTGCTCAAAGTAAACGCCAACTACACGCGCCTCCAGATTTTAAATTTAGTTTCTCTAGTTTAGTAAGCAGTTGTTGAACCTTGCACGACATTCCTTTAATATTTTTTTTCAAAAACTCCATTGATGGAAGAGTCCTCTGTATTTGAAACACAACGGTCTTTTCAATGGGTTTAATCAACATAGAAATAGCAGTGATATTAATAATAGACAGAGAACACAATCTGTTTGACCAAATACCAGTGATATTAATAATAGACAGAGACACGACACGTTTATATTTCACAATTCAACTATCTTCATTAACTAAACAAATGGACTACTTGTGTGAGCTATGTGACTCAGATCCCTGACCAACAAATATGATTAAATGAGGCTCTTAAATGAAGGTCCTCATCCCTCTCTATTCTGTGCAATACACCATGTCTTCACCACTTATTTATAGTTAGATGGTTGTAGGTACCTGAGTGCCGCATGGGAAGAGGACATAAAATATCTCTTGCAAGAGGAGAGATTGTCTTTTGTGAACAGTACGTGACAATTCCTTTTGCAGGGGTCTTCTTTTTTTTTCACTTACAGATTTTTAGGAATGCCTGGGAGGGGTGTGAATTAGATGCGCGTGTGAATCAGATGTCCATTGTTCAATTGTTATCTTTTCACTAGGAATCACTAAATAGTTGTTCACATGAAGATGAGGGAGTGAAGGAACGTGGAAATTTATCTGCAGAGAACAAGCTAATGCATATGGAGAATGTTAGAGAACTGCATGCAAAATGTGGCATGGGGTAACCATAGCGACAAATATATGGGGATCATTCTCTCAATACCTGGCACATGGGTAAATCAAGTACATGCAGGTCTCAAGTACAACCATGTAAATTTAGTGAATCATAGTCAGCCAACAAACATGGTTTAAAGCACTACCAAAATAAAACAATTGCGTCAGATTTGAACTCTAAATTAATGCATTAACCAGGTCTATACAATGTGCGTACTGGTATTAAAATGGCATGGGAAGTATAAGACAAGAACAAATGCTGTTGTTTTCCTTAAACTACGTTGGGAAAGGGCCTTATGTGGATGTCTAGAAAGATACAACACAATGTTTGCAAACACTTATTTTGATCAACAAACCAATAGCTTATGAATGTTGGGAGACTTGTCTATGCCTATAATACAATAAATATTGGGACACTTATTCCAAATAGTAGACTAATGTAGTTGCCTTTCATACATTCTAAACTAGCATAGTCAAATTTAGGTGAACAAAATACCTGTTGCATAATATATTTCAAATATTGTAAGAAAATAGATAAGTGTACCCATTTATTTATTTATTTCTTTTTCTTGGGCTATGTGAAAGTATGCACAGACAAAAAACATTCCCATAAAAAAAAAATAACGTTCTTTCCCACCACGTCAACAGCGAAATTCCAAAAGAAAAGACTAATGAAGTCTTATAAAGATGAGATTAATCATGGCATGGCTAAATCCAATTTTTGACCATTACTCCCCTCCTTTTAGTGCCATGATGAAGCACCCTTCAAAATCTGCACAAACTCTAAAACCTCAAACATGGGTTAGTTACATGCAAATTTATCAAATGCTTCTATGAAATAACAATGTCATGCTCCAAAAATGCAAACAAATAACAAAGAAGATAAAAAAGACATAGAAGAAAGACAAGTACCTATTCCATATTGAATTGGTGTTAATTGTGTCAATGACAATTTCCCAATCCTTGCTAAAACTCAAATGATGTAAATGCAATAATGGTGGGAAAAATTAGTTCTCAATTGAAAAGAGTAACTTTACATGAGGGTTGTGTATGATTTGATGAAGAATAAGCCCTCTATTTATAAAATTTCAAATGCTAAGAGTGTTCAAAATAGAGAAATGTGGGATAAAGATTTGACCAATGAGATGAAGCCACTTGTCACATTATCATAGGTTGAGGAATGTACAAGTTTTGGTCAATGTGCCAAAGAGGGGGAGATTCAAATTTAAAATTGAGAGTTAAATGTTGAGTGCGGGACATGTAAGAGAGAAGTTATTGCCATGTTGGAAGGGACAAGTTAACTTGTCTTCATATTCAAACTTGAGGAATATTCTCAAAAAGATGCTTTGTTGAGAGAAAATGATGATTTTATAAGTGAATTAAAATGCTTTACTGGTGCAAGTGGGAAAATCTAGAGGATGTGATGGGTGGTTAGATTAGGTTAATCAGGATTAGATTGAATTAGATGATGTTTAGGTGATTGACTTACTTGATTTAAATACTTTGATTTATTTAAATCAAGAGGGAGAAATATGAATTTTGAGATTTAATTAAATAAAGTTTAGTTTATTTAATTAAAGGATGATGCAAGATAAAGTTTAATTAATTTGAGGAGGATGAATCTAGGTGATGATTTATGAAAGATGAAATGTTAGGATTTGATTGATTTATTTAAACGAGGTAATGATGAAGTGGATTTATTTAATTTGAAGGATGAAATGTTAGATTTGATTAAATGAAGGTTATTTAATTAAACCATTGGATTGAAATGTATGCATATTTTGTGTCTAGAGGTGGTGGTTGCAGTATGCAATTAGCAGTTTAATTAGCTGATAATTGTATCTCCACCATTGTATAAAAATGCCTCTATACATTGAAAAAATACAATAAATCAAACATATTTCTCCCATATTTGGTATCAAAGATTCAAGAGAAACTGGAGTGATGTTTTGGCAATCAATGACTTTACTGATCTGCAGAGTTTGCGGTGCATGAAAAGTGATAGCAACTATGGTCTCATGCCTATCTTGCATAGTAGACAAAATAGGGGTATAATACAGTCTTACCACAAATGTGGAATGAACCTGTGCCTTGCACGTTCCGAAATTTCTTAGAATCTACGCTAGAAAAGAGGCATCCAGCCACAACTATATTCAATGCATACTCCTAACAGATTGAGGGACGGATTCCTTTTTCTCTAAATTCTAAGACGCTTCTGTGTTGTCTTGAACGATGTAATCTTATTCTTATCATTTGCATGGAATCTAGATATGTAGAAGGCAGTTTTACTAAAGCAAAGGCGAGCAGAGCCATCCCTCAAATGTCGGATTGTATGAGAAAATGATCACGCATATTGTACGTTGTTTCTAAAGAGTAAGATAAATGAAATCCAAATGCTGTTAGCGAAGATATGGAAGGAGTTAATATATGCATATATTTCCCGTATGTCAAGGTACTTTTATTTTGTTGTGCTCTTAATGGTGCTAGTTTGAAAATTTTCATTTTACCTTTTCCTTTTGCCTATTGCTATTGGAAAATTTTCACAACAGATTTGAAGTGGGTGCAACATTGATTGCGTTTGATTGATATTTATTTTTAGACAAGTGTTCTAGATTCAATTTTTATATTTGGTGAATGAAAATTTAAATGCAGCTAATGAATAAAAAAATATCAAGAATAGTAAGAAAAGAAAAAATCATTTATATATGCAAATAAGTTATTGCAGTGCAATAGTAGAGATGATGAAGCCAAGACTATTAGTGGCCTTTCTCTTTCTAATTTTGAATTACATCACATAGATTTAGACAAAGCATCAACAAAAATAAGGGATAATCTAAATTAATTGTTTGGGGCAAAATTACTTAATACAAAGTTTTCCCTAAAACTTCAATTGTTTAGGTTCAAAATGGAAGATGAAGTAACAATGTCAAATCACATAAGTAATTTGAGGTCTCTCACTAGGAAACAAGTATAATTCAAAGCTCGAGCTAGTGATGATGATGCAAAAACTATCTTTTTGAAAAATTTACCTTCAAAATACAATAATGAACTATTTTCACACTTAGTCAAATAACTTCTAAGATCTTAGAAGATATAATATCATGCATTTTAGTAGAAGAAAAGAGAAAATATGTATAATATATAGAAGTTGATCCTTAGGAGGAGAATGCATTATATTCTCGAAGCAATATTAAAAGATTAGATATAAAAAAATAGGAGATTATTATTTGTACTGTAATAAAAAAGATTATGCAATTTGGGCTTGCAAAAGTGGAGCCAGTGATGCTCTTAAAGGAAAAATCAAAGATCAAACAAACGAAGCTAACTTAGTTTATCTTGAAGATTCACTAAATGATGATGTTTTTTTATTAATGATTTTTATTTGAAGGTACTAACAATGGATTTTACTTTGAGTCTTCACCACTGGAGGCTAGTGACATCAGACAATGGCAAAATTTCTATCATCTCAAGTTAGCTTATGACTTTGAGATGATATTTTGCATGGTAAGCATATGATTTTTCTTTCTTTTCATCTTTTCTCTTTGAGGGTGATATATTTGAAGAATGCATGTACTGGAAATTTTTATTCTTGATGATAGGTAAGGGATTTGGTGAACTAAATATGGATTGTTTTCTAGCTTGTTCATGAGTTTGTGATGGATAATTATACCCTTTTAATATTCATGAGAAAAATTGATGGAACTCTACAGGTGTAGCTCAATATAGATTTTGTCCAATAATCTGGGAACCTATGATTTGGAATTTTATGGACATGGTAGTACAACAACTCAATAATTGAACTTAGAGCTACAATCTTCTCAAGGCTATGAGTTAGCTTGATGGAGTTCCACTTAATTTAGGATTTACTTCTTCAAAGAATATGTTTTCAAGAATATGTAATTATTTTATGTAATCAACAAGTTTATTTAAGTAAGCCTTAAGGGTTGTCCCTTGGCTGAAGTGAAATTTGATTTTTCATAGTTAGATTTGCAAGAACAATGTAATAAGGGGGGAATTCTAGTGTCGATATTTTTTATTACATTGTTTAACTAAGGTGGTTGTAGGTATGCACTTAGTATTTTCACTAAATGTAACAAATGTATCTCCACATTTTCACAGTGTTTATCCATTGTATGAATATTTATATGTACTTTGAATAAAGACAATCAATCAAGCACATTTATCCCAATTTATCCCCATCTTGGACAATCCTAATTACTTACCTACATTTTCTAACATGTTATTTTGCTTCTAAGTTCCAACCATTATATTGTAGTAGTTCTTACAAAATGATAAAATGTAGGGGATGAATTACCCATAGAATTTATTAGTTCTCAAATCCATGGAGTTGAGCATAAATACCCTATCATTGATAAACAAGCCTATGCATTGGTAAGGGTCATTATGATGTTTTGCCACTCCCTACTATGTAGCAAGTTGTTATCATTCATTTGTAACTAAGTGGTATTAATATAGGATTAAAAACATGTTAGATGAGAATAAAGGTAAATGGATTGTTATCCTATAAGATTTGGTCCTATAAATTCAACCCATATAGATGTTTTAAGGTAAAAGATTGAGTAAGAGTGTGAATAGGGTAAGCACAAGTCCACACTTGTAAATAGAATAAATATTTTATGTAATGAAATTGGTATTGTTTGTGTCAATGTAGAGAAGCTCACCCTCATTTGGTGTAAGATCTACAAGTCAGTTGTAGTTCTTGGGTACAGGATACCATAGGCTATTAGTTTTTTCAAGATGACCTTTAGCAAAGGAAGATCTCTTCTTTTCTTCTACATGGGGTTCTCACATAGCCAATATGAGTGTAGGTTTCCTTAATGTGATATTACACCACCTAATAGGGTAGTAGTCATCATAATTACAATAAATTCATTATAGCTTGAGATAATAGTTAAGAATAATTTTCATAATAATAACAAATATAAGCTATTAAACACAAGTATAACTATCAATAACTTAATGCTTTATTTCAAATTACTTGGGTTAAATGCCACATCCAAGTGTTGTGCTTACTATTTTACTTAGCCAACCTCACAATCCAATATCTTCATTCAGTATTAGTGAGGAACATAACCATTTTTTGAAGTACCAATTGGTTTAAATCCTGTAGAATTTGATGGATCCTCATATTAAACACTTATTATATTTAAATGCATACATTCACATAGAGCCCAATAACCAAAATTAACTAGACTCACAGTCTTTATTTTGGAGCATTGCAACCAATCTATCATATTGAAGAACAAGTAAACAAAAGAACTTGGCTACAACTACCTCCCTATTCTTTTAGGAATGTGATAGTCATCCTCCACAAAAAATCACACCAATTGGCCTCTAACTTGCATGGAGCTCTATTCTTTAAAAAGAAAAAGAAAAAAAACTAATCTTCCAGGCCAATTTATTTTATTTCATAGAGTACCATTGTCATTAACATTTCATTTCATTATAAACCCACATTATTGGATAAAAAAAATATATTAACATGTTAAGCATTGCTAGGCTCAACATGGACATATAATTTATGAATCTCTCTTCAACTATTTGTTTGAGATCAACACTTGATGTTCATAAATTTAGAAAAATTATCTATTATCTCTCTTATAGTTTATAATAAATTATTGAACTCTTTCACACATATTTCATTGGCTAATCTAGATCGCACATCAACTCTTATAGTATCTATTCAAGATTGTTTATGTATTGTGAGAATCATAATGTCCCTGAGTATTTCTATAATATTTTAAATAATTCTTCTAATTGCCTATCCTTCTAGTGGTGCACATGTATCATTTTTTTTATCTCCTCCCATGCACCTTTGTTTTCATTAATTTATTAAATGATCTAATTTTAGGTTTTTTTTATAACTCATAGTGGGGTGATCCCACAATACTGGTTTACAATTTCTGGGAGATCCTGATTTTTTTTTAAATTGCATATTTTTAGAAAATATAATGATTGAAGCCTTAAAAAGTTTCATTTAAAGGATTTCAATTTAAGAGGGTTTGATCAAACCACCTTAAATCAAACTCCCTTGGATAGTTTTAAACCATACCTATAACAGAGTCTCCTTTACACCTATCAAAATGCTGATAAAAAACAACTTTTGATTTAGCTTTTGGAGAATCAAATGAGTTCATTTAAAATTTATTTTTTGTAAGCATGTATTCCTTATTATAAGCTTCCAAAAAAGTATAATTTTAAATCAATTTAATTTTATTATTATATTTATTTTTTATTTATTTTGAATGTATGTTTTTCACCAAAAAATCAAGCTCTCTCTTCTACACATGTGGAAAATAAGTAGATTATCAGAATTTTTTTTGAAAAATATTAGTGCACTAGATATTGAAGTCCTTGATCCAACAAAAAAATAAAATTGAATTTTGATACATACAAATAAAGTTATGTTGTATATGGTGAGGATCACTCCTTAAAACTGGTGTTTAGTGAATAAAACTAGCTTTTGAAGGAGATGGACAAAAAAATACAATATGATTCTAAATTTTTTGAAAATAATATATTTAGAATCTACAGACAAAATGTCATAAACCACTAGTTTGCATTATCTTCAAATTCCTCATGGTTTAGCCATTATAGGTGCCTGAAAGTGAAGATTTAGTTAGAAAAAATAAGTTCAATGTCCATTTTGGCCAAAAATTGTAAACCAATATTGTGGGATCACCCAGTGTGATGCTCCGAGATTGGATCTATGACAATCTTTCTAGGTAATTCAATTTGCATTGTTTCATTTCACTTGGTGCCTAGCCTCCTAGCTTCTTTATTTCTAGATGACATGCACTACCACCATACACCAAAAGAATCCCCATAAGATAGAATACACCTCACTCTATTTGTTTTGACCTCAATTGTATGTCAACAATATTATACACAGTTAAGTCAATTCATCAAAGAATCACATTTCACAATCTAATTTAAAATTAAGATTCTATATAAATATGAACTTAAATATGTTATTTGAAATTCTTAATTTCAAAACATTATTCCAAATAAAATATAACATAATTAATTTAAAAATGTTTCTTTATATTATAATTTGATTGAAACATTTTTTAAAAATAATACACATTATAATCATTACTAAATTATTTGTCAATAAAACATATAATATAATCTAGCCAAAATTACAATTGACAAATGATAATAAATATAATCCTCTCTATATAATAACCAATATTTTTTAAATAATAAATATAAAACCCTCAAGAAAAATTTCTTTAATATTTATGCCCTAAGAAAATTCCTAATAAAAACGGAAAAGCAACTGCCATTAACACGAATATTAAACAGAATGTTTTCCGTTGAACGGGACGTACTGCAAACATAATCTCATACAATAGCTCCCATGTTTTTAATTTTTTTCGAAATTTATTTGATATAAATAATTTTGACCAGTTACTGAAAAGACAATGCCATATATTAATAAATAGCTGTCATAAAATTTGAAATCAATTGAAGACAGTTTGTTTGTCTTTATGTGGGCCTAACTCAGTTGGCCAACTCAATGCTGTGGACCAATATGATGTTGAATGGTGGCAAACAGATTTAAGCGTGGCACAATTATTTTGTAACTTGTCTTCTTATTTCTGCAAATCTCTACAAAGCAGCACCATGCGTGTCTCTAAACATCTTTGCTTCCTGCTCTATAAAAGGTAGTGATAATGTAACGAGCTCAGCGAGTTGTAAGAAATTTTTAATGGAGCTGAACGCCATTGGAATGTTTTCTCTTCTTTTTCCCTTCGTCTGATGAACTAATTAAAAACACAAGGTAAGCTTTGATTAGTATTTATGCTTTAAGTTTTTAAATGTTCCATCATGAAATCTGTATCGTTGTAATATATAGTTATACTAGTTATCGATGTCAGTTAAATATAACAAAGTAATCAGATAATGGAAGAATTTTCCAACTTGTTTGTGCTGTTCTATTGAGATCCATAGAATGTATTTGCAGTATGTTATGATTTTTTAGTTTTTACAGGGATGGATAAGGTAATTTGATTATTTTTTTAATTTCAACCAATTAAAATTGATTTTTATTTTTTATATTATATTTTAAATCTGTTAAATTAAAATGTTTAATTTTTAATTTTTGTAATTTAAATTTTTTTTTTTCAATTTAATTGACGAAAAAACTTAAGCGAAATCTGAATATAACGTAATTCTGATTTTTAATTTATTTTTATAAAAAATTATTAACTTTTTACAATTTAAGAGACATTCTTCTTGGGATCTTAGCTTTCTAGCTGGTATGCATATGCATTATACATTTAAGAATATATGTGACTGGGCCTGTTAAGAATCACTGTCTGTGCATCATCTTCTAAACCTATTGTTTTCTATCATCATTCATATTTTAGACTGATGTTGAAAGGGTAGTTGTTAGGTCTTTGGCCTACCACTTCATGTTGAGGAAAGTTTCTTGACTTTAATTCTCTATTTGTTTAAGGCTGATGCTTAAATGATTATCTCATTTCAAACTACTTTAAGATTTCTTTCTACCCATAAAAGATCAGGATACTTCTTGTCTCATATATTTAAAAATCAGAAAAGGATTCGGTGCCTTTCATAGGATTACCCTCAGTATAGGGAAAAATAAGTCAATAAACGTAACTGAATAGAGACTATTTTTTATTTTCAAATTTTGCACTGAAATATAAGAAAAAAGTGTAGTAGTCAAAAATGGGTGCCAAGAACAAGAGTAGGTGGTGATTAACGACCTTATATAATTTACTGACTCATTCCTTTCTTTTTCTAATACAATACAATACACTTTGTTTTTCACAGTATAATTATGAAGTGTGAAGTATATATTTCAGGGGTTTTAGGAAAATTCACCACCAGCAATTTATCAGAGAAAATTCATTGTCAGTCAAAAAATTTACTGTGGTGAAATCAAGGGTTCTGGAAAAATTCACTGTCAGCCAAAAAATTTACCACAGTGAATTAATATTTTTTAACATATATTTCAAAACTTTGATTTTATTAAAAATATTAATAGGGTTAATTTTTTCCAGCAGTGAATTGCTGGCTGTGAATTTTACTTGGTGGTGACTTTTCCATCGGTGAATTTTCCATGGTAGAATTTTCCGTCCGTAAATCGGTGACTTTTCCATTGGTAAATTTTCCATGATAGTGAATTGCTGACTTGAATTTTCCATATGTCAAAATTAAGATATATTAGCTATTTAAATTCACATTTATTTCCGTAGGTGTTTCTTCAAGTGTTGATTGTGAGAAATAAATCGCTCTACTTGAAGATATCTTGGACGCTAAGGTAGATGCACTGACCCTTCAATTTTATTGAGAACAAAAAGTAATACTTTATTGTAACTGCACCTGTAATTAAATAGGTTTATACAGTGAAGGATAGGCATGAGCTCGATTCATTTGTACACACTTCTAAACAAATAACTAAATACCCTTCTTTGCCAAGTCAACACCAACCCTTCCCAAAAAATACTATTTTCTCTACCACAATTTGAGGAAAACAAAGCAATCAAAGAAAATATTGAATATTGTCTTGAGAATCTGGACTTGTTTTGTGCTTAGAAGGTATGGTTTGCAACCTATTTTGATTTGAATTGCAATAATTGTGCTCTTGAAACTAAGAATATCATCATTTTCTTAAGACTTCTTCTTGAGAACTATTGTTTTTCACATTAAATGGATATAGGATATTTAAGAGAATTTGTTTTTAGCTCTCAATTTGGATATGACTTTACTGATTACTATAACTAAACCCCTTCTCTGGTGAAATGTCCCCATGCATTCATTCCTCGAAAAGTCTCATATGATATTTTCCATGCATTATTATGTTGTTTGATCCATCTCTCACTAGCATCATTGCCTTTTTCTTGTAGTGACATAGCTTCCTTTTGTTACTTGCTTGATTTACTTTGTGTTGAATTGTGCAAACTCTTTCCTCTTTTCTTTTTCCTTTTTTTTTTCATGTCACATGGCATGATCATACAATGTTTTCTATGCTAAAATTCCTCCATGTTAACTTGTTTATCTGTCCTCTAATAAATTTACTTTAGGATCAGAGTTTCCCTTCCTGCAAATTCACCTTGCTAAGAATTCTTAACAAAGTATTCAAATTTTCACAGACTGGGCATCCCCTTGTGCACTTCTCCATCTAACATATCCATATGCAACTTATCCAATATCTTAGTTGGATATCCCCACTATAAGCTCCTCTATGCCACTCTATGAAAACCCCACACTTTTGCTCAATGGCTTAAAACTGTGGGGTCCGAATGACCTCATCCTCTCATGCTAGGAGAGTTGTCAAAGCCTTTGTGCACAAAACTCTAACTCTATCATCGTGTACCTTTATTATTCTAATTACATAATATTCACATATCACCCTTGTTCCCATTATGCAATCACACTCATTACCTAAATAACTTTGTGCATGCTCAATCGTGCAATACTTTATCAATGCTTGGTTCTAGTTACATTCTACGTGGATGCCTACCTACGTGTGCACTACACAAGCAGGTGGTGCCTCTTTCATAGCTATGTAGAAATCTTGCACAAATCAATCATAGTACGACTTATGAGACTACTAATATATCCCTAAGAACAACTATTACAACAAAAATACACTTAAGTTTCTCTATCAGACCTACTATTTACATTAAGGTGGGTTCTTTTGAAGTCCACCAAGTAGTTCAGCTAGATTTCTGTCACATATCTTATACAGTCCAACACGTGATGAGCTCCTACATGGAATATATCATGTGTTGCTCTCTCATTCGGACTGGGCTCTTGCTCTTTCACATATTTTAACGTTCTCTAGTTTTTGTGCAGTGACATAGCTTCCTTCTGCAATTTGCTCAAATCAGTCTCTTGCTGGATTTTGTGCTTTGTGTTAGTTCTCTCTTGGCCATAGTCTTTTGAACCTGCCATTTTTTTCTATTTTTCCTTATGCATTGATTGATCTTCTACTGATTGTTGTGCCAACAATAAACATAATCTAGATAAGAAACAATGAAGGCACAGTAGTCAATGGTGAAAGCTTAATAAAAGTGACAAACATTTGAATATGAGTGTTGTTCTATGACAAGCATTCAAATATGAGTATTGTTCTATGACAAACATTCAAAGCTGAATGTTGTTCTAGACAAGTTTTATTGGCCAAGGCACAAGCTTTGATGGTAGGGGCAAAGGGAAGCAAATCAAGGAAGCCAACCATAGTGCTACTACCGACAGAAGTACAATCCTTGCCTTGACTAAAGAGAGAGCCTGTCCACTCACAATGGATGCAGGGAAAATCTCTTCTCTTGTATACCTGCCTTAGCAATGAAGGGTAAAACATGTCTCCTAATACGGGTAGGAAATTTCTCCCAAGAGTTTTATCACCTTATATTTATAGAGCTTGAAAGATTCTCCATATCTTGCTATTGAAATTCTATAGTTTTCTCTTTCACAATTTGTTTTTTCCTTTATATATAAATAAAATGGAAACTGCAATATTTATTATCTAATGTTGTTCTCTTCTTTCCTGTGATAGAATTGCGATTTAGTCATCATATAGATTCCTCCCACATTGTTTTGGTGGTTATTTGCTTAACTAAAATCCATCTTGGTGACTATTCCGCCATGTAATTCAATGAGAGTTTAATTTCAATTGGGAAAATGAAATTTTCTTATGGTGAGTACTAAAGTATACCTCAAACTGTTGTCAATGATCGAGCTTATCTATAGCTACTTGGCTCTCATAGCTGGATATAAGTCTTGGTTTCAACCTTGAGTTGGTTCTAAGATGGGGCATGAATTGAGCTCTCTCTTTCACCTTTGTGATCCTATCCTCCTTTATGATATACTTAGAATGATCAAGACTCATAAGAGATAGCAAGATTCTGAGTAAGGGCTTGGAAAACATTATTTTTTCTATGTTGAAAGAGATACTAGAGACATTCCTATCTGATTTATGCAAACATTTATTGGATATCATCTTCTTGATATTGGACCTTCGCTCCTTGAGAGCTATGTTTTGTTCTTTGTATTCCAGTTGCTTGATTGAGTTATTGTGTATAGTTTTACCCCCCCACACACACACATTATAAATAAGTTAACAAGGCTTAACGCTTATTAATAATGGGTAGGTGAATTTTATAGTTTCTATTTGATAATACTAATTTGTTCAGAACTTCAATTCATATTTTTTTTGTTACACAACTAACGATTAAAATACACGAGATTGGTTTAAATTGTACTTTTTTCTATAAAGGCTTTTAAGTTATAGTGTGAAAAAGGGAAGTTAAGTGAGATAGTTACTGGAAAAGTAAAAACAAGGAAATATGTTGGGGATGATTATCTAAATGAAGTTGATAAACTCTTTGGAAGAGGAATTACCATCTGGTATGCATGCCCATAATATTTTCTAGGGGTGGTAGATCACGAATGATAATTCTCAAATGAAAGTTATATAGTTTACATAGCTGCTAGGCTGGTTAGAGTACCATCAGACAATGAGCCCCAACTATATAGCATAGGTATAAGATTGATCATAGTGTGTAGAAATAAGCATGCTAGTCACTCTGAATGTACAGACCATTGACATTCAGGATACTATTAAGACAATGCGTAGAAATAAGCATGCTAGTCACTCTTAATGTATAGACTATTTAACCTCTAAATTTAAGTTCCATATGGATTTTATTTAATAAGAATACAAAGCCATCAGTAAAATTGGAAGAATTTATAAATTTAACAAATTGTAACAAATAAATCAGTTCCTAATTTCCTTGTAGAATAAAGTATTTTTATTTGTTGCAATGTAAGCATTCAAATTATGTTAGCATCTTATGATAGAGAAAATTTGAATTTGGCACTTAAAATATGAATGAATTGTTGAAGACAAGTAAAGAAATTCAAGGGGGAAATTTAACCCCCAAAGTGTAGCTTCTCGTAAACATTTCTCTACATAACAGATACAAGTAATCATAGTAGTGGGTAGACTGGGTATATTTATAGGTTTTTTTTGTACATTTTAATAGAAGACTAACTCATAGTTTTAACAATGGTGAAGACCCTAAAAAGGCTTGTTGTATGGTCTTAGTGCAAAGAGTGATTGCAACTGCAGTAATATCATGTTTGTTTTTTATAAAGGAAAAAATGGGTTTTATAGGGACCTGAAACCACAAAGTTTACAACATAATATAGGAAATGACAAAAAATTCCAACGAATTAAACAGGCTACAAAAAAAAAGAAAAATCCTGAAAAAATAACAACCAACCAAAAAAAGCCAGAAAGGACCACCAAAGAAGCCAGCCGAGGTGCAGACCAAAAAACTAGTATTAACTAATCCAGAGTCTTCAGAAATTTCTCAGTCTCGGCCTCCAAATCCTGCATATCCAGACTCCCTTCTTGAAAGTTTGAATCATTTGTGGCGTTGGGGGTGCCTTCCTTTCCAGATTAGCCCTGGTTCTCTTTGAAATCCCTATGTCCTCTTCTTGGTTTTTATCTTTCACCCTTCTCAAATCAACAACCAAGAACCCATGTTGAGATTTTCCAGTTTTTCAGTCATAGCATTATGTCTTGCCATTCTATTATTTGTTCAATAATTATCTTCACAATTTTTTTTTTTTCAAATTCAATTTCAATCCATCTATCCTTATCTACATTGTCCTAGATCTTCTTACTAGCAGTGTTCTCATTCGCTCTTCATCCTTCTTGCATAACAAACCTTGCTCCCACTTCTTCCAATTTACTATGGAGGGCCCATTTTTTTTATTTTTGGGTCATTAATTTCATGAAAGACCCATTTTGACATTCTGAAGTGGTCCACGACATTATTCCTAGCTATGCCTAGAAAATCAGCAGCAGGTTCCCTATCAAGATTGAGGCAATTTTTAGCAGGGTCAGAGGCTCCAGGGGACCCAGTTCTATCATCTCTATCTATCGACGATATAGAAGAAGAAGAATTGTTATTTGTGTTGGGTTCCTCAAAAGTAGGAGAATCTTCAAAATATGAAACAAGGTTTTTAACAGGGAAATTCTTTCCAGCATCTTTGGCTTTGGGGGTAGAACTTGCAAGCTCAGAAGTAGGGAAAAATTTAACAGGCTGGGGATTACGGACTTAGATTTTCTTGCTAGTCTGGACAATGGGAGGGTCCAGGACCGTTCTTACCGGACTCCAATTAGGTTTATTCCCCAAACAACTAGGTTCAGTGTTATCATCCTCAAAAGCCGAAGAGGCATCCAGGTTAGCAAGGGCTGATATTTTTTGGAAATGTTCAAAAATTAATTTTATCATACCAGTATGTAAAATAGGATATCTTTTAGGGTTTTTCTTATGCTCTTCTAGACTCTTTCTTAAGGAACAAAGTAAGTAGTAAGGAAGAGAAACCCTAACCTTATAGTAAAAATGATTGAGCAAGGAAAAATGATAGTTGTAGACCCTAGTGAACCATCCATCAAGGGTGATATACTCCATAATGATGCGAAGAACTTTTCTCCAGAGAGCTTTAATGGTGTCGGCCTTGAAGTAACTATTGGAAAATTTCACAAGTTTCAATTTTTCCTTGTCTTTCTTGGGAAATCTAACCACTACTTCATCAGAGAAATTCTTGTCCCAAAAAATTTTGTGTCCATCAGTGGACAAACCAGTCACTTCAGCAATGAGATTTTCATCAAGCTTAACTTTCCTGCCAAAAAGGGTTATTTCACCATTGTTCCAATTCTTCTCAAAAAGCTCTGTAGTTTCTTGATTTGTTACAACAACTTGATTTTTAAAATGTCTCTTTGATTTTTATGTAATGTAAATTCTACATTTGGTAGAAAGACGTAGCGCAAAGTTTTAGAGAACATTTCTTCTGAAAATGTGGGTTGGAACTGAAAAAAATATGTTAATGTGATCATACCTATGTGATCCAAAATTACCTAGATGTTAAAATTTTCTTAGTTGGGATCCCAATGTTACATTAAATTTTTAGTGGCATATTTTCTAGAAATATATGTAGAAATGTTAGTTATACTCATTTTTTTGAAAAGCTATTGGTTATGTTGAGTGATGATGATTTTTTAATATGAATGTGCAGGTTGAAGTTTTAGTTGCAACTGATGTGATTGAAGAGGGTATTGATGTAAAACATTGTAACTGTGTCATCCATTTTTATTTACCACCAACCCTGTGCAACTATATTCAATCATGTGGGTGTGCTTGTCAAGAAAAATCAGAGTTCATATTATTTCTCAAGTAAACTTAATTACCATGCTCTTATCTTTTTAAAAAAATGCATAAAACCCATCATTACAATAAGCTTTGAGTTTGACATCTTAATATATAACACTATTAATAGGAGATGTATAATCCAAGTAAATATTTTTTCTTAAAGTTAAGAAGAATGTGAGTCTATATATTAATTATTTTAAATTTCAAATGCGATATGATTTGAAATGAGTTAGAATGATAAGTCATTCAAAATTTGAAAAAGTCTACGAATCCGCTAATCAACATTAAGGTTAAATATTTACATTAATTGTTATCAATTTTTAAAATTCTTATAGGTAACGAGAAGCAGAAGAAATAGTTATTCGATATAATCAAGAGTGTAGCCTAAATAGAGAACACAATATTGAATAGAAATGATCCTTCTATATAAGAAAAGAGTACAATTGTAAAGGATGTAGTAGTAGATGATGAACAACTTCTAAAAGTGACACTAATTGAAAATATTATGTGTTGCATTGAAGAGAAAAGTGTGATTGAAAAGGATAAATCTAAAATTTTAGATGAAGTTGGAGATGTCGATGAAGATCTTGGAGGAGTTAGTGAAAGAGAAGACAAAGTTGCAGATGTTGATGAATATTTTCAAAGAGTTATTGAAAATCAGGATAAAGTAGAAGAGGAGTATGGCAATGATGAAGAGGGAAAAACATCTACAAAATTAGGCATTCCAAAAATTCATTCTCTTGTATTTTTCTAGTATTTTTATAAAAAAAAAAGGGAAAAAAAACATTTAAAATGAAACCAAATAAAATGCTAATAGTCTTTGAAGAAAATTTTGTTTTTGATAATATTTTTTGTTTCTTTAATCTTTATTTATGAAAATTATGCATTTATGAATGAGATTTTCTATCATGATTATTAAGTTGTGATATTTAAAATTTAATTGTTTGATATTATCTTTGTCTTTCTTGAAGGTATATCTAAAATAATGGAGTTGCATTCATCTAATAAAGTATATGCTTTGACATTGATAGTTGAGATGAAGAGGAGAGGAGTAATTTTGCAAGTTTATAAACTTATTTCAAATCTCAATGTAATGGTGAGAAGACATTCAAATTTTGACCTTTTGATTAAATCGTCATTGGATAATGACATTGCAAATACAAAAATAGATCTTTTTAACTATAGAGAAGATTGTTAAGGTAGAACTTATGTCAAATGGAGAAATGACATTGGAATCGACTCAAGTATGGAAAGATAAACATATGAATTTCATAACAATTTCCAAGTTCATTTATTTATATACTTATTTTTTTTATGTAACTGATTATAGTTTATTGTTTTATATAACAGTTGATGAAATAAAAATATTTTCAAGAAAGAATTTAAACATAATTTATGGGAATGTAAGGAATTAAAAAAAATTACTGAAATGAAAAATCTATTGTGGAGTTCCTATATGTACCTCCTTTTTCCCTTAGAATCAGATAACTCTATTGTAACTGGTATTGACTAGAAATGCATTGAAACATGCACATCAAGAGCTAGATAATTTTAATTAGTTTAAACTACTTTAGGAGAGGAAAATAGTACCATTGATATTGATAATATAAAAGAGGTTCCTATGGTAGGAACAACATAGGTGCATAGCCAAGGGGAATCTAGCAAGTGACATTTGTGAATCTTCAAATTTGACAGATAAAGCAATAGTTATGGTTCATAATGGAATTCTTTAACATGTTAAAATTAAGTTGCCAAGAGTTCCTTCCCTTTGAAAAAATATTCTAAGCCACATTATGACAATTATAATGATTATTTTCAGAGAAAGTGACTATATCTCATCTTTTATTGTCTTAATGGCTATGCAAGTTTATTTATATAAAATTGATTGCAATATTTCTAAATTACATATCATAATGAGTTTACAAGTATGAAAATAAACTTAACCATTTGAAACAACCACTTATTTTGGTGAATCAACTGCTTCTTTTGGTGAAGCATGCTAAATAATCCTGTAATTTATTGTAAAATACCAACCAAAGCTAATTATAAATGGAGGAAGTTTAGTGGAGCTTTGTCTAGAGTTATACTTGAATTTTGGTGTTCCAAGCTTTATTTTGAGATTGTTGCACTTGGTTCTATGTCATGCATTACCTTATGTCTTAAATGTTGGTAAGACAACTCAATAAAGCAATTAGGGTCGAATTCCTAGATTAACTTGTTTATCCATGCAACTGGTACTTTTATTCCTAATGAATTCAATATGAGATTATGCTTACTTTTATTTATTTATTTAAGATTACTTCACCTTTATTTTGTGTGTCATAGATAATATTATTAACCTCTTATCGAATTTATGTTTGCTGGTAGATAATGGAAGCACTCACTTCATATAAATTTTTAAAGTTTCTTTTCATATGAGCGCTTTGAGTTGTTGGGTGATTCACTTTTGAAACATGCCATTAATCAAAATATTTTTATGAAATATGAGAATGAGTCAGGAGAACATTTATCAACATGTAAAGATGAGGTAGTTTGTAACACAACTCTTCATTGTTTGGTACTATATTGTGTTGGAAATATAATACCAACTACTCCAGCTTGTCCTGTTTTCTCAGTATCCTCCATGTTAGTCTCCATATCAACATTGGATCTTGGTGCAGGAGAACCCAACTAGCTTCATTTGAATTTGATAAAAAATAATGAGAGATAGGTTGGTCTACGTGTTTTTGGTCATTTAACGTATCAATCAGGTCTCATTGACTATTTGAATGTAATTAAGAACTCAATTTTGGAGAGCAAATAAAATGTTGTCAAAAATGCTCAAAAGTTGCAAAATATGTAAATAGGGTTTCTGAAGAGTTGAAGGTTTCAAGTTGTAGGTTATGGTAAATAAGGTCATGTTTGATCATTCCTTAAAATTTTGAGTCATTTTAGAGGTGTTTAAGAGGTCTTGGGGTTAAAATGTACAAAATTGCCAAAATTGACAAAAATTGACAAAGTTCTAATTGAAAAAAATGCAAAATTTTGGGAGACCAACGGTCATGAGGGAATTTGTAAGTTGGTTAGTCATTATTGGAGTGATTTTTGAGAAATATATGTATAAATTCTTGTCCTCCATCTTTTTGGAAGGTTCTTGAAACAATTTGTAAAGAAGAATCAATAAAATGCCCTTGTTTTGGCTCAAAATTTTGTATTTTTGTATTCAAATTTGTGTTGCAGGTACTTGTCTGAGTCTCTATAGTAACCTCTTGCTCAAATAACTATGGAAAAAGTTGAATATTGGTCTCACCCTTGATTTGAAACTGACTTGAGGGCAGAACAATGAATTAAAAGTTGATATTTGAGCAATTTGTTGCTGACAGGCCTGTAGGTGTAATTTGAAAGGTTTGAGATCTTTTTAATGGCCTAAAAGCCCATTCCACCTTATGTTACTCCTATTGCTAAGTGGAATGGGTTCTTGTTAGTTATTGTAGGATGGTAGAATGTTAGGTGAGATCCATATGATGGGTTTTAGGGAAAAACATTGATTGTCTTGGGGTTTTCTAGTGTATTTGTGAATGAAAAATGAGGTTTTGAGGGAGAGTTCATTAAAAGAATGTGAGAAGAGGTTGTAACATGCTAGATTGAGGGAAGGTATACATAAATAAAACTATTTGAGGAAATTTCCAGATTGTATGGGTTGGGGAACAATGAGTTTGAATAAACCCTAGCCTAATTAAAGGAAAATAAGGGTTTGTTGGAGCAGCAGGTAAAAGGGAGTTTGGAGTCATAGAAATTGTTGAAATTGGATTTTTTTTCTTTCTAGAAGGTCTAAAAATTTATCTTGCGTTGCTTGTGATTTTTATGAGGACTTGCTTTTGAAAATAGACCTAATTGGTCTATTAGGACAATGATGTAACTGGATTTTAAGAGTTTTGTCGAAAAGGAACCCTAGTTGGTTTTAACATATGTTTAAAAAGCCCTTGAAGGCTATTCAAAATAGTCCAGGGATTGGTTGTGGTGTGAAATACTAAGAGGAAAAGTTGTGAAAAACCGGTTTGTAGACCTAGTTGAAAGAGGAGAGGGATACTATAAAAGATGCATTGAGAAGGTTTGTTGAATCTAATTGTGCATTTTTTATCTGTATTGAGTTGTGGAAGGTGAGGACCATCCGACCTTACATGAATTGGTATCATAGCATAGGAAATAGGTCTTTAGAAGTTGAAAGGTTGCAGATTGAAGGTTGGAAAGGTGCAAGGAAAGATGCCTCCAAAGAACAGTGTAATGGCAAAGGAAATAAAGGAATTGAAAGAGAAGTTGTTGTAGAAGCAAAATCTCTATAAATCTCAAGAAGCCACCTTATCAAGGATAGCAATTTTGGAGAAGAACCAGAGAAGAAGAATGGTGAATGAAGACCAAAGAGATAAAGAATATTATCTGAAGGGGAAGAAGGAAAACCTCTAGTTGGAAACCAGGATGATGAAGATGACTTAGATCCTGAAGAAAAGAGAATGATCAAGATGCTAAAGGAAATAAAAAGGTGACAACACTCCAAAGGTGAAAGTTGAAGTGCCAATTTATGGAGGTAACATGGATAGTGAAGAGGTTTTGGCTTGGACTGATGCCTTAGATAATTTTTTTGAATTTGAAGACATAGAGGATAGTAAGAAGGTGAAATATGAAAAACAAAGCTGAAGGGGTCAGCCCTCACATGGTGGAACTTTGTTCAAGAAGATAGGGTCAAGAAAGTTAAGTCCAAGATAAGCTCTTGGGATAGGATGGTAGCAAAAGTAAAGGATTATTTTCTATGAGTAGATTATGCCATACAAACCTTTATGAAATTGCAATAATTGAAGCAAATGGAGTTGGATGTGATGTCTTATATTGAGGAATTTCATAGGTTATGCATAAGGGCAGGTCACAATGAAGATGAGGTTGAAAGAGTGGCCAAGTATTTGAGTGGTTTAAGATTGAACATAAGAGATGAAATCAGTTTGAACCCTCCTAAGAAAAAGGAAGAAATTTTCAAATGGCAGTAAGGGAAGAAGATAGAATCAAGAGAAGACAAGAAAGAAAAGGAATGGGTAGAGTTAACATGAATATATGGAGAGGTCCAAGGAAGACCAATGAAGAAAAAGAGAGTACAAGCAAGAGTAAAGAACAAGCTCCTGAATTAAGAGGTGGAAGAATAGGCTTTAGGAAAAGAAGAGATTACAATGAGTTTGAAGGTAAGTGTTACAAGTGTGGTGAGTTTGGTCACCCTTTCTTCAAGTGTCTAGAGAAGCTTGGTTCAACTTCAAGTAAAGGAGAAAGGAAGAACAAAAGGAGAGTTCAGATTGTTCAAGAAGAAGATGAGTGTGAAAGTTCAAATTCAAATACTCTATGTACTACTCTAGAAGTAGGTGAGATGTTGATGATGAAGAAACAAGCCTTGAAGAAAAAAGAGGAGAAAGAGCTAATCCAAAGAAGATCCTTGTTTAGGACATCCTGTAGATGCAAAACTAAGGTATGCAAAGTAGTATCTGATTCTAGATGCACTAATAATATGGTATCTAGTGACATGGTCAAAAAATTATTTTTTGACGAATGCCTATAGAGAAGCCTTATAGAGTGTCTTGGATTAGTGATCAACACTCTATAGTGTTGAATGAACAAGCTATATTTAATATTAAAATTGGTCAATATAGTGTTAGGGTTGTTTGTGATATATTTCCCATGAATTTTTGCCACATGTTACTAGAAAGGCCTTGATAGTTTGATTGGTCAGCCATGTATGATGGAAAAAAAAATACATACACAATTGAAAAATATAGGAGAATGTTCATTCTAACTCCATTGAATGAAGAGAAAAAAGAGCATGGTGAGATTATTATAATTGCAAGGAAAAAAAATTTAAATGTTGAAGGAAGTAAGAATGAAGGTTTGGCAGGTAGTGTAAGGCATGACAAAGTTGATAGGAAGAGTGAAAAGAAATGGCAGTCAGTTGGCATAAAGAATGGTTTTGTGTGGAAAAATAAAGTGAATGAAAAAGTGTCTCATTTTGATACATTGTAGAGTAAGAATGGAAAGCCTATGGAAAGGAAAGTAGAGAGTGAAGGAGTGCTTGTTGGGACAATCATGTGCCCTTTTTGTGCGTATACAGTAAAGAGGCAGTCTAAAGTTGGAAGGAGAGAGGTTGATAGGT